>CM046348.1:10150828-10750828 GCA_025403435.1 Artocarpus heterophyllus | reverse complement strand
CGTTGCTAGCTCTGAGTGTGAGGCAAATAGAAAAATGAGCCAACTAAGTGGGTGGGCGCTTATGACTTGTGAGTGTAAATGCATGATGTTATTTCTTTAAAATATTTTTTTAAGGTGATTGGGTTTACGGTAAGAAGGTATTCTCTTTTAAAAAAAAAATTATATGCCGTATTTTTTTTAAAAAAAAATTATTTATACCATATTTAAAAATATTTATTATACTATCATTCATAATATTTATTTAAGTTATGTCATACTTGAAGATGTATGGCATTTAAAAGAAGTAAGTTTTAAAAGATTAAATTTATGAAAATCCCTCTGTCTTATTTCAACTTTCCTCAATCAAAACTTTAGGGGGACTGCTGCCCTCGATGTCATTTGCCACTTGGCCAATAGAGTATCAAAGATCCAGCTTTAGTTTTTAAGGATGTTTACGATTTTGTATCCTGCATATTGAGTTAAAAAAAAAAAAACCCTCTATTTTGGATGTTCTCAAAACTCTCTCTCTAAATTTCAAATCCGTTTTAATTATGTATTCTTTCTAAGTAAACAACCGATTTTGACCTTGAAATTGATGAATTTACTTTTGCAACTTCTAATTAAACACTAATTTCTAAAGTACCCTTTACAACTTAACTTGAGAGGACTATATTTATCATTTTTTGTTTCTTTAAATATTACGCTTGGTTCATTTTTTGTTACAAGACCACTTATAAGGTGTAAAGGTTAAATTTATCAATTTCAAGATCAAAATAACTATTGATCTTGAAAAAGTACAAAAAAGACATGAATTGAAATTCAAAGATATAACTACACTGAAATTATGAACTTAAGACTAAGTAGAGAACGACACTGAAAGATAAAGCGACTTAAAGCAACAAGCCACAAGAAAACGTCCAAAAACAACAACAACAACAACAACATCAACAAGAAACTAATAAACGGCAAAAATATGAAACGCGACAAACAAAAAGGAAACGAGAGAAACTTAAGAACAATAAGCAGGAAAACAAAACAATAAAGGATACGACAATCATAAAACATGAGAAACGACAACAAATTACAAAACGACGATAAAAAGGAAATAAGATCCAGACAATGTCGACAAAACAAATGAAGGACAACAAATAAGATAACCACAAGGAAAAAAAAAAAGAGTAAAATATGACACGAAAGGAGGATATTACAAGGTCATTAAAAAACCATGAAAATACAGAAAACGAGAGTGAAAAAGAAACAACGACAATTAATTAAGAACGAAAATGACAACAAAGTGGAATTATATGGAGAATATAACTAGGCCGAAACGGTCACATAAAATAGAAAACGACGTAATGCTAACTTTGAGAGTTAGGAAATCGCAACCAAATTAGAGCTAGACAATGAAAAAAGGAAACGTGTTGAAAAGTGAGAAACACGAGACTGACAATTACAAACAATAAGAAAAGGATGACAAAATAGAAACGACGACAAAAGTACGATAGAGGACAAGTAAAACAGAAACGACGAAAATTGGGAATAACAAGAAATTAAAAAAACGACGATAAAAAGGAAATGCAAACATAACGACTAAAAACGACGGAAAAATCGTAGGATGAACACAGAGAGAGGGAGAGACTGAAAGTAAAAGCAGAAGCAGGGATCGAAAGATGACAAACAAGAAATAATAAGAGAACAACAACGATGTCCAAAACGGCATGATGGTGAAAACAGCAACTAGATAAACGACACAAATAGGAAACAATGATCACAAGTTTCATCAAGCATAAATGAGGATTCATTCGTCAGAAAATTTTAAACAACGTGTATCTAGAGTTTAGCTATTCCTAGAGAAGTGATCAGCTATATAATTCAAGACAACATTTTATCATTTGTATATTAATTAACGTAAAGATATATAGCAAGAGAAAATATGTGACACTTGCCCCTGCATATCTTGAGTCAAGGCCTTTATTCAAGTTTCTTTTGCGAAATTTAAGCTTTATTCCTTCATCTTTGGTTCAATTTAAGAAATACTACTTCTGGGACACCGTTTTTTAATTTTTTAATTTCTTTGAAAAAGTTTAAAACATATCACTTTTAAAAATTAAAAAGGCATAATTGATCACAATTATTTTAGGTTAAGGTTAAGCAAATATGTATTATCTAAGAGTATTTTAGTCTTTTTGTTTAGAAAGAATAGTATAAATCAAAATAATAAAAAAATATAGTAAAAAAGTGGTATACCGTCCAATTCACTCTCCCTCTTTTGGTTACCATTGTTGGGTTGTTCATCCTATTAGTGGGCTAGGCCCAATAAGGACTTTGAGTTCAAATTCCATCAAAGTAAATAAAAAAGAAGAAGAAGAAGAAGACAACGATGATAAAGAAGTGGCATGCAAGGCAAGCTTGTTGCACGTGATCATTAATTGAAGAAAAGGAAAATAGGAGCTGCCGAGTGGATGTAGTGACCAGAGAAAGAAAGAAGAGAGAGAGAAGAGGGCGAGAGAAGAGAGAGAAAAGAGAAAAAGGAGTAGGGTTTTGGAATTTGTGCAAAACAGTCAAGTAGAGGAACGGTGTCGCATTAAGCTCAAATTCGATGTGGTGAATCCTTATGACAAGCTCTTCACATCTACCGGTATTGATTCACAATTTGATCTCTCTATAGTGCCTCTCCAAAATACCCTTTTGGTAAGGCCTATGACTTTTCTTTGTTGCTATGTCGTAATTTTTTTTTTTTTTTTGGTAGTTGATGACTGTTGGAGTCTGATTTAGAGAAGCCCAAATCAAAGGCCTAAGCTTTGAACTGAGTCTACCAATAACCCAAATTGTCTATCAAGCCAAACGAGTCCAATTGTGTTGACGGTCACCTACTACTTGAAATGATCGCTCTAGTCGATGGAGACCTCAGAATCAGTTTATTTCAGCCACATTGTCACGCACCCAACTATGTAGTTGTTGTAGCCGAAGTGCTCAATTCATCTAGAAGATAGATCAAACTGAAGCTGATAACCTGTAATATTTTAATTTTTTTTATTATGTGTAAATTTAATTATTTAGTGTGCCATAATTTAAACTGTCATAAATTTGCATAATTAAAAGTTAATTTTTACTTTTAAACAAAAAATAATTTCTAGTTTAAAATATTAAATTTCAGAATTTTTTTACTTTTCATTAATTTCCATAACATTTTCACATAATTACAATTATGCCACTCTATTTTTCCACACATTTTCTTTCACGTGATTCCTTCTTGACTTAAGTTCATACTTTCTCCTTCCCCAAGTCTGAACAAGACAAACCAAGGCAGCATGCATTGGCTGCAATTTCCTTTAAAAACTCTTCCTTCAGAATTGTTCCAGACACACACGTTTTTCCTCTCTTTCTCCCAAAATGTATCTGTTTCCTTCTCTCCATTTCAAAACCCTAACCATCCCAGTCTTCTATTTAGAAACTCAAAAAAAAAAACTCCACCATTGTGGCCAACTAGCTCTAGGAACTCCAAGTTCGATTTCTAGCCTAAGCTTTCAAGTTTTTTTTAAAGGGGATCTGAAGTAGGTTTTCCATAAGACAAATCTAGTTTTTAGTCTGTATTTAACACAAATTAAATATTTAAATTTGTTTCATTATCTTCTTAAAATTTTTGGTTTATAAATATGCACATATTTGAATGTTAATGAACAAATTTGAGTTTTATGTTAAAATAGAAAATAAGTTGTCGTTTTAATTCAATACCATTGTTATACATATATTCTAGATGTTTAAACTCGGATTCTATGGTTGCTTGTTAAGTGTTTTTAAGGTTTAAAGCTTAGAAAATCTTGTGTGAGCATGTTTTGACTTCTGTTGTTCATAATCTCCAAATTTGTGATGCTAGATTGTGATTTTGGTATCAAAATTTAAGGAAGTTTGTTTATTTATATCACAAGATGTTTACTAAGTATTTTGGACTGAGTTTAATCACTAAAAACTATTTTAAGGTAGGAAATTTGAATATTGTTCGAATCAGGTCGTGAAGAGACAAATTGGGCAAAAACCTAGTTTTGGGCATAGCGATTGATTGCCCAATAGTTGGCAACCTTGGTTGCTGCCACCTTTATCCAAGCCCTTTGGCTTGCTCTGATTCCACTCCTTTGTATTCCGTGATGTAGAAACACTTCAAAAACTTCCATTTTCACATTTGAAAGCCTTTAGAAGACCAATTTTTTTATTTTATAATTGTTTTGAATATAAGGGGCATGCTAAAGACAAATTACACAATGCAAGTTCATAGTTTAGTTTGTTCCCAGTTGGTTGTCCTCAGACTTTATTAGAAGCTGTCAAGGTTTGGGCAATAATAGGAGCATACGTGGTCTCGGGATTTGGCTTATGAAGATTAGGAGTCATCCATGTGTAATGTTGCTAAAAATGTAGGATTTTTAATCCCTTTTCTTGGCAGCTATGATTTGAACTATGTTGACTTGTTTTAGCCATATTACATTATCTTGAGATGTGTATGTTTCTAACAAGTTGTTAATGAAATGTGTTTTCTCACATTGTCATAACTTTGTGGTTAATTTCATATTTTTGGCAAATGGACTTGAAACTATGTTTTAGACTTGGAATAAGAAATTTCAAGCACAATTGATTTTCAAATACTAGCGCAGATGTATGACTTCTAGTAGTTGATTTTAAGTAGCCATAAAGATTGGGTTACGTAGAGTGTAACCTTAAGGGCAAGGCCCTAAACCTCGTTCGGGGCACTTCATAGCATGGGTAATCTAGCTATAAATATGTTCGGCACATGATATGTAATGGTTTAGATATTGAGAATTTAATTAAACTGTTTCATCTCTCTTTTACTTGTTCGTGTATATGATCATGTTTTAAATATTTTATTTATTTATTTGTTTACTCGTCTGTTTGCTTAATTACTTTAAAATGTTAAAGCTTTGTTAAAATGATATCCTATTAGGCTTTTCGATCATTCTTTTCTATTTTCAATTTAACCATTCCAGGCAGTGTTAACGACGGTATCGAGTAGACCATAAGAGCTATAGTTTTCAAGACAGAGTTGGACCTGGAGTGGAGATTTACTTATTTGCAGTTTAATTTCTTTCCATTTTAGCCAAAACATGTAGAACTTAAATTTTCATTATTTCCTTTCTCTCATACTTTACTTTGGACTTTGGTTGATGTCCTTTGTGTTGCATTTGTTTTATTTTTTGGTGTATGCCTAGAACTTGAGGATTGTGGTATAAATCTCTAACTAATGCCAAAGATGCTTTTCTTTAATGGTTTGCTTTGAGGTTTTCTTTGGAAATCTATTTTCTTTCAAGTTCTAATCACACGAAGGTTTTAGATATCCTAAAATGAGTAGACTTAAGATCATATGATTCAGGGGTAATTCAAATGGTCTTTTCAAATAAATAAGCGAAATTGAAATAATTATTCATAATTATTTTTTTATCAAAACATTGGTTCGAAAATAAGATAATGTTGCTATTAAATTATGCATCTTTTATCCAATTAAAAATCTTTAAAAACTTTACTTAACTTAAATTATTTCTTATATTCATATTATATTTTTAAACCAAGCCTCCACATCATATCTCGGTTGAGGTTCATAACATAACCACTGAAATGGAGTTACGATCCATGAAATGAACGGTTACCCAAGTTGAGTTGCTTTGAAATGAAGGGCCAATGATCACTTGATAGGTGTCTCACTTGCCTTTCAACTGCTCAAGACCCCTACCTTCTATGCAGGAACTTAAGCCTGTTGAGTTTGATCTCTATAAGGGGGATGCATGCTCTCATTCACATGCATTCTCACTAAAACGCACACAAGCACTTGCATTATTTCTAGAATTCCCAAAAAACCATAGTAATCTGTACTAGATTTCTTGTAATAGTGAAAAAACTCCTCAACAATAGACATAGCTCAAATTAGGTGAACCATTATAAATTTTAGTCTACTTTATTTTTATCACGCAATCTTCTATGGTTTCTTTCCATATGAATTTCATGCATGTTTGCAGTTATTATTAACGAATATTTGGATTAACAATTTGTGTTTTGAAGCTTAGTTAAGACCTAATAGCAGTGATCAAGGGTCTAATTTACCTAAATATGCTTATTAGCCAATTTCTAACTTAATCAATTTAATTGTAGATCTACACATCAATAATGACTTTATTGTTTAGCCAAAATTAATGTTTATTTTGATGATTGTAAGCCTATAATTGTATTTAAAGGAGATTTTTATAAGCCCATTATTTTAGTATAGTGGAAGTTGATATGGTGCCGTGTTTTTCCCTTTAGATTAGAGAGTTTTCCACGTAAAAATCGGTGTCTCGCATTGTGGGGCCGGTTTTATTCTTTTTATGTTGTGCTTTGGTTGGTTATTGGTGTTGTTGGTTTCGTAGAAATTTTATATAACAAAAATTCCATTTTGTCAACAAAGGGAATTTTTTTCTGTGGCTACATTGGCATAGGTGTTTTCCCAACAACTATAAGTCAATATCGATGCGACATTACCATCGGTTTTATTTGCCTTAAGAGGACTCTCTCTCTTAAGATTTGGCCGAATATCTGGCCCTTAAAGAAAAGTACATGCTGGATTTATTATTGTACAACAAAGCAAAGCTATATATAGCCTTGGTAAAAACATAATAAACCATAATGATATTGTTGCATTATTATCCCATCCCCTTTTATTCTTGATCGCTATTTAATTTACCGATACATATACTATATAAGGTACAGCTAGCTAATCATAGTCACAAAAATGCAGGCGGGCAGTCGTCTCATTCAGTGGCCTCCAGGTGTATCATTGAATTATAATTTTATGACTTCAGAAATCTAAGTGTATAATTGCGGGAGAATGTCTTAGCAAGAGTATAGACTGGGAAACTTTGACGAAAGATTGGACATCTTTTGGGCTGGGAGATTCAACAAACTGTGCCTGGGGGATTCATTTTTAAATCTCTTGTAGGATGCATGTCTCTATTCTATATTTAGACACTAACTATGATACACAACTTTCATTGTTCACACATCGCCTGGATTACTGGATTTCTCATAGCGTTGCAGCTCTTGCAGCCACTTTCATGATAAGAGACTATGATCCAACCATACAGATACAATGATATGTTAGCTTTTGTCTGCATTATTAAAAAAAAAAAATCTTGAAAAAGAAGAATAGCTAAAAGAAACAGGGAAAATTTGGCACAATTGGGTTAACACAATGATCTATATTAGTTAATCACAATTTCTCACGACGAGAAAGTGAAGAATGGCCTCCAGGAGGGCAATGCGAGCGCATATATATACCACACTGAACTACTCCTACCTTAGGTGGTAGTGTTAGAACTAAATTTATATGTGGAAAATTAAGGCACATAAAATACAACGGAAACGTAAATTTTACATACCTCCCGCCATTGAAACAGAGCAGTCTGATGATGTCCGTTGCGCATCGTGGCTGCCTCCCTTTCCATGAAGTCGCACTATTTCCTTAACATAAAGTTCTGCTAACCGCTCTATAGAATAAGTGATCTTGATGGGAATGAAATGGCCGTCTTCGTTAATCAGTCGACAACAACCCAAATAGCATCATATCCAATCATAGTCCTAGGCAAACCGATAATGAAATCTATTGCAATCTCCTCCCATTTCCATTCCGGTATCTAAATTGATTGTAAATCACCGCCAGGTCTTTGGTGTTCAGCTTTGACTTGCTGACATGTCAAGTATTTCTTCACATACATTGCAACGTCACTTTTTATTCCAAACCACCAAAAAGTATCCCTTAGATCGTTGTACATCTTTGTTGCGCCTGGATGAATTGAATAAGGAGTATCGTGAATTTCTTCTAAGATTCTTTCCCTTAAATCATTAACGTTGGGAACACATAAGTGGTCCTTGCTTGGGAGCTTCCAAGTCATCTCAAAACTCAATTGATGGTGTTTTGTTTCTAAAGAGAATTGTCGACTCGGGGACCCAAGTTTCTCTGTGAAACTTGTTCTTCACTGCTCTCTCCATAATAAAGCAAATGAAGAAGTTTATGAACTTATATGGGCAGCAAATGATGAATTAAAATTCAATAATGGACTAAAATTATGACATGAAACCGTTTTCTTAAAAATTAATATAGAAACCGTTTACATTTATGTAGAAACGGTTTCCTTAAAATATGGAGCAGTTTCTACAGGTAGACTATACCTTCCTCGTGGACTGCTCCTTCTTGGTGTCCATTTTGGGGAGGACAGCGCTCTTTTTGTTGTCCTCGTCCATTTTCTTCTGGTGGTGGATTATGCACTGCTTAGAAAAATAAAAATAAATTATCTGTCTTGGTGGATTCATCATACTCTTGGAGTACAATAGGAGGATTTCCAAGAATTAGTATAAGCATTTTCTTCTACAGCGTAGTTTTCACCCGTCCTTTTTTTTATTTGTAAAGTACCTTAAAAATTGCGTTTTAATTTCTAAACTTTCAAATAGTTTGGTGCACGTTTCAGAATGGTATGATTTAAAATTTTATTGTTTGAATTGTAGATTTTAAACTTTGTGGTTGGTGGTTTTGAATGTAAAAGTTTAAAATAAGAATAAAATATCATATCAAGTTTAAATCGAAAACCGATGTTTGAAAAATATGGTTTATAAAAGAAAAAAGAGAATATGAATGATTTTTACTATAGAAATAGTTTAAACAATGTCAATTTGAGGGTGAGAGAATTTAGATTTTGGTAGTTTTGGCTAGTTTAAAACTTGTATGGTATGAATTGGTCTCAGTTATTATTCTACCAAACAACAATTTAAACCATCTTCATAGTTTGAACTACTCTAAACCCATGCACTAAACGCCATGTAAGTCTCCTTCCCCCGTACAATTTGTATAATTTTTTTTATGGTTGTGATTGTTCATAGGATTTGAGACTATATATATATATATATATATATGTATTTATATTTATATTTATATTTTTAAATTTCAAGACTAACAAAATGCAATTTTCGGGACGTTTAGGATCATGAAAATTATGGTTAATCTTTGTAAATAAGAAAATTCTTCGGTTAGTTGTCGGGCTAGGATGGAAGAAGGAAAGAAGAGAACGGTAGCAAAGAGAAAGCTAAGCACAAGAACAAAAACTTGCTTCATCTTTAGATATCAGGTGGTTATATTATTTTTCTCGTCTTAAAACGTCCCTTCCGCATCTCTTATTGATAGTGTGTTCAAGTGCCAAGGGCAAGAAGCTGAGGATAATATTTTCATTTTTCCTTGCCCTTTTTCGTCTTTTTCTCAACTTGTTATTTCCATTAATTAAGGACAAAATGAACATTAAATAGTATAGAAACAAGACGTTGAAAAGTAAACGTTGCAATATATAGACTATAGAAGACTTGAACATTTGCTTTGATTTCCAACAAATGGACAAAGACTTGACTCGTGAGCAAAACGGATGAAGGGCCGTTATCCTTCATTGTGAACCATATAATTAATTAAAATCAAGTTGATATAAGACCGACTTTTCTTGAGTATCCTTCTCAAGCTTGAAATTGGGTACTCTTAGTCTTTGCTCAAGGGGCCTATACTCGTGAGAAGGACCAAATCTCTTTCAATGATATTAATATCAAACCCAAGAACAAGAAAGTTCAGAGAAAGGCTACCCTGTCTTTTTCATATTTTAGAATCTCCAAGTGAATTGTGATTTTACTACTTTAGAGATTTTTACTAAATATTAGATTTGGAGGCCTGTAATTGTGGTTAGTGATCACATTTCTTAGGGAGCTAACTATGCTTCTGAAATTTCATTACAATATAATCGTTTGATTATCAAACGGACGCCCTACTTTGCGTACCAATCTCTTGCAACCATAGTGGGGTGCACGAGGGCCAAAAGACTGAGCTTTAGTAACTTTTTTTGCCCTTTTGTCAAGTGGCTTAACCTGAAAATTAATTCTCCAACAAAGTGATATAATGTGTTAGAGGAATAAGATGCCTTAATCTAAACTTGGACTTTTAAGTTGATGAATATAATTCTTGATTTGTTTTTTGTCCCCTAAAAGTCCCTCATTTTGGGCTGATATTCAGTTTTTTTTCAACTATAGACACTTGAAAAGTGTCATCCTTTATTTTAAGGTTGTTTGCATGTAATATATTTGTCGTCATGAATTGGTTTGCAAGTGCAACAATGATCATAAGGTTCATCAAGCATAAATGATGATTCTTTCTTCAGAAAGATTTAAGCAAAGTGTATTTAGAGTACGGCTATTCCTAAAGAAAAGATCAAAATATTGTTCAAGATTGTACTCTCGATCATTTCGATATCAATTAACGAAAGAAATATAAACAGAGGAAATATTTTAACCTTGCCCTAACTTGAGTCGAGGAAATTAACTACTCTAACTATACTCTTTTGTGAAAGGCCTTATCCCCTTGCATCTTTTGGTTACTACAAAACTCAATATTGATGCCTGTAAATGACATGATTAATATTGGTTCTATTTGTCTTGGAGGACTGATCTTCTCTATTAATTCTGCTGAACATAGGGGAGGCGGAGCCACCAAGACAACAGTAGACGGCCACTCCTATGAACCTTTTTTCTTTTTTACTTTTGTCTATAATATTTGATAAAACATGTGTTTTGTCCCTTAAAATTCTACTTCACCATATTTATACACCACTTTATTAGTTCCATTATGCCCTCACCTCGGATTAATTTTTTCTAGCTCCACTCTTGTCTGGCCCTTAAAGAAAATTCAATTGTACATGGAATTATTTAAGTATTGAACAACATAGCAAAGCTATTAAAATCAAAAAACAAAACAGCAAAGCTATATAGCAAAAACAAATATTTATATAGCTAGCCCTCGTAAAAACATACATAGACCATTTACTTGATATCGGGACATCATTGTGTATTCCCTTTTATTCTTGTTTGTACAGCTAGCTTTCCATAATCACAAATTGGAGAATTTTCATTCTACTTAAAATGGCCTCAGTCGGTGTCTCATTCAGTGGCCTCAAGGCGAGCACGTGCGCTTATATACAGATCTGCATTTATGATATTCATACGATCCTTGCGGACTGGTCATTCTTGGTGGAGGATCACGGCTTTCATGTTCTGGTTGTGTATTTCGTTCTGGTGGACTAATTGCACGACCTGCTTAGAGAGAGAGAAATCAGCCCTGATAGATTAATCATTCTTGGAGTAATAGAAGGTTAATTTCAAATGATTATAAACATATATAACTATGTAGACATGACAAGCCATCATTCTAAATGGGGAGTGGTTTGGGCAATGAATTTGAACCAGTTTGAGCCAAAAACATTATAATAATTTAAATTTTATGAGAGAAAACACCATGCGTAACAAATTGGTTCAAATTTTCATTGTAATCAAAGTCTTAGTATTGTTAATGCTCTAAATAATTCTATATTATTAAATTCAAAAAATTGGCAAATAATTAGCTAGTGCATGCACGCACCTCGATTAAGACTGCCAGCGGTTACATACTTTGCACGTCCAGCTAGGATCGAAGAAGGAAAGAAGAGAAAGGTGGCCAAGAGAATGCTTATTACAAGAACAAAAACCCCCTTCATCTTTAGAGATCAACTGCTGTTTATTAATTTGATCTTGTCTTTGAAACTTCACCCACGCTTCACTTATTTATAATCTGCTTAATAGCCTAAAGGAAGGTGCTCATGAGGAGATTTTTCTTGATACCCTTTTTGTCTTATTTCATAACTTTCACGTGATGAGTTATCCAAAATACATGGACAGAAGACTATACGAAAAAACAGTATATGTTGACCCAGTCGCGCAAGAAGTAACGTAGAAAGAATTAAGGCCGATGCTATAGAAGACCTGAACATTGACTTGGAGTTTTCCATAATGGACATAGACTTGATCGGCAAATGGATGAAAAGGTCATGAGCATTCTGATTGCCCCGACTTCAAATCCTCCGTTCAATTCTAGTATCTTAAATGGTGTCTAACTGACACAATATTTGAAATCCCTTCAAAAGAGTCATGGCCTTATTTCGGTGACAAATTTTGATCAAATAATTGATTAACCATTAAATGCAGAAAATGCCAATGCTTTTGAAGGACCGTGTGTCTCTTGTTTCTTCCCTTTTTATGTCCTTTTAAGTTTTAATAATTGGTTAATTAATATTATTATACTTTTTAGTTTAAACTATTTTTTAATTTTTCTATCTGTTTTTAGAAACTATAAAGATATCTTTTGAATTTTAAAAACTTAGTTCAATTTCATCCTTATGTATATAAAAAAAAAATTGAGCAAAACAACATAACTACCTTTCAATAGTTATGAAATTTTTTTATATGTTAAAAACATAAAAAATCCTAAAACAAAACATCACACTTAAAAAAAAGATCTCAAGTTTTTTGACTTTTTAAATTTAAAAATATTTTTTAAAAATTTTTATCAAAAAGAAAATTATATTTCATGAACAAATTCGGTCTAATTAAGGGTATGTCACACACCGAAATCCGAGAGGTGACGTGATAGACTAATAAAGATAATTAAATCAAAATTTAGTTAAAAATTACCAATTTAAGGAATTAGTTAATTATTAAAAATGTGATAAATTTAAAACTTTTTAAAAAATTATTTAAAATGATAAAACAGGTAAGATAAAGCGAAATAAAATAAAATAGTAAAAAGAGAGAGAAATACGTGTTGGGTCTCACCGGGTCTACAACTTGTGTATACACATAGTGTTGACAATAATTAAAATTACAACCAAAGTCCAATATAAGAAAAAGAAAATTAAAGAATTACATGCCTTGATTTACTACAACAAATAACCTATTCGAGGTCTTCTACTGCTCGCGAGTTCGATCGATAGACTCCCAGTCGGTCCTAAGCTGAACTCTACATAGAGGGAGAAAAGTTTGAAAACAAATAAAATGTAAGCGGATGGCTTAGTAAGACTAGGCTTTTGAAAACACTTAATTTAAATATAAAATCTATCATTCAAGAAAATATGTAGTAAAACAGAATTAAATAAATAAATTTAATTAAATCGTTCTTACCAAAAACGGTTTATTGTTCGTCCAGAAAGGATTATATTATTTTTTCTTAGGCAAACCATAGTTATCACCACCGTAGTGGCCTAACTGGGTTTCAGGATCTGCCCCCAAGGTCGCACTCTACACGTCCCGATCTCTGAGTATGGCATCATGGCCATCTATGCATCTCTATAGTTATTAAAATCTCCTTTTACTAAGTGTATTCATTTACATTCATTATGCAGTTCATTATGAATACCGTTTCATTCAACAGTTTATGAAAACAATTGATAAAAATCTTTTTCAAACATTAAAAATCTTTTTCAAACATTCATTGAAAACATTTTGAAAGAAATCATTTTGATGCCAAAACTATTTAAAAACTTAGCTACCATCAATATCTGGCACCGCAACTCACTATCGTAGTCCCGATCCACTATACATTAACTCCACAGAACCACGAACAACCTAAAACATAAACTAAGTTCGTTAATATCTAGCTTAAGATATTCTACACTACTAAACGATCTCATGGTGTCCTAGTGTGGCATTTATGTCCATAAAATCATACTATAAAGTTAAAATCTCAATCTAGATTTAAAACAGTAAAAACGGGTGAAAAACGGTCATTTTCCCTTGTGGCTGGTCAGCCTACTGAATTCACTGGTCTAGCCTGTTGAACTGCTGAGTTCGGCCTACTGACCATATGGACTTGGCCTACCAAACCTGCTATGAGTCTGGCCTGCCGAACTCAAAGTTCGGTCTGCCAAACTGAAAAAATTTGGGAGGTCTGAGACTTCAAGCCTCAGCCTCCTCGAGTCCAAAATCTCAATCTAAGCTTGTTTTCTCAATTCCTAGGCATACAAAACATTCATAAATGATAGAAAAACATGCTAAAACACATTTAAACAAATTCAAACAAGTTTTACATAGAAAATTTCAAAGAAATATGAAAATAGAGAAAAAGGAAAAAAGTTGATTAAGCTTGATTTCGTCCAAATCAAGCTCAAATTTGTGAGCGTTTATGTTCTACTAACCTAGATTAAAGGTTTCATAAGCTCAAGAATCTCGGATTATAACATTATAAAGAAATTGAAAGTTTAGAGAAAAAGTTTAAAATTTGAAAAAAAAAAAAGTTAAACTAACCTTAAATCCGAGCTTGAAATCAAGTTTGTAGAGGCTAATCCTTATTTTCAAGCTTCTAATCCACTGAGAAATCGAGAGCTCTTGCTTAATTTTTGAAACAAAAATGAGAGAGGGGAAAGAGAGGGAGAGAGAACATAGAGAGAGAGAAAAAGAGAGAGCTGAGAGAGGGTGAAGGCAAGAGAGGAAGAGATGGGAGATAAATTAAAAATAATTAGAAGTAACATTAGTATGGAAATATAACAAAATAGTTAAATTAAGTTCAAATAACATCATGGCACACTAATTCACTATCTTACACATTAATCTTACTTAATTACTTCAGGGTGTTACAGGGTATCTTTGTCTTGTCTTAAATTTTTCTCTCTAAAAAGTCTACGAGGGATAACATTGAAACAAATTTTTTAAATTCACAGAATATCTTTGTATATAGTTTCTAAAAATAGAAAGACAAATTGAGAAATAATAAAAACTAGAAAATATAGTCATTTAATAATATCATGATTCATCAATTAAAATTTTCTGTCAATTTTCTATGTCAATTAATATAATATCATGTCACATTATTAATTAAAAAATTATATATATATCAATTAAAATATTTTAATTGACTTAGCCGAATATTATTAATAGACACAAAAAAGAAAAAAGAAAAAAGAAAAGTTAAGAAGACAATGAGTGAGCTAAATCCGCCATGGAATACCAAAATTACTAATTATGGTTGTTGTCATGTATGCTATATGTGGTAAAGACTAATAGGCCGTTTGATGCGTAAGTTCAAAACCATTTAAAATAGTTCAAACCATAAAGGAGGCTCAAGCTGGCGTTTAGTGGAATAATAACTAAGGCCAATTTAAACCGTAGAAGTGGTTTTAAAACAGCCAAATCCTCAAAATCCAAAATTTGCCTTCTCCCCCTCTTAAGTTCATATGGTTGGAACCATTTTCTGTAGTAAAAATCATTTTTATTTTCTTTTTCTTTTTTTTTTTCATAAACTATAGTTTTTCAAACACCAGTTCTTATTTTAAATTTGATGTGATATTTTATTCTTATTTTAAACCTTACGTTTCAAACGCTAATTTAAAACCGTCGTTTAAATCATACAGTTTAGAACTCATAGTTTAAATCATAAAATTATAAACTACATTATTCTAAACTCACGCACCAAACGAACCATAAAACCCTCTTGCAAGAACGTCTAACATAAGAAAAGAATAAAGAGAATTTAGAGATATTTTTTCTACCACCATTAATTAATATAAGGCCTCCACAAATCCAAGCATTGTTTCTGAAGAGGTCAGGGAAACTGAAAATCGGGTACCTTTAGCAAATGATTGGACATCTTTTGGGATGAAGCTTCAGCAGCGCGACTCTGCCTGGTAGTTTCATATTTTAATGGGATATTTATCCTTTTATAGCATGTATTTTATAGCATGTATTTTAGCTTTATTTTAGCTAAAATTATATGTTTGATTTTTGATGTTATCAAATATATATCTTGAGAGTAGACTAAAAATATAAATATATACCTCAAATCTACACAAATTTGCATCTTATTTCGATCAAATCTTGATTTTGACATTTAAAATAACTAAATTATCTTTAAGAAAAAGAGCAAAAAACTAAAATTTCACTATATAAAAATTAAAAAAAAAAACACAAAAGATCATTTTTGAGCGTAGTTTTGGCATTTTTAAAGTAAAGACCATTGGTTTAAAGTTTTTTTTTTTTTTTAGTTTCTTTAGTTTTTATTAATTCTTTTACTTAAGGTATTTTGAACAATTTTAGGTCAAATTGAGAGTTGACTTTGAAAAGTATAGATTTATATATTTAAATCTAAAATAAAAATATGATGAAAAACAAAAGATATAGCTTTAGCATAAGCTTAAAACAAAGGCTATAAAAAGATAAATAGCTCTTTCTTTATCTATTGTAGTTTTATGCCTATTAGTATGTTTCGTATTCAATGTAAGTAAATTATTTTCTGGTAATTTACACTGAGTAAATATAGTATTTACAAGTAAGTTATCTACTTCAATTATTTTAAAGACGATTCAAAAGAACATTATTTACGTCTAATCTCTCAACTTACTTTTTGGGGGAAATGTCTCAACTTTCAAAGTCTTAAGTACCATAATTAGTCTCCCATACGAACAATCGTACCGTGTTAGGGAGCAAAGGATACTGTTAATTTTCAAAAGCTTTGAGACCATTCCATTAAATTTTCAAGACAAAAAGAAAATCCACTTTTTGGACAGTTTAGGATCATGAAAATTTGAGTTAATCTTAGTAAATGAGGAATATATATTTTTCTCTTTGAACAAAAACTTATATAAGTACACAAACATGATAAATTACAACTAAATAATATAAAACAAATTAATTAAACTGCACATTTAGGGGGTGTTTGACAGTGGTAGGAACTGGTTCCTACCACAATCTCAGTTATGAACAGTGTAAAGCTTTCACATGCTACAGTAACAATAAAAAAAATATGCTACAATATAAAACTCTTACATGCTATAGTAAAAGTGGTTCCCACCATCTTTCCAAACACCCTATTAGATTATTAGTATAAAATCTCTTGTATGACCGATAAGATTGATCTGTACAAAAAAAATATAAAAATTAAAAATTACATAAATGTGTATTTTTTGGTAGTTTGGATGGGCAGTTTGACGGGTTGGGGATTCCAATCAGTTAACCTAACTGCCTAAAAATATTTATCTAAAAACAACCCAAACCGTCCAATATTAGATAATTTTTAATGCAAATGTCAATGTTAATGTTATATTTGTTACTAAAAAGGGTAAACGTAGCTTATTTGATATGTTATTTTATTTTATACTTCAATACATAATGCTATTTAAAATGTCATATTTGTCTTTTGTTATAATTATTAAATTTTGAAATTTGTAAAAGTAAACTTTTACAATTAAAATAATTAAAAGATAAGAATGTTATAATTATTAAAGCAAAAAATTCAATCTGTCAATCAATAATAATCAAATACCAAAATTTAGCATATAATAAATTTGGTATTAAAAATGACATTGCATTGGAGATTTTTTTAACACTCAAATATTAAATTTACCATTAATACATCAATTTAGCATTTGCATTGGAGTTGCTTTTTTATCTAAAAAAATTAACTGTTCGATTTAGTTTGGTTTGAATTTGGGAGTTTGGTGGTTTTTTGAACATCTCTAATTTTAATGCCGCTAACTAGTATTTACAAAGTTAATTTGTAGTAATGAACGTTTGTCTTTAACTTGTTGGCTATTTTCTTTTGGTTTATCAATCAAATGGCAGTATTTCAATGCAGTCTGACAATGTTGTCCGTTGATCTCCATCAATAATGATGATGATCAGAAATCTTATTCAGATCATATACAGCATGCTAAGAGCCTGTTGTTTCTTAATTTTTTTCCACAAAAACAAAGGAAAAAGACGTCAGCTCTGATTACCATATGCTTGATTTTGTTTAAATTCACATATATAGCTAATAACTTGTAAACTCAAATATTGATTAAACAAAACAAGAACATCTAAAGAGGACTAGTTAAAAACAACAAAGGGAGATCTTAGTAATAATTATTTTAAGAGAAATTATACGAAATGTTAGTTCTTGGAGAAGTCATAGTAAATTATAGCAGCACTTTATCAAATATGAATAAAATAGCAGAATGCCTCAGGTTATATTTTTCTGGTTAGCGAATTGGATTTTATACCGCTATTTGAATACTCATATCTATTCAAAAAGATCTATCTCGGCTCTCTCCTCATCTTTTTCTTCTTTGTCCTCTTTGTCTTTCTCTTTCATCATCTCTCTTGTTCTCCATGGCTAAGCATAATAGCAGGAGCATCATCGCCCGATCTCGAAATTGAGGATCGAGGACAAAACCACGAAAGCGTCTGAAACACGAGGCCGACAACGTTGTTGCTCTAACTGACAGCACAGAAGAAGTTGTGGATTGCTGATCTTTGGACCTTTTTGTATTCCACAGTGATGGCCATGTCGACGAAGATCGGCAAACTCAAGACTGACAGCACGGCATCTGTGAAGCCAATCGAGTCCACTGCCTCGCCATAGAAGCTCAAGCAAAGCTTAGATCTGCCATGTCAATGAAGATGATTGCCACGCAAACTTCCAACCTCAATGGCGAGTTTCTACACGAAGACCGCCCTTCTCAACGACGACCACTTACACGAAGAAAGGGAGAGCGAATGAGCGGTGTTGCAAAAAATCTGCAAGTGCATAGAATCGGAGACAAGTAATAAAGAGTGAGTAGAGTATTGTTCCCACGAGGATTGCGTTAATCTAGCTAAGTATCAAAATTGGTTAACTCTATAATTATTTGAACAATCAAATATCATAGAAAAAAAATGAAACAAAGCAAAAAAAAAAAATGAAAACCTAAATAATAAAAGACTAGGACATTCGATTTCACCTAAATTAATCCTATTCAAATTATCTAATTTAATCAACTGGTGTTTACTCCTATGCTGATAACGAATTTCCTTTAGGTAGTCATTAATCTTTCTCAAGCATTAATAATTTATCCTAGTTAGCAAATTTTCTACATCTCTGTAAAAACTCTAAACTTACAAAAATTCATTAAGAATAATAAATTCACAATGTTATACAAGTCTCATAGATATCTCTATCCTATGATAAACTCATGGCATTCAATCATGGTCTAATTTAGTTATCGCTTCTCAGCCTCAAATTAAATCACAAATCATGCAAAAGGTGCGCAAACTTTTACAAGCATTAAGATTAGATTAAACACTCAGCATAGATAATGAATAAACATTGAATTGAATTAAATTAAATTAAAGTAAACATTCATAATCTAGCTACATCGTAGCCCTAGAACAGAGAAAATTAGTTCATAATGAAACTAAAAATCATTCTAAACAATCTCTTAAACATGAGGAGTAGAAGAAAAGAACTGTATGTTTGGATGGGAATATGGATTTCGTCTCCAAGTTGCACCATTATTCTCCAAAGCAGTGAGTTCTCTCTTCTTGTTTGTAGTTTTTCTCTCTTAAAATTCGTGTTTCAACCCCTCATGATGTTCTATTTATAGGCTAGGGTTTTAAAGGGCAATTTTAGAGTAAAATTACACTAAAATTTGAATTGTCATTGTAATAGTGCCTAGGCTCGATTTTCTGGCGCCTAGGCTCCGGGATTGTAGTGCCTAGGCACTACATTGGTCCGTATAAAATTTTTCAAACTTGCACCTAGGCTCTAGGATTGTGGCGCCTAGGCTTCAGAGTAGCGCCTAGGCGCTACACTAGTCCTTCCAAATGGCGCCTAGACGCCCAAATTGTAGCACGTAGGCGCTATGCTCTTGAGTTTTTTATGTGAGACTTCATCTACAAGAGCGCCTAGGCACCCATAAGTTGGCGTCTAGGCTCCATTTCACCCTGAGTCCAGTTTCGCTCATTTTTCAGTCTGTTTTGGCCCGTACTTTGCCAATATGCATCTTTTTCCTTAAAACCTATAAAAGAGCATAAAACACTATCAAATTCTTATAAATTGCTCAAAACTAACAAAAATATTAAGTAAGAATTATTTAATTAATTAACTTAAAACTAACTTATCAAGCGGGAAGCTTAGCTCATCCACCGACGAGGACGAGGATATATAAAGATTGACAGTGACGATGAGGCAAATCTGATGGCAGTGGTGGCATAATCCTATGTTTATGGCCGTAGCGACTGAATCTAATATTGATGCTGATGGTATTTGATCTTCACTAAGAGAAAGTTGGTTTCTTCCTCTCTCTTTTTTTTTTTTTTTGTACATATTTTGTTTGTTGTTTCTGGTTCATAATCAAATCTAGATTTTCTGATATGATTTTTTTTTTCAAATTGGATTCTTGTTGATATTAGATTTTGATTTGTTCTCTCTAATTGGATTTTAATGTTTTAGATTTGGTTGTAATTTCTCTTTCATTGGTTAGTGTGTTGTTTTTATAAAAAAAATATGATATTTCGCAGGTCCAACAAGACCACCGTTAAAATTTTGTATTTATATGAATACATTTGGCTGTCGATGGTCTAATAAAGTCATAAGTTAATTTTTATATTTACATAGTAATACAATATTAATAGATTAATATTGTATATTTTGGTTGTTGGCAGTTCATCAAAGTCATCGGTGAATTTTTATATTTACATGGTAATATAGTATTTTAAGTGAAATACTATATTTCCTAGCCGTCGGTGGTTTAATGAAGTCACCGATGAATTTTTGTATTACATAACAAATACGATATTTGCTAGTAAATATTGTATTTTTCGGTCGCTGCAGTCTAGCAAAGTTGTTAGTGAATTTTTGTATTTACACAGTAATAAAGTATTTCAAGTGAGATATTGTATTTCCTGATTATTGGCGATCTAGTGAAGCCGTCAATGAATTTTTGTATTTGCACAGTAATACAATATTTCAAGTGAAATATTGTATTTTTTGGTCAGCAACAGTTTGATGAAATCATCAATGAATTGTTGTATTTATATGTTAAGGCAGTATTTCAAATGAAATATTTTATTTCCCGGTTGCAGACGGTCTGAAGAAGTCATGGTGGTCCAACAAAATCACCAATGAATTTTTATATTACACTGTAAATATAGTATTTCTTGGTAAATATTGCATATTTCAGTTGCCAATAGTCCAGCGAAATCATCGATGAATTTTTGTTTTTACACAGTAAAACAGTATTTCAAGTGAAACACTATATTTTTCGATCGTTGATGGTCCGACGAAGCTGTTGATAATTTTTTGTATTTACACGGTAATACAATATTTCAAGTGAAATACTATATTTTTCGGCCGTCGGCTGTTTGGTGAAGTCGCTAGTGAATTTTTGTATTATATGATAAATATAGTATTTCATGGAAAATATTGTATTTCTCAGCCGTCGGCAGTCCAGCAGTTGCCGGTCTGCCAAAGTCGTTGGTAAATTTTTGTATTTATATGGTAATATGGTATTTCAAGTGAAATATTATATTTATCGTCTGTCGAAGGTCCAACAAAATCGTCAGTGAATTTTTGTTTTTATACGATAAATATAGTATATCTTGGTAAATATTGTATTTCATAGCTACTAATGGTCCGATGAAGTCGCCAGTGAATTTTTGTATTTACATAGTAGATATGATATTTTCCAGTAAATACTATATTTACACGACCAGTAGCGGTGTCAACAAGGAAAGAGAGTGAAAGACATAGAGGATAAAGAGGTGAGGGTATTCTAAGGCTTTTGTTCTCAATTTGTCATGAGATATTACTCAATTTCTCATGCTATGTTATATATTACACATTTCAAAACTATATGACGTTATTTACTAAAGTTTGGCCTAAATATGCTATTTTGCTCTTTCTTCCTTATTTTAATAGGAGAGTGATATAAATTTAAAAATTGTAAAATTATTTTTTCATGCATTACCATTAGCGAC
Source organism: Artocarpus heterophyllus (assembly GCA_025403435.1). Taxonomy (NCBI): domain Eukaryota; kingdom Viridiplantae; phylum Streptophyta; class Magnoliopsida; order Rosales; family Moraceae; genus Artocarpus; species Artocarpus heterophyllus. The sequence goes on along the minus strand of CM046348.1, from coordinate 10,729,216 downwards.
TTTCAATGCACCTTCGGCTGTCTGGAAAAGTTTCGATTTCTTTCTGTTTATTTTTCTAATTAACAAGCTAAAGATAGGAATCAACAAACAAAAAAGAGCAGGATATTATTCTTTACTTGTTTCTTCTTCTTTTTTGTTGTTCTTATACTTTATCTCTGTTCCTTGTCTTTAAAGCCTAAAGCTAGGCATCAACAAACCAAAAAAAGCAAGATATATGTATCTATTCTTGTCTTCTTTCTCTTTCTTGTTCTTTGTCTTTGAGAAAAAAAAAAGAAAAAGAAAAAAGCTAAAGCTTGGAATTATTCGTGAATTTTGTTTTAATTTTAAGAAAGAGAAAAAGCCATGCAAAGGGAATATTATTCTTGCCTTGCTTTAGGCCAAACTCAATCTAATAATATTGTAATTAACTAGCTAACTTTTTTTTCTTGTGATAATCTCTATTTGTTAAACCCAATCCTCTAGATCTATCAGCTAACTTCTATCACTAATTTATTTACTCTCTTATCATTTGATTTAACATACTTATATAAACCTATTTTTGTTAAAATCATATCTATGAGTTAAAAGCCCTGATACTAATTTATCATTTCATCTCAAAATGTAAAATTTTATTGTTATATTTAAAGTTATATATATCCACAGAAAATTCTGCCTTTTATCGTTGTTCATGAATATATTTATTTAACACTCTAAAGCTACGAACACTTTGTGGATGAGGAAAAAAAGATTTATCATTGCGAAGGGAATTTTAATCTTTCCGTATAGGAACTTTTATTTCGAAGTTTCCCTTAAAATATTCTTCAATAATAATAATAATAACAATAATAACAATAATAATAACGTTACAGAGAAGCTTCCGGATTTTTTTTATTTATTTTATTGGAGAAACTTTTCAGAGAATTAGTTAGGAGTCATAGATACCATATATACATTGACATATTGGAGCACATCTAAATTTATACTAGTAGTCCCACAAGTCGTAGTTGTTCAATTATCATATGTCACGCATACTAAAATATTATCGTTAATTCTATGATGAGGCACGAAAAAATTCAACATTTCAGTCACAATCATAATTTGAAATCACATTTTCTTTATGTGGAACTTCGTTTCGGAAGCATCCTAAAGTGCGGCATGTCAATCAGGACATATATGATCCTTATTGTTAGTGTTGCCAACGACGTGAATGCTTGTATTACATCCACGAAGGATGTGCGGAGTTTAAGGACCAAATGAATAACCTGTTGCATCCTCTCCACCTTCTCACTCCTCTTGCTAAGAGCAGTAAGAGATCGTCTTCGTCGGCGGCCTCAAACAACAACAACAACAACAATAAAATTAGCTGCTATTACTGTGACAAGACCTTCCAAGATGACGAAAAATATATGAACGCATGCAACCAGTGCTCTGATTTTTACATGCATATAGCTTGTTCTCTCATCCCACTGCCCACCATAACAACAACTCATCAAGTTGATCAAGATCACTGTGTCGTTCGATACATCTGCCACGACCATCAAATGGCCTTGGTCGAGCAGGATTATGATCGGAGATGGTATAGAGCTGATAAATGCTTTGCGTGTCAATCAAAAACGTCTGATCCAGTGTATTCTTGTACTTCCAGTTCTTGTGAGAATTTTCTCCATAAATCTTGTGCAGAGTTACTAGGGGAAATATCACACGAGTGTCATTCAAACCACCCTCTTTTGCTTCAGGTCAGTAAGCCTCGATCTTGTAATTCTTGTTGCCATAAAGATTGTAGGCTCATTTTCTTCTTTTGGTGGAAAAAGCATCTTGTGATATTCAATGTGATGCTTGTAAAAAATCTTATAGCTGTTGGGTTGATGTTGTCCCTAAGGAAATTTATCGAACTCTATTCCTCCTATTCGTTACATGGATTGTGATCTCAACTTTCATTTTTTTCATTTTCTGTGTAGTCCATTGTCATCTACTATCAGATATGAGTACTACATCTACTCTTTGACTCTTTAGGATCATTCAACGATCAAAGATGATTCAAATGAATATTACTGTGATGTATGCAAAGAAGAAAGGAATCAACACTTTTGTATTTACTGTTATAAAGATCGCAAGTATATTGCTCACATACATTGCTTGATTCCAAAGGTATGTTTTACAATTTATAATATTATGTTATTAATTTATAATGGGGTAAATTATGCTGACACCCTCTGTGTTTTACCCAAATTACAGAGATACTCAGTGAGCCAAATCTAATCACACTAACACTCCTTGAACTTAACTTTGTTAATTTTTTGTTTGAAATGACAAAAATGCCCCATTTAATATTAGCCATTGATCTAAAAAAATCAAATCCTAGATGTTCATTTAAAAAAAGAAAAAAAAAACATAATAGCAGCCAAACAACACCTCCCCCAACACGCGCGCGCGCGCACACACACACACAATCCTAGCTCTCTTCATACCAACCCTCCCTTCATCTACCAGTGACACCCTACGCATTTGTCCGCCCTCCATCCAGTCAAAACATCCTCAGCAACACCACCTGCCCCTTCACGTCACGCCTAATCCTGCACACCCACTTCCCATAAAGCCTAACCCCGCCCACCGCCGTCTCGTCAAGCCTAGTTTCATCACCTCCTCTTGCCTCCCACCACGGGTTGCCTTTCTTCCCCCGTCGTTCCCCCATCCCCATGCCCTACTGAGAGCCAAAGGAATTTTATACATTATAATTTTTATTTGATTTTTAAAGTTTTATATTCCGTTTTTATTTTTTCTCAAATAATATTTATTTTTCATTTATGTTTTTATAATTTTATTATAATTTTTTAATATTTTATGAAAGAATAGAGCATTAAGGGAGAGTGAGATTTTTTTTCGTTTTGTTAGAAGTTGTTGGAATTAGTTAGTTTGATGAAAAATACAACATTTTTCTATGAGTTATGGTTTTTTAGAATTAGTTAGTTTTGGTTTTGTTATAATTTATCTATTTTAATTTTGTTGAGATTGAAGTGTGGTTTTAATTAATTTGTATAGTTATGATTACTTTGTATGATTAGTTTGTATAACGGTCAACTTTTTTAGAATTGAAATATACATTTGGATGCTATATGATTGGGAAATTAATTGTGGACTTTTTTGAACTATGTTATTTTAATTTTTGTATTTTATCTTATTTTAGATGTAATTGTTATCATTGGAGAAAAAGAGGAGAAAAAACATTTTATTTTCCACTAGAGTGAAATTTATATGTACAAGTGTGTACATATTATTTAAAATAATTTTTATTGTCAGTGAAGGGTAAAATTGTTATTTCTAAGTGCGTAAACAACTAAAAACGTTTTTGATGGATAGAGTGACATTTTTGGCATTTTGAACAAAATTAACGATGAATTCACAGTCAATCCCCTTGGTCAACTAACAGTTTGGGTTTCTTCGTAATTTTCTTAAACAGTCAAGGGGTGTCAGTATGATTAGTTTTAGCTCAAAAAGTCTCTACAATTTTAGTAAAACACAAAGAATGTCAATGTAATTTACCCAATTATAACGCGAACAATTTTGTCTGACATTCTTATTTCTTGAAAGGAAGTTTATTGTTTTTACTTAATTAAAATTTCAAGCTACTAATATAATTCTTAAAAAAAGAATGAATGTTCTCAACACAATTCTGTTGTCTTATTTCATAATATATATATATATATATATGTAATTATTTTTAGCAGTAGTTATTAAGTTAGGCTTTAAGTTTAATCTACGTTAAATGTGTCAGAAAATTGATATTTTGGATTTTGTATTTGATAATGAGGATGATAAAGGAAGAAAATAAGAAAGATGTGGAGTTGTGGGCCTTTGGAGAGAATAGATGGGAGTTTAGCATGCAGGCCGATAATACTCCAGCAGCTGGGGAAGTTACCCTAAGAGACTATCGATAGCCTATCTCAACAAGAAAGGGAGCCGTTATAATCACCCAGAGAGTTTTTACTGCCTACAAGGGAATTATTTTTTTTTTCTTAACCTTGAAGATGCTATATAATCAAATTCTAGTTTAGATCGTAAGGGATCCGTTGAAGATATCGATAGACTTGAAAAAAAATTTCATTTCAAAGGCATGGATTTTTTTAACATTTATGAGGGAGCTTTGGAATTACGCACCAGCAGAAGGTTTGCTGAAATGACTCTGATGGTAAGTTTCGAGAGAAAAACTTGAAAATGTTGAGGGTTACTGTAATGCCCCGGAATTTGTTTAATATTATTGTAATGTAAAATGATGAATTAGTGTGTCATAATTAATGTTTTAACATTAATTTGATTACTTGGTTGGATTTTTAATTTTTGGTTGTTTTGTTAATTTAATGAATTCAAATGATTTCTTATTTGTTTTAAAGTGATGTTTTGAGTTTTAAAACATAACAATTTGTAAAATGTTAAAAATATTCCGTTTTACAAAATCGTGGGTGGCATTTGGTTTTCGCACAGTAAAACCGCCCACAAATTTTCTCTATTTATTTCCTTTTTCCCTTCTCTCTCCTCACTCTCCCTGATCTCTCTCTCTCCTCTCCTGTGACTCTCTCTCGCTCTCTCTCAATTTCTCTCTCGGTTTCCCCTCTCTCTCTCAAATTTCTTCACAAATTTTTGAATCAAAATTTGAATCCAAGCTTCGGGATAGCAAGGAGGAGGCTCGGGGACGTGATTTGGTAACTGAGGACGCGGATTGAAGCTTCGATTCGAGGTTAGTTTTGAAATTTCTGAACTTTTTTCAAAATTTTCAATTTTGTACATTTTTGAAATATAGGTTTGTTTAAGCCTAGAAAACTCTTGGTTTGAGTTAAATGAACTTAGAACAACTAGAATCTAAGCTTAGATTGAAGAAAAACGGATTTGATTCAAGATTTTTCATTTTTCCTCATTTTTTCCTATTTTTGGATTTTTGAGATTTTTGTGTTTGAATCTTGTTTGAATGTGTTCAAAAGTGTCTAAACATGTTTTTCTATCATCTATAAATGTTTTCCATGCCTGAGATTTGAGAAAAACAGGTTAGAATCAAGATTTGGGTTTTGGGGAAATCGAAACCCGTGGCTGAAATTTCTGAGTTTCCCAGTTCGGCAGGCTGAACTGCGTGTTCGGCAGGCTGGAATAGGGATCGGCAGGCGTGTTCTTCCGTCCGGCAGGCCGAACCTGGAAATTGTTCGGCCGACCGAACTTTGCTTCCGGCAGGCCGAAGCAGGGAGTCCGGCAGGCCGGCCGAGGCATGGAAATTTTGTTATTTTTCACCCGTTTTCAGTGTTTTGAACCCTGATTTAAATTCCAACCTTACAAAATGATTTTAAGGATACAAATGGCACACTAGAATATCATGAAATGGTTTAGTAACATAGAATGTCTCGAACCAGATATTGATCGATTTAGTGTGTATCTAGGATCGTTCGTGATTCCGCGGAGCTAACATATAGCGGACCGGGATTACGGTGTGGGGCACCAGCACGAGTATCGAGGTAGGACTTCTACCCCATTTCCTTGGTAGCCTAGTTTCAAAATGATTTGGCTTTGAAAAGGATTTCTATTAAAATGTTTTCAACGGTTGTTTGAAAATGAATTTAATCGGTTATATTTTAATATACCGTGACCTAAAATGAATTTCATAATGAATGTAAATGACAACACTCGGTAATTGGGTTTTGAATGATGATGATAATAAACACATAGGCATGATGCCATATCAGAGATCGGGTCGTGTAGCGATCGACCTTGGGGGCAGGTCCCGAAACCCAGCTGGGCCACTACGGTGGTGATATTATATGGTTTGCCTAGGAAAGGAAAATGATATTATTGGTTGTACGAGTAAACTATTCTGGGTAAGAATGGTTTCACTCAAAATTTATTTATTTATTTATTCGTTTAAAGTTTCTTTTAAATAATTCCTAAATAATGAAATGTTTCTTTAAATTAAATTATTTTATAAAATATAGTCCTACTGAGCCTTTCGCTCACAGTTTATTGTTTTCAAATTTTCCCCCTCTAGGTGGATTTCCAATTAGGTTCGGAGAGGATTCTTTGGACAGAACCCAGGAGCAGTAGGAGGGATTGTAGGTTAAATTTTATTCACTGTTCAAGGCATGTAATATTTTAAACTTTCTTGATGTTGGACTGTAGCTGTATTACTATATTGTCAGTACTATGTGTGTGCACAAGTTGTGGGTCGGTGGACCCATACTCGCGGTTCTTTATTAATTTTTATTATTTGCTTAATATTTATAAATTCTTTTATAAAAATGTGGTTGAAATCTTCTTATTTCTCACTTAATTTGATCCTTAAACCATTGGTTTTAATTAAATTCTTATTTAATTAATTTAAATAACCCGCCACGTCACCTCCCGTACTCCGGGGCGTGACAGTTACATGGTACCCAGGATTTTAAGAACATTGCTTCACAAGTATGGTGATCATGACATTCATATGTTATACTCATCAATAAGTTGGACTCCTGGAATGAAGAGCATTGCTGCTACTTTACTATGTATAACCATTGACAGAATGTGCAAAACTCGGGTTCTAGACATCAACAAACATCTTCTTAGACACTGGTACTTCAGCCTAAGATTTATTAGAGACATTATAGGCTTCAATGTTACGGGGTCTTTAATTTCTTGTCTTGAGCAACTTGTGCATCCTTTTCTTGGTCTTGAAGCGATAAGATGTGAAAAAGGTCTAAGAAATTCAGACCTCCAAATTGTTGAGCTGGAAGCCAAGTTAAAAGGTATTTGGTATAGTAATTAAAACTATTGGTTAGAACTATAAACACTGCAGCATGTAAGAGCATTACACTGTAGCAACTTTATTGCTTTTACTGTAACATGTGAGAGCTTTACACTGTTCTTAACTGAAAAGTTAGTTAAAACTAACTAATGCCAAACACGATAAAAGAGATGCAAGGAGCTTCGTGAAAAGTACAGAGGATATAACCAGTCTACAGTGTCGGATTTAATGAAAGGATTTTGCAGAAGTGCTTCAGATCATCTCCGGTGGAAGAATGCAGGTGAATTTGTGTTATCAAACGTGTATGAATAAGCAAAGGTTTCCTTTTACTAAATGATGTAATTTTTTTGTTGTTATCACTCTTGATGATTTGCTTCTCTTTAATTTATAGTATAATAAATATTGCAAAGAAATATTGTATGTTTTCTGTAATCAATCATGTGATATTTCTCTTGAGAGTACTTTGCAATCCCATTTTTAATAACCAAACTGATTTCGGTTAATCTGTAATTCATCGTCGAAACTTCCTTAAATGCCATACGTATTACATTTTGCAAGCCTAAATACGGGTCCATTCTATAAACGTTAAAGCAATTTCGCCTCATGCATTGTATACAAAATAATTAATATTGCTCTCGCGCATAGATTGACTTCAGGTCTTCAAGAGCAATTAACGCTCTGTTTGGCATCTGAGTTGGAACCAACAGTTCTAACCAATAAAAAAAAAAAGTAAAGCTCTCAACAACTATAATAAATAGCAAAAAGTTGTTATAATATAAAACCCCTAAATTCTATAGTTTTCAAACCAATATTTTCAGTTCCAACTATTCTTTCAAACACCCTGTAATGACTTCATGGCCCATAAGCTAGGCAAGTTTTTATCAAGGAGATCAACAAAAAGGAAAATCATACCATATATATATACATATATATATATATGTATATGTATGTATGTATATGTATATAAACCAACAAATAGTTGTAAAGAGCCTTAACAAACGGGAATCACTTCATAGAGTAGCCGGGGACATATTCTACTTCTGCTACTGATAATGAAGAGGGAGCCACTTGTTTGCTCTACTAAACTGCTACAAGAGTATTTGACATTTAAAATTATACAGTGTATTGAAAAGGAAAAAAATAATAAGGTACATTACGTGCGGGTTGGTCAAAATCACCGTCATCATCACTTGACGCAAGCTTTCTTATTTTTTTCATCAAATTAGGATAAACGAACACACCTCATAGCATGTAAAACACTCCTTATTTTTTCACAATCGACATGCTGGTTTCCCTGCCTGCATCGAAGACAATTAACTACATATTTAGCCATCCGATGGTTGACCATAAGAGTATTGCTTTCACTACTCCAAGTACCTCCAGAGGCGAAGCCAGAGACATTTTTTAAGTGGGGGTACTATATAAAAAAAATTATAAATAATTTTTTATTAAATGAATATTATATTTTTTTATTATTCGGTTAAAGCACATTTATAATCTTTTTATACATAAGGGGAAAATTGATATTTTATGATTAAAACAATTTTTAAAAATAAGTTGGGACACAATTAATAATTTATATCTTTTAGGGTTAACAAACATAATATTTTAAAATTTAAGCGACGCAATTGATATTTCATAAAAAAAAAAATTAATTTTTTAAAAATTTTCAGTAGAAACGCGTGTCCGCTGTGGATTAGCCGCAGAGCATGGCTCCAGCAATTTTAGCAAGGCTTGAGCACTGAATGTTGCGCCGAATATGCAACTATTTTTGACATGTTTGGAATTCAAATAATAATTGGCCCTTTTATTGTAACATTCTGGCTGGATCCACCCTTTACATTTTTTTACAATTGAAAATCTAAGCGCACATATGCTCGTTTGCATTCATATACATTTGTACACAATTGGATGTCGTCCAACAGGAGTGGCCTCCGGACTGTTAATTGCCCCTTTTCCTCTTTTCTACTGCTTAAAAATTTCATACATTTCTACACAGATACATGTGGTTTAACGGTTTAAAAATTTCATCAATTAGTTATAGTTTACCTTATTGCATTCTTATACTTAATAATCAAACCTTAGAGGTCCTTCCTTTGAATTTTGCACCGCAAGCTATTATGAAACATTTATGAGTACCTATAACATATAAGCTAAGTGAAAAGAACATGTCTTTATTTTTAGTTTTCTACCTATAATTTTTTTTTAGTGTTATAAATAAGTTAAGAAAGAAAAATGATAGCAATTAGCTGGTATTAGCTGTTAATTATTACCGGCAGTTAGTTGTCGAACTAAGATAAAAGTGGGAAGGAGGATAATGGAACGCTTAGTATGAGAAAAACCTGCTTCATCTTTACACTCCGTTTGATAGGACGGATTAAGAGTAGGACAAATGGAAAGAATTCTAGCAATCTTTTTATGTTGCTTAGTAGGACGGAGGAAGAGATAAGAGGATTGGATGATAGTAATTTATGAAAATATCATACAGTATACTTATACTATCAGTGGAACGATCTAATTTGGCGGCTAGAGAGAAGACTACACTCCTCCATTTCTCCTCTTCCTCCAACCAAACAAAAGGTTTGACCTCTCCTTCCATCTCTCTTCCTCTACCATTCTCCTTTCTACTAAACATTATTTTAGGGACACACAACTACTCAAGCAGTTAATTATTGCTTGTCTTAAAACTAGTACTCCCACGCTTCACTTATTTATAATATGCTCAAGTTCAAGTTTCGAAAGGCAAGGAGCTGAGGAGATTTTTCTCCTTTTTTTATTAATATATATGTTTTTATTTACTCCAGAATGACTATGAATATGTTTGAAAAGTAAGGTACCATATAGACGACCCGAACATTGCCCTGTGTTTTCCAACAAATGGACAAACACTAATTTAGTCAGCAAAAATGGATGAAGAGTCAATATCCTTCATTTACTCTGGTGGCCGCAAATCTTTCTTCGATTTTCCATGCCAGCCTATGTTTTTGCTTTTTTGCTTTTGCGAAATTTCCGGTCCAATATTCGATCAATTATTTATCATTTGTGGTGAATGTAATGTTTTTATTTGTGATAAAGGCTTTTAAAGCTCCTTCGCTGAAATATCAGAGATCTACTCCAAGAATGGGAAATTAAAAGAAACGACAACAAAAACACATGGAATATTAACAAATGAATATGAAAACGACAATAAATTAAAAAAAGACACTAAAAAATAAACGAGGGCAAAACCACGAGAAACGACAAATAAAAACAAACGACAACAAAGAAGAAAAGGAAATGACGTAAAAGGGGCAAATACTGCTCCCAAGACCCAACGACGAAATTAAGAGAATAGGATGACAAATTATAATCATAAAACGTAAGAAACGACAAAAGGCACAAATCATCGTAAGAAAACGCCAACAGAGTGCATTACATTAGAAAACTAGAGGGGAACTACAAAAAAGTTCAAAAGCAACAACAGCAAACGACATCCTTCACTAAAAGGTAAATTGGATTCAACATTAAGATCTTTTATTGATTTCCAGAGTAGCATCAAAGAGCACATGCCGGGTTTTATTCATACCACAACACATGACAATATTAGAAAATGTAATGATCATACTACCACACATCCTTATTTCATCCCAATGCGATTGGTCCGTAATTTTTTTCTTATCAATTTCATCGTCATCATGGTAAATTATTCTACAAAAAAAAAAAAAACATAGCCCTCATGTTAAGGATTAAAACACTATAAATTTGTGCTTTTCTTTTTTTGCTTATTTTTCATTTTACGTTTTTTTTTGGGTAAATTTAAGGGGGGCGTTTGGTATTATTTTCAAAATAGATGAAAATATTTTTATTTTTAAAAATAAACTTTTTTTTGAGAATTATACTGAAAGTGTTTTTAAAATTTTTGCCTCAAAAACTTCTCTTTAGAGATCAAGTAGTTATATTATTATTTCTTGTCTTAAAACTTCTCTCACGCTTCACTTATTTATAGGGTGTTCAAGTGCCAAGGAAAACTATCTCAATTTTTTTTTTTCATTTTTACATACCCTTTTTCGTCTTTTCCCAACATGTTATTAATTTATCAAGTACTGTAACATGAACATTAAATAGTATAGAAAAAACGACAAATTTGAAAAGTAAACGCAGCAATATATAGACTATGGAAGACTTGGACAAAGGCTTGAGCTAGCAAATGGTCAAAAGTCATTATCTTTCATTGATGTAAACCATATAATAAGTTAATCTATGACTGACTTTTCCTATCCTTATTCTCAAGCTTGAAATTGGGTACACTCAATATTTACCCTAGGGGCCCATGCTCGTGATAAGGACCAAATCTCGATCAAGGAAATCAATATCAAATCCAAGAATTAGAAAGTTCTGAGAAATGCTTCCTGTTAGAGCTGTCTTTATTCTATATTATTGAAGTATACAACGTTGGCTATCGTCAATTGAATTTGATTTTACTACTTTAGAGGGGTTAACTAATTATCGGATTTCAGTATACAATATAGTAATATTAGCATGATCAATGGACGCCTTACTTGCACACCAAGGCCCCTTCACCTTTAGAGATCAAGTATTTAATATTGCTTGTCTTGGAACTTCTCCCATACGCTTCATTAATTTACATTCTGTTAATGTGCGAAAGGCAAGGAGCTCATAATGGAGATTTTTTTTAATACCTTTCTTGTATTTTCGTAACATGTTATTTTTTATCTAGAATACATGGTGTGTAGAGACTATGTGAAAAGACAAACTGACAACAGCTGTAAACTAGTAACGTTGCTAGCTACTTGCTACAGAAGGGGCCTGAATATCAACTTAGTCTTAAATTTTCCAACACATGGACAAAGACTTTGACCATACAAATGGATGAAGCGGCCACAAACCGGTGAACAAATGCTAAAGAACGCTGGTGGTGTCGAGCATAATACACTAATAAAAAAAGGGTCTTGTAGAATAGGACTTACAATGTGGTTTTATTAGTTGTGAATTTGTAGTGTTGAACATGGATAGTGCTCCAAATATTTTTCCAAAGAAGCCACCTTTTCTTTGAAAATTAAAAAATTTCTAGTCCGAGAAGAATTGGTCTATCACTAATTGCACATTTCAATGCTTCCCGATACAAAATTATCAACTATATATATATATGGTAAATATACTAAAGCCTTCTTGCTTAAACTTTCAATTACCATACTAAGGACTTGGATTATTTAATCCGTAGATATTCATACATATTATTCTACTTAAAAGTAGAGTCTATCGGTCGGTGTCTCGTTCAATTGCCTCCGGCAGGTTTTGGTGGCGGACTTGGTTCGATTGGTTTATTTGGTTTTGGTGATTTATTACATGATCTGGAATAGGGGCTGCAACTTCTCCGTCCTGGAATCCCTGGTGTTCTATAAGGCCCTCCTCTAACATAGGGAGCTGATTCTTCCGCTGCAACGACAGTTTATAGGCCATCAATGATGGTTCAAATATTTTCGCTATAATGTTTTCTCTTAAAAAAAATTAAATTTCTGAATAAATTTGTTCAAACCTATAAACCAAACATGTTGTTAGTTAGTTAACTATCCACTTTTTCTTTTTTTTCTTTTTTTTTGAGAATCTTAACTATCCACAAAGGTACCCTGTAATATACGTGTGAACTTTTGAAAAGGAAAAGAAAACATTATTTTCATACGACAACCTTTTGTTTTTGTTTTTTCCTTGGAAAAGGTCATGCACTTAGTCCGTGAAGTTTTTCTAGAAGTCGTATCGTTTACATCTAACATGTGGCTTTAAAATTGACGGAAATTAAACTATCTTAGAGAATACAACGATATGATGTTGATGGTTTTGGGGACCATTTTTATTGAATTTGAAGTTAAGGGACTGAAACACAACTGCGGATATTAATTTACACCAATCAAAATACTTAGTCCTTAATTAGCATGTATAATAAGTGTACATGGCGAACCTAAAAGAAAAACAAAAGGAATCAAACTCATGGGAAAAGCATAATTGCAATTTTGCCTTAATTTCTATGTCATTATAATATTCATGCCCGAAATAATTCTCTATTAAACAAGAAAAACAGTAAAATTTTAGCTGGCAAGTACTCTCACCTTGAGCTAATTGTCGAGCGATGGAGGAGGGAAAGAAGAGAATGGTAGCAAAGAGAATGCTTAGTACAAGAACAAAAATCTGCTTCATCTTAAGAGATCAAGTGCTTATATTATTTTTCTTATCTTAAAACGTCTCCCACACTTCCCTTGTTTATTATGTTCAAGTGCCAAGAGCAAGCAGCCGAGGATAACTTTTCATTTTTCCTTGCCCTTTTTCGTCTTTTCCGAACATGTTACATCTTTATCAAGTATAACATGAACATTAAATGGTAAGCGCTGAAAAGTAAACGTTGCAATATAGTATATAGATCATATGTGACTTGGATATTTTCTTTAAAGGTTTTTTGGTAAAGTTGGTTAGAACCAACTTTTTGGTTCAAATACTATAGTATGTGAGAGTTTTATATTGTAGCAATATTTTTTCTTTGTGAGAGTTTTACACTATTTTTAACCAAAAAATTGGTTCTAACCAACTTTATCAAACACCATTTTAGATTTCCAACAAATCGACAAAGACTTCAGTCAGCCAATGGCTAAAAGAGAAGAGTCATTATCCTTCATTGTAAACCATATAATTAATTAAATCAAGTTGATATGTCACTGACTTTTCCTATATATTTTTCTTTCCAAGCGTGAAATTGGGTATTCTCAATCCTTAATGTAGTGGACCAAAAGACCAAATCTCTTTCACTGAAATATCAAACCCAAGAATTAGGAAAATTCAGAGAAAGGCTACCCGTTAGGCGACCTGTCATTATGAGATTTTAGAAAGAGGAATCCTATATGCCTTTATAAATTAAAACCTCGTTACTAACAAAACAGTGAGATCTATCTAAAAAGTACACTACATATTAAATTAAGTCCCATAATTTTGTGAGTAATAGGGTTATAACTCCATATGATAAAAATGATTTTCCTTTAGAAATCTCTTTGGATACCATCAATTGAGTCGTGATTTTACTTATTTAGAGGTTTAACTAATTATTGGATTTAGAGGCTAGTAATTGTGTATAGTGGTCAAATTTCTTAGTGAACTAGTTGTTTGACACTTTAATTGTAATTAAGATTTTAAGTTTAAGAGCTATAACATGTGAAAGCTTTACACTGTAACAACTTTTTACGTTTTACAGTAGCTATTAAGAGCTTTACATTGTTTATAAATAAAATTGATGAGTTAAAATTAAAGTATCAAACATCTACTTAAATATGTAATACTTTTGATGTGGTGATGGTTTTTAAAATTTCATTACACGATACAAATCCTATATGATGATAAAAAATGGACGCCTCACTTTGCATACCAATCTCTGGCAATCACAATTCACAACCATGGTGGGGTAAACTAGAGAACCAGAAGACTGAGAGACTGAGAGCTTTATTTGTTTGTTTGTTTGTTTGTTTAACATAAGAAGTATAGAAAGAGGAAATATGTAAAACTTTCCCGCATATCTGCACTCGATCAGGCCAATATTGTTCTTATGTGAAAGGTCTTATCCTCCTGCATCTCTTGGAATTACAATAAACTCAACATTGATGCTGCTGTAAATGACGCATCGGATTTATTTGTCTTGGAGGATTTTTCTCACTCAGTTTTGGCTGAATATCTGGCCCTTGAAGAAAATTCAAAAGTACAAGCTGGATTTATCAAGTACTTCTTTCATAAAATCTTGCCCAATAAGGAATGTTACAGGGGAATAGATGCACCAGAAAATAAAATGCCTTTCGGGGATGAGGCCAAGGAGGAGCTCACGAATCTTGTGCAGGGAAAGTGCTTGAGAATTCTTGTCTGTGGAGAAGATCAATATGGCCGTTCTGTTGGTGGCATCTATTGCAATGGGACGTTTGTGCAGGTGATTAGGAATATGTGGTATTTTGTGTTTAGCTTGTTAGAAGTGCTGATCTAATCTATTTGTTTGCCTGATAAACCAGGAAGTATTGCTCAAAAAAGGGTGTGTATGGCACCATGCACACTATGATAAACGCCCTCAATTTGCAAAGGTTTGTAAAAATATGGATTATCATTTGTTCATTTCAATATACGGTTTGGGAATAAACATCCACCAATAAAAGTTAGAGTTTTTGAAAGTGTCTCAGATGCTAGGTAAAAATAAAATAAAAATGTATCTTAGAAAAGAAATTGTTTGGTGTAGTTGAAGAAAAAGCACAAAAAAAATCTCTCCCTAAAATTTCTTTTTTGGTGAAAAAAAAGAAGAGAAGAATTACGTAAATGTAATAAAGTTTAAAATAATGGTCTTTAGTTTTGCTTATTTTATTAAAAAAAATAAGCTGACACATGGCAATAATAAAAGGCGGAGAGTGACAAAGAGAGCGACCTTAGCATTTAGAACAAAACAATAAGATCTAATTTAAATAGTACACTACATATTAAATTGGAGCCTACAATTTTGTGAATAATAAGGTTATAATTCTATGAATATGAAAATGATTTTTCAAAAAAATTGAACCACACATTTCCACCCAACGAACTAAATGCTTAGAAATTTCCACCCATATGATGATTTGGGGTATGCCACCCCCTATTGATTATAGGATCTATCCTATTGTTAAGTATCTCTATGATTGCATTTTAATCTCTCGATTTTCAAATAGTCTTATGATGAGTATCCCATATGAACAGTCGTAGGACTCTGCATGTTAGGGACCTAATGATGTTAATTTTCAAAAATTTTGGCGTCCTTTGGTAACTTAGTTAAAATTTATTAATTTCAACTATTACAGTATAAAGCTCTCATACGCTACAATATAAAGCAAAAGTTTATTATAGTATAAAGCTCTCACATGCTACAATATTTTAGTTCTAACTTATAATTCCAATTATATTCCTAAACACTCTATTTGAGACTACTCCATTAAATTTTCAAATTTGCAAGACTAATTATAAGTGGGATATTATCATTTTGGTATCATGTGTTTTCGAGAAACATCATATCGGTATATATTGCTATTTAAAAAATATTAAAACAGTACCCTATAGTTTTTAAAAATTCATTTTGGTACTCTGATCTTAGTGTTTTTTGACGTGAATTTTTTTTTTACTCTTTTATTAATGGATCTCAAATTAATTTTAAAAAACTATAATAGAAAATCAAAACAAAAGATTAAACAAAACTCATCAAAGAAAAGCATATATGTGGACTTATTTATTTATTGGCATTATTTGTATTTTTTTATAGTTTTCACAAAATAATTTGGGGTTCACAAATAAAAGGGTAAGTTGAAAATTTTCACGTCACAAAACACAGACTTAAGGTACCAAAATGATATTTTAAAAAATTACAAGGTACTATTTTGATATTTTTCAAACAATAGGGTAACAATGTGATGTTTCTTAAAATACAAGGTCCCAAAATGAATAAAAAAAAACTATTATAAAAAAGTCACTTTTGGCACACTTTAGGATCATGAGAAATTTATGAGAAAAAAAACATTGTAACAAAACAACATTTTAAACTAAAAACATTGTAACAATTTAATTTTAACAATATAACCAAAAAAATTATAACAATTTAAATTTCATAAAAAAAGACTGTAACAAATTGGCTTGAATAAAAAAAGTTATTCAAACCAAGGTTCCCAAGCACAAAGATATAATCTCAAATTTTCCTCATAATCAAGGTCTTAGTATTGTTAACGCTCTAAATAATTCTATATTATTAACTTCAAAAAATTGGTTAATAATTAGCTAGTGCATGCACTCCCCTCGATTCCAAGCATTTGCAGCGTTAGTTTTTGGTAAATATCGTCCAGCTAGGATTGAGGAAGGACAGAAGAGAGTCGTAGCCAAAAGAATGCTTATTACAAGAACAAAAACCCGCTTCATCTTTAGAAATCAACTAGGTTTATTATTTGATTTTGTGGTCCAAAAGAATGTGGTCTATAAAAAAACAAGAATTTTATATCATTAAAAAGTAAATTTATGAAAGACTCCATTAAAAAGTAAATAAAAAGGACGTGAATTTTTTAAGATTTAAAAAGTAAATTAGAAAAATGAATATAAAGCACAAATATTTTGTCAATATTTTACAATATTTCTATAGAAATTTTTGTAAAATCCTCTAATATTTTGTTATTTAATACTATAGTTTTAATATTGCTTTAGAGATCAATGGACGCCTTACTTGCACACCAAAGCCCCTTCACCTTTAGAGATCAAGTATTTAATATTGCTTGTCTTGAAACTTCTCCCATGTGCTTCATTAATTTACATTCTGTTAATGTGCGAAGCGCAAGGAGCTCATGATGGAGATTTTTTGCGATACCTTTCTTGTATTTTCGTAACATGTTATTATTTATCTAGAATACATGGAGTGTAGAGACTAAAAGAAAAAGCAAACTGACCAAAGTTGTAAACTAGTAAAGTTTGCTAGCTACTTGCTACAGAAGGGGCCTGAATATCAACCTAGTCTTAAATTTTCCAACACATGGTACAAATGGATGAAGCGGCCACAAACAGGTGAACAAATGCTCAAGAACGCTGGTGGCGTCGAGCATGATACATAATAAAAAAAGGGGTCTTGTAGAATAGGACTCACAATGTGGTTTTATTAGTTGTGAATTTGTAGTGTTGAACATGGATAATGCCACAAATATTTTTCCAAAGAAGCCACCTTTCTTTGAAAAATTTTTAAAAAAACAAAAGTTCTAGTCCGAGAAGAATTGGTCTGTCACTAATTGCACGTTTCAATGTTTTCCGATACAAAATCATCAACTATAGATATATATATATATATATATATATATGGTGATTGTTATGTATGATATTTCAACAAATCGAGAAAGACTTCAGTCGGCAAATGGCTAAAAGAGAAGAGTCATTATCCTTCATTGTAAACCATATAATTAATTAAAATCAAGTTGATAATCACTGACTTTTCTTATACACTTTTTCTTTGCAAGCGTGAAATTGGGTATTCTCAATCTTTACTCAAGTGGACCAAAAGACCAAATCTCTTTCACTGAAATATCAAACCCAAGAATTGGGAAAGTTCAGAGAAACGCTTCCTGTTAGACTTGTCTTTATTCTATATTATTGAAATATACAACTTTGGCTGTCGTCAATTGAATTTGATTTTTCTACTTTAGAGGGTTAACTAATTATTGGATTGCAGTATACAGTATAGTAATCTAAACATGGTCAATGGACGCCTTACTTGCACACCAAAGCCCCTTCATCTTTAGAGATCTGGTATTTAACATTGCTTGTCTAGAAACTTCTCCCATATGCTTCATCAATTTGCGTTCTGTTAATGTGCGAAACGCAAGGAGCTCATGATGGAGATTTTTTGTGAAACCTTTCTTGTATTTTCGGAACATGTTATTATTTATCTAGAACACATAGAGTGTAGAGATCACATGAAAAAACAAACTGACGAAAGTTTTGAACTAGTAACGTTTGCTAGCTACTTGCTACAAAAGGGGCCTGAATATCGACATAGTCCTAAATTTTCCAACACATGGACAAAGACTTGACCATACAAATGGATGAAGTGGCCCCAAAACGGTGAACAATGCTAAAGAATAGTGGTGGTGTTGAGCATAATACACTAATAAAAAATGGGTCTTGTAGAATAGGACTTACAATGTGGTTTTATTAGTTGTGAATTTGTAGTGTTTAACATGGATAGTGCACCAAATATTTTTCCAAAGAAGCCACCTTTTCTTTGAAAAATTAAAAAAAGGTTCTAGTCCGAGAAGAATTGGTCTATCACTAATGGCACGGTTCAATGCTTTCCCATTCAAAATTATCAACTATATATATATATGGTGATTGTTATGTATGATATATATATATATATATATATATATATATGGTAAATATATTAAAGCCTTCTTGCTTAAACTTTCAATTACCATGCTAAGGACTTGGACTTCCGCTTTTTGTTTTTATGTTTTAATAATTTGGGCTTGAAATTCTTTTCTCTTTACATGCAATTCACTTTTAATGAATGGCTACGTTCACCATGATGTCTTGTGGAAAGGGGAGAAATTTAACACATCGGGAACGCGAGACACTATTTGCCAATAGAATGGACTTCAAGCCAACAGGACGGACCTGAACCTCTATTTATAGCCGTTTTACAGATAAACATGAATTATTTGAATTAACAACTAGATAATCTTCACTTATTTTTGTAGGAGTTATCTCGAATGCAGTAAATATCGAAGCTCGTATTTATCCTTGATTTGAATTTGAATAAAGGAATCTTTTTGAAGATATATTTGAGTAATCTGGGATTCCTGAACAATGTACACGTGCACGTGCACGGACGGAGGCAGATTTTTCTTTTCCTTTTAAATGAGGCGCCAATTAAACTAATATTTAAAGAAAAATAACAGTGTAGCTATATTCTTTTTATTTTAAAACTATTAGAGTCTCTCTATCTTACCTTCTTTAATCTATTTTTTGTCGTTTATTTCTTCTTTCAATTATGTATTTATATGAGTAAATTAAATTTGGGATCTTTAGTTGGAATTATTAGTATACTTAAAAGTCATCATTTAAGGTACAATCTGAACAAAAAAAGTACTCTAAATATGAATAGATTAAATTTGGGATATATAAAAAAATATTTTAAAAACATAATTATAAACTATTACCATAAAATCTCAGGGGTCGCAGATTATTGCAAGAAAAATTATTAGGGGGCCAAAGTTTGAGGGAAGCCCCTTAGACCCCGGGGCGGCTGCCCCCTGGCCTCAAGTGGCTTTGCCCCTGTCCATGTGGTTGTCTCGTCTCCCTCATTTATTAAGAAGTCCATACTTAGGCTAAAGCTGGGTCATCTATGCTGTGGTAGGGTAAGAAAACAATGAGCCAGCGCTGTGGCATATGACCAATGCTAGACGCAGAGGCCAGCTAGGCGGCGGTACAACATAAACCCTTCCAAATGCAGAACGCAGGGCCTTTTACTAATCACGATTCCCAAAGATGTATACAACATGGTGAATCCAAACACAAGGATTTTATAACTCGAGCATTTTTAATTGACCTGCACAGTATTACAAGAATGTAATAGCTAGTTTTCACATACATTGCAGCACCTTACGTACATATAAGATTTTCATAGAATCCATAAACCAAAACCATATTACCGTATAAATTCTCACCCGTCATCCATATGCTTACATAATTTCAAACAAACAGACACCATCCAGCGCATGCTTAGTCTATTGTACATATCTCACAGTAGCCAGAGAACTTTGTTTACGCCTTAAGAGCAGTCTCAAAGTGGAAGCCTCTGATTGATCAATTGAATGACCTCAAGGTGAGCAGTTGCGTGAATATTTGCTACACGCGCATTTGCGTGAATTTGTGCTACAGGGAGGCTTTGGCGCCCGGCTTGGCTGTGGTGGACTGAACTTGAAGCCTCTTCGGCTGTCAAGCTGCGGATTCCGTGTCTGAGGCGTGATAACCCTTGAGAAATCATCTTTCTCCGCCGCAGATAAAAAAATAAGATTATTCATCAATTATCACATAATCTATTAGTTGAGTTTTCCAAACGTATCAACAATATTAGGCAAAAACTTGTATTACTAGTTGCGATTTTCCTTTTGAAGCAAAAAACATAAAATGGATTTGATCTATAGACGTGACAAATCATAAAAATAACTGGAAATACCAAAGAATTAATCTCCTTATTGCCTAGCTCGAAGCGTGCCAACAATAAGTTTCAGCATTCTAAAATATATATCTATATACATCTATATATATTAGAATTGCTCCAACACGCTCATCACTTAATTGTAGACTAGTATGGTCAAGTTCAGAAGGCAAGGAGCTGAGGAGATTTTTCTCATTTTGCTTACCCTTTTTCGTCTTTTTATAACATGTTTTTAATTATCCAGATTGAACATTGACTTGTGTTTTCCAGCAAAGGGACAGTAATAGTCAGAAAAATTGGTTGATGAGTCGATGCCCTTCAACCACCCTAGTGGCCCCAAATCTTTCTTCGATTTTTCATGCCAGCCAAATGTTTTTTTTTTCCTTTTTTTCCGATCAATTACGGAAATGCTAATGCTTATTGTATGTTTGGTAGTGTTTTCAAAATAGATAAAAATAGTTTTATTTTTAAAAGAATGAGAATTTTTTAGAAATTATACTGAAGTGCTTTTAAAATTTTTGCCTCAAAAAATGTACAAAAACATTTATAAAAATTTTTAAAACAAAACCAAATGGAGCCGCAAATAAATAAATTAAAAAAATAAATCACAACAAGAATGGAAAGGAAAGAACGTGAATTCAGCAAGTACTGCTTCCAAGTACCAATGACGAAAATAAGAGAATAGGAATGACAAATTAAAATCATAACACGGCAAGACGCCACAAAAAGCACAAACGATCACACTAGAAAATTAAAGGGGAAACCAATATAAATTAGTCTAAAGCTACAACAGCAGACGACATGCTGATATTCTTCACCAAAGCATAAAATTAAAATCAAAATCTTTTTATTGATTTTCAGAGTATACCACAAACACAACAACAACTATTAGAAACTGTAATGATATTATCACATCCTTCTTTCATCCGTAGATATTCATACATATCAATCTACTTAAAAGTAGAGTCTCTCTATCGGTGTCTCGTTCAATTGCCTACCGCAGGGTTTGGTGGCAGACTTGGTTTCATTGGTTTAGTTGGTTTTGGTGATTTATTACATGATCTGGAATAGGGGCTACAGCTTCTCCTTCCTGGAATCCCTGTTGTTATATAAGGCCTTCCTCTAACATAGGCAGCTGATCCTTCCACTGCAACGACCCTTTATAGGTTATCAACGACGGTTCAAACATTTTCGCTACAATGTTTTCTCTTAAAAAAATTTAAATTTTGTATAAATTTGTTCCAACGTATAAACCAAACATGTTGTTAGTTAATTAACTATCCACTTTTTTTTTTTTTTGAGAATCTTAACTATACACAAAGGTACCCTGTAATATATGTGTGAACTTTTGAAATGGAAAAGAGAAACATTATTTTCATACGACAACCTTTTTTTTTTTCATTGAAAAAGGTCATGCACTTAGTCCGTGAAGTTTTTCTAGAAGTCACATCGCTTACCTCTAACATGTGGCTTTAAAATTGACGGAAATTAAACTATCTTAGAGAATACAACGATATGATACGTTGAATGTTTTGGGGACCATTTTTATTGAATTTGAAGTTAAGGGACTAAAACACAACTGTCGGATATTAATTTACGCCAATCAAAATACTTGATCCTTAATTAGCATGTATAATAAGTGTACATGGCGAACCTAAAAGAAAAACAAAAGGAATCAAACTCATGGGAACACCATAATCACAATTTTGCCTTAATTTCTATGTCATTATAATATTCATGCCCGAAATAATTCTCTATTAAACAAGAAAAACAGTAAAATTAGCTGGTAAGTACTCTTACCTTGAACTAATTGTCGAGCTAGGATAGAGGAGGGAAAGAAGAGAATGGTAGCAAAGAGAATGCTTGGTACAAGAACAAAAATCTGCTTCATCTTAAGAGATCAAGTGCTTATATTATTTTTCTTATCTTAAAACTTCTCCCACACTTCCCTTATTTATTATGTTCAAGTTCCAAGATCAAGAAGCCGAGGATAACTTTTCATTTTTCCTTGGTGGATTCATCATACTCTTGGAGTACACTAGGAGGATTTCCAAGAATTAGTATAAACATTTTCTTCTACAGCGTAGTTTTCACCCATCCTTTTTTTGATTTGTAAAGTACCTTACAAATTGCATTTTAATTTCTAAACTTTCAAATAGTCTAACCAGCGTTAGTTTGGTGTGCATTTCGGAATAGTATGGTTTAAAATTTTATAGTTTGAACTATAGATTTTAAACTTTGTGGTTTAAACGGTGGTTTTGAATTGATGTTTGAAATGTAAAAGTTTAAAATGAGAACAAAATATCGTATCAAGTTTAAAACGAGAACGAATGTTTAGAAAAATATAGTTTATAAAAGAAAAAAGAGAGTGTGAATGATTTTTACTATAAAAAATGGTTTAAACAATGTGAATTTGAGGAGGAGAGGATTTAGATTTTGTTAGTTTTGGCTAGTTTAAAACTCCTTGTATGGTATGAATTGGTTTCAGTTATTACTCTACCAAACAACAGTTTAAACAATTTCTATAGTTTGAACCATTTTAAGCCCATGCACTAAACGCCATGTAATCCCCCATACAATTTGTATCATTTTCTTTTGTGGACACAGTTGTGATTTTTCATAGGATTTGAGACTTTCGGGACATTTAGGATCATGAAAATTATAGTTAATCTTTGTAAATAAGAAAATTCTGTGGTTAGTTGTCGGGCTAGGATGGAAGCAGGAAAGAAGAGAATGGTAGCAAAGAGAATGCTAAGCACAAGAACAAAAACTTGCTTCATCTTTAGAGATCAGGTGGTTATATTATTTTTCTCATCTTAAAACTTCCCTCACGCTTCTCTTATTGATAGTGTGTTCAAGTGCCAAGGGCAAGGAGCTGTGGATTATGTTTTCATTTTTCCTTGCCCTTTTTCGTCTTTTCCCAATATGTTATTCCATTAATCAAGGATAAAATAAACATTAAATAGTATAGAAAAAAGACGTTGAAAAGTAAACGCTGCAATCTATAGACTATAGAAGACTTGAACATTCGCTTTGATTTCCCACAAATCGACAAAGACTTGACTCATGAGCAAAATGGATGAAGGGCCGTTATCCTTCATTGTAAACCATACAATTAATTAAAATCAAGTTGATATAGGACTGACTTTTCTTGTATATCGTTCTCAAGCTTGAAATTGGGTACTCTTAGTCTTTACTCATGGGGCCTATACTCGTGATAAGGACCAAATCTCTTTCAATGAAATTAATATCAAACCCAAGAATTAGAAAGTTCAGAGAAAGGCTACCCTGTCTTTATCATATGTTAGAATCTCCAAGTGAATTGTGATTTTACTACTTTAGAGATTTTTACTAACTATTAGATTTGGAGGCTAGCAATTGTGGTTAGTGATCACATTTCTTAGGGAGCTAACTATGCTTGACTTAAATATGTACTACTTTTGATATTGTAAGGGTTTCTGAAATTTCATTACAATACAATCGTTTGATGATCAAATGGACGCCCTACTTTGCATACCAATCTCTTGCAACCATGGTGGGTGCACTAGAGCCAAAAGACTGAGCTTTAATTATTTTTTTTGCCCTTTTGTCAAGTGGCTTAACCTGAAAATTAATACTCCAACAAAGTGATATAATGTGTTAGAGGAATAAGATGCTTTAATCTAAACTTGGGACTTTTAAGTTGATGAATATAATTCTTGATTTGTTTTTTGTCCCCTAAAAGTCCCTCATGTTGGGGCTAATATTCAGTTTTTTTTTTCAACTATAGACACTTGAAATGTAACGACCCTCCTTACATGGCCATTACTTAACTTTATAAACATACTTTTAATTAAATTACTCAATTTTGCAGAGCATTTTTTTTAAAATATATCCTTTAAAAGTTAACTGTATCGATTCTATCTTAAAACTATACATATTTTTTTTTATTATTATCTTTTTTTTACAACTAATTAATTAGTAACATAGCAGTGATTTCAAAATATATGTATAGTAATGTAATTTTAAAGTTATATACTAGGCTCATGAGTCATATTCATCAAAACAGACATCAAAATACTCATCAAAATATAAGCGAAAATCTAAGCGAGTGGTATCAATTGCCCATATCTCCACTCTGATCGTCCGCCGCTTTGTCACCATCCATTAGGCATTACTGACAGGTTGTTTACCTACAGTATGAATATTCTTGGATGAGCTTTCGCTCAGCAAGTAGGAATAGTAACTCGCAAAACGTTTAAAGCAGCATGAAATCATATGTATTAACTAAAAATGCATGAACCATATTATGCTCAGTTATGAAATTGTCTTACTATTAATCAGGCCTGAGTAGTAGTACCGGTTGCATGCGATCAACTGGATGTTAGGGTTTGCAAGGTGCCAATAACACCGCGACCAATTATGATTTATTATTTTAACACGAAGCCTTCCCGTAGGTTGAGAGGTTGGTACGACTTTCTTGGTAAATTCTTCATTTAAGTCTCACCAATTATAATTTATTATATTTAACATGGAGCCTCCCCGTAGGTTGAGAGGTTGGTACGACTCTCTTGGTTAATTCCTTATTTAGGTTTCACTAGTTATTTTAGTGAACATGAAATATGACATGGCATATCGTACTTAAAGCTTAACATGCTTGTAACATATTGAAAACCATTATTTTAAAATATTCGTACTCTAAGCGAGATTTCTACTTACCTGTATCAGTGAAGTAGACTCCCCTATCAATTCTGAGTTCCTCTTTCTCTATTGAATAAATCTGTATAAACACCCATTACGAGTGTGTAAGAATTTCCCATTTTAGGCTATTGAAAATTTAGCCTAACCACAAGAATTTGATTATTTTGTTAGATCGTGAATTCTTTTATCAATTGGTCATGAGTTTTCCCATTTCGATTATAAGGATTAATTTTTACTAAACCCTCAAAATATTCAAACTTTTCCTTAATTTCCATTTGTTCATATCTAAATTAATTAATTTTGCAATAGTTAATTAATTATCTATCGTCGTCTAAACCGTGAGGCATTAATCTACTAAATTAGTCGCTCTTAAATTCATGATTCTTATCTCAAGTCCTAATTGGGCTTGTTTTAAATTTGTTTCAAGGCCTCGCAATTTATTTTACGTCCATAAGTGCTAAAATGACATTATAACGTCTTATAGATTCTACCGATAGGCTATGTATTAAGTGACATTTTAGACTGAAATGGGCGTTGGACCTGTGCCTAACATTGTGGCATTAAAGCTCTATCATATCGTGTTTTGATGCTTGTAAATTTAATGTTCAATTGAAAACAATTAAAGTCCATCCTTAAAATTCTTACTCGTTTAGCTTAGAATTTCAAATAAAAAGCGCTCTATAAAATAGCACCCAAAATTATTAACCCACTAAATCTTGGGCCTATATAACCTTTCCAAAGTATTGTAATTTCTTGGTTTAGAGAAAAATCAAATTTTAAAGTCACACGATCTTTGTTTGTAAAAATTGGTACCGGTAGAGTAATTATGGAAGATTAATATGAAATCATTTATTAAACACAAATTTTCTTTTAAAGTTTTTCCTCGTAAAAGTCACTTGTTTTTAAATGTGTGCTTTAATGATTTTTTTTGTTTGTTCTAAAGTCTCAGTTACCATTTTATTTGACAAAAATTACTTTCCGGTTAAAACTTTGAAGGTTTTACTAATTAAAAGTTTTTGACTATTTTTGTGTGTGTATATATATATATATATATATATATATATATAATGTTAAGTCCACTTTAGAAATAGAGTTTCACAAAAAAAATTTCACGAAAGTTCTTCATTTTACTGCAACCTAGAACTTTTATGCTCAATGAAAATTGTAGTTTGGCCTCGAAATGACCTAAAACGTTAAAACAGTTTTCTGCATATAAATGTAGTTTTTTTTTGGACTGTTTTAGAAAACTGTCTATAACTGTATTTTAGAGGCAGATTTTGAAAAAAATTTCTTCATGAAAGTTGTTCGTCTCGTCGAAATCTAAAACATCAATTTTCATAAAATTGTAAAATTTGGACTCAAAATGGTCCGGAAATGGCAAAACAGTTCCAGCACTTTTGGGCAGTTTTAATAAACTGCATTAGGCAGTTTTTGGGCTTCCTTTTTGGCAGTTTTTAGGCTGTTATAGGCAGTCCATAAAAACTGCCCGGTAGGCCTATTTAGAGTTAAAACTATGTTTTTTTGCAGTCATGGGTTTTTGTTCAAAACGACAAAAGCTAAAAAGCCCGTATTCAGTAAAATTTTAAAAATCAATCCTAAGTCCTCCGTTTATACGTTCAAAATTTGTGGAAATTTTTCTACAAACTAAAACTTGCACAAAACATAACTCTAACATGCCATACTAACTTCTTACATCACATATAAGCACTAACCATACTAATCACACAAAATAATTATTACAACATATTTCCTCACCCAATCATCAATCTCTCATAAAATTATGAACTTTAACCTAAAAAAAATTTAAAGAAAAGTTTAGACTACTTACCCTTGATGACTATTCTTGGATGGTTGACCTTAAGATTTCTACCTCCTCTCTTTGCCTCTTCTTGAACCAACACTAAATCAAAACTTTATTATGTAATAAATCTAGCTTGTTTTGGCCTTCATACAAATGCTCTTTCTCTCTTAGAGAAAATATAATAAAGAAAAGGTGTAGATATTACCTTAGACAATGCTCTACACCACCTCCTTCTTCTTCTACTTCTTCTTTGTGCACTCTTAAATTTGTGATTTGCAAGTGGTGGAGATTAGTTTAGAATTTGGCTAGATATATATAAATATATATATATATATATATATATTTTTTTTTTTTTTTTTCTTTTGGACTTGGTGAGTCGGTGGGAAAGTTCGGCAATAAGTGGAGAGAAAAATTTTATTTCTTTGAAACTTTAAGCTCACTTGGTGGAAGAACAAAAGTAGTGGATTTTGTTTTGGCTTTTTCTTCTTTAGACTAGCTTAGTTGGTGGAACAAGTGGAGACAAGTGATGACAAAACAATTTTTTTTTCTTTTGGAGGCTGGGCTTTTCGGTGGAAGTGGAGAAAAGCAAATGAAGAGAGCTCTTACTTCTTGATTCGGTGGTGGGACTTGAAACAAGTGGAGAGAAAAATTTTCTGTTCTTGGAAGCAAGCTCACTCGGTGGAATCAAGTGGAGACAAGACAAAGCAAGTTTTTTTTTTTTTTCCTTCCTTTATAACTTGTTTACTCGGTGGAAATCAAGTGGAGAGAAGTCAATTTTTGACTTAAACTAAACTTATCAATCTCCAAAGTTGGCGCCATAATGAGATGGGTGGAGTGTTAGATGAAACCAAATTAATTATGTAGAGTACAATTATTACAATGGAAGCCTAATTTAATGGTACCTTTGGCCTTTCTTGTAAGTAATGCTTAAGCAGATAAATTTTATAGTGTCAGTAATAATTAACATAGCTGACATGAAATGTTATTATTTAATTAACCCTCTCTTATTTCTCCAAATACTGTGACATGCTAATCACAGTATAAATCGATATCGGGCAAAGTTTAATCGTGTATCGATTTTTTACTGCATTAAGTCTAGAAATTTATTTTAGACTTAATAAAAACGTGGACTTGACTTTTTTAGTATCCGGGTTTAATAATGACATAGTTTTTAATAGTGTCACTATCCAAGCTTGCACTGTAATTTATGTTGATACGGCTACTCGCGTAGCTCCATTTTTTACTAATTTGGCAATTAAGGGTCAAGTTCACGTTAGAGTGTCCCTTGGTATACTACTAACTTAGTATTGCACTTGAAAATTCTCATAATTAAATTTCTCAAGTTCTTTACAGATAAATTTCTTCTGCCTCAGTTGCGGTGAAATTCATAAATCTGTTTATTAAATTATAATAGTTAATTAATTAACTATGGAGTCTTTTAAAGAATTTTTTGAATAGTTATATGTTAATTCCATAAATTCTTCAAGCACGCATATCATACACAGTGTTTCCAGGAAAAATCCTTAATTTAAATAGACAAATTATGCTATTTAATTTTAGGATTTTTTTTCTTGGTCATTACATGAAAAGTGTCATCCTTTATTTTGGGCCCAGCCCCGCCCACCGCTGTCTCGTCAAGCCCCATCCCATCACCTCGTCGTGCCTTCCACCACGTGTTGCCTTCCTTCTCCAGTCCTTCCCCTATCCCCATGCCCTACTAAGAGTCAAAAGAATTTTATACATTATAATTTTTATCTGATTTTTAAAGTTTTTTATTTTTTCTCAAATAATATTTATTTTCATTTATGTTTTTATAATTTTGTTATAGTTTGTTAATATCTTTTTGAAAGAATAGAGCACTAAGGGAGAGAAAATTTTTTTTTTTTTGGGGTTTTGTTAGAAGTTGTTGGAATTAGTTAGTTTCATGAAAAATACACCATTTTTCTATAATTGAGTTATGGCTTGTTAGAATTAGTCAGTTTTGGTTTTGTTGTAATTTATTTCTTTTAATGTTGTTGAGATTGAATTGTAATTTTAATTAGTTTGTGCGGTTGTGATTACTTTATATGATTAGTTTGTATAACGGTCAACTTTTTTAGAATTAAAAATATAGATTCGAATGCTATATGATTGGGAAATTAATTGTGGACTTTTTTGAACTATGTTATTTTAATTTTTGTATTTTATCTTATTTTAGATGTAATTGTTATCTTTGGAGAAAAAGAGGAGAAAAAAACATTTTATTGTCCATTAGAGTGAAATTTATATGTACAAGTGTGTACATATTATTTAAAATAATTTTTATTATCATTGAAGGTTAAAATTGTCATTTCAAAGTTCATAAATAACTAAAAACGTTTTTGATGGATGGATTGACATTTTTGATATTTTGAACAAAATTAACGGTTAATTCGGTCAATCCCCTTGGTCAACTAACAGTTTGGGTTTATCTACAATTTTTTTGAATAGTCAAGGAGTGTCAGTGTGATTAGTTTTGATCCGAGAAGTCTCTACAATTTTAGTAAAACACAAAGAATGTCAATATAATTTACCCAATTATAATATAAACAACTTTGTCTAACATTCTTATTTCTTGAAAGCAAGTTTTTTTTTTTTTTTTTACTTAATTAAACTTTCAAGCTACTAATTTAAGTCTTAAAAAAAGAATGAATGTTTTGAACACAATTCTGTTGTCTTATTTCATAATATATATATATATATGTATGTAATTATTTTTAGCAGTAGTTATTAAGTTAGGCTTTCAGTTTAATCTATGTTAAATGTGTCAGTGTTATGAAATAAAGCAAAGTATAACAAAAGACTAAAGAGAACAATAGAGAAAGACAAGAGAAAATTGGAGACAAAACAACTTTCTATACTTTTACTTGTGAGGGATGAAACTTACAAGCTTAGTACAACTACTATTTATAGGCCAAGTCATCATACTAGAGGTAATGGTAATAGACATAACTTACATAGGTTTCATATATAATTAAAGGAGACATAATGCACAATATTAAGAGGGATTTAATGGGGTGATAATGTGGTCTAAATGTGAATTATAAATTTGTAATAAAATATTTGCATGTAACTCATGGAATACCAAGAGGTGGCATCCACACATACTTGATTCACAACACTCCCCCTTGGATGTCCACCATACAAATAATATGCCTCATTAAAAACCTTACCAAGAAAAAACCCAATGGGAAAAAATCTTAGTGAAGGAAAAAAGAGTACATAATTATTGTATGTTTTGCATTTAGGATTGCCTCATTAAAAACCTTGCCAGGAAAACCCAATGGGACAAAAACCTAGGCTAAGGGAAGAAGAGTACAATATACAGTGTCTCCCCCTCATGTCAACATCTCTTTTTCAAAGATCTCTAAGTCGACGCATACCAATTTTGTGTACCAACTTCTCAAATGTTGTTGGAGGAAGTGCCTTTGTAAACAAATTTGCCAAGTTGTCACTAGAGCGAATTTGATGTACATCAATCTCTCCTTTCTTTTGAAGCTTGTGCGTGAAAAAGAATTTTGGTGAAATGTGCTTTGTTCTGTCTCCTTTTATGTAACCCCCTTTGAGTTGAGCGATACAGGCTGCATTATCTTCATACAATACAGTTGGACTTTCTTTGTTGAATGAAAGATTACATGTTTCTCTTATATGTTGCACCAGGGATCTTAACCATACACATTCTCGACTTGCCTCATGAATTGCCAATATCTCAGCATGATTCGAAGATGTGGCAGTTAGGGTTTGTTTTATTGAACGCCACGAGATAGCTGTACCACCATATGTAAACAAATAACCTGTTTGTGATCGTGCTTTATGTGGATAAGAAAAATATCCTACATCCGCATATCCAATCAATTTTGACTTAGAATCATGTGTATAATACAAACCCATATCTGTTGTACCATGAAGATAACGAAGTATTTGTTTGACACAATTCCAATGTCTTCGAGTTGGTGAAGAATTATATCTCGCTAGTAAGTTAACAGAAAATGATATGTCGGGTCTTGTGCAATTAGCAAGATACATTAGTGCACCAATAGCACTAAGATATGGTACTTCTTGACCTAGAATTTCTTCATCATCATCTCGAGGATGAAAAGGATCCTTTTTCACATCAAGGGATCATACAACCATGGAAGAACTCATTGGATGGGATTTATCCATATTAAAATGTTTTAATACCTTTTCAATATATGTTGACTGATGAACAAAAATCCATTTTGATAAATGCTCGATCTGCAAGCCGAGACAGAATTTTGTTTTTCCTAAGTCCTTCATTTCAAATTCATTTTTCAAATATGTTATCGTATCTGTAAGCTCTTCATGAGTCCCAATGATATTCAAATCGTCAACATAAATTGCAATAATAGCAAATCTAGACTTATACCTTTTAATAACAACACATGGACAAATTGGATTGTTAATATATCCTTCTTTCAAAAGGTATTCACTGAGACGATTATACCACAAATGTCCAGATTTCTTTAATCCATACAAAGATCTTTGTAATTTTATTGAATACATTTCCCGGGGTTTTGAATTGCATGTTTCAGGTATTTTTAGGCCTTTAGGGACTTTCATGTAAATGTCACTATCAAGTGACCCATACAGATAGGCCGTTATAACATCCATTAGACGCATGTGAAGTCCTTCTGAAACTGTCAGGCTAATCAAAAATCTAAATGTAATTGCATCCACCACTGGTGAATATGTCTCCTCATAATCAATACCAGGTCTTTGCGAAAAGCCTTGTGCTACAAGTCGTGCTTTATATCTGACAACTTTATTTTTTTCATTACGCTTTCGTACAAATGCCCACTTGTAGCCTACAGGTTTTACACCTTCAGGTGTTTGGACAATAGGCCCAAAAACTTGACGTTTTTCAAGTGAACTTAATTCTACCTGGATTGCGGCTTTCCATTTTGGCCAATCATTTCTACGTTGACATTCTTCAACAGACTTTGGTTCAAGATCCTCGTTGTCTTTTGTAATATCAAGAGCTATTGAATATGCAAATATGTTGTCGACAACAATTTCCTTTCGGTTCCATCTCTTTTCTGAAGTGACATAGTTTATTGAGATCTCTTCATTAACATCTTTTTCAAATACTTGAACCTCTTCTGGGGTTAATTCTTCAGCTATGTCAACTATTTTTATACTGGGCTCTTCAAGAACATTAATAACATTGGAAATGCCAACTTGCTTATTATTTAGCTCCTTTTTCTTTCTTGGATTTTTATCCTTAGAACCGATGGGTCTACCACGCTTCTGGCGTGCCTTAGATTCATTTGCTATCATATTAATATCTTTTCTGCTAGGAAGATCAATTCGAATAGGAGCATTTTCAGCTGGTATATGTGATTTTGTTACTTTCTTGACATCGGTAAATGCATCTGGTAACTGATTTGCAACCTTTTGTAAATGGATAATCTTTTGAACTTCTAAGTCACATTGATTTATACAAGGATCAAAGTGAGATAATGATAATACATTTCACAAAATTTCTTGTTTTTTCAGCTATTGTTTATCTCCCCCTAATGTTGGGAAAACTGTCTCATCAAATTGACAATCGACAAACCGTGCCGTAAAGAGGTCACCTGTCAAGGGTTCGAGATATTTAATTATTGATGGGGATTCAAATCCAACATAAATTCCCAGTCTCCTTTAAGGACCCATCTTAGTACGCTGTGGTGAAGCAATTGAAACATATACTGCACAACCAAAAATTCTCAGATGGGAAATATCTGGCTCTTTACCATAAACAAGCTGTAATGGGGAGTATTTATGATATGTAGTAGGCCTTATGCGAATAAGTGCTGCAGCATGTAATATGGCATGTCCCCAAGCAGAGCTAGGCAATTTTGTTCTCATAAGTAAAGGCCTAGCAATTAATTTCAATCTTTTAATAAAGGATTCTGCTAATCCATTTTGAGTGTGCACATGAGCAACAGGATGCTCAATAGTAATCCCAATTGACATGCAGTAATCATTAAAGGCTTAGGATGTAAATTCTCCTGCATTATCCAAACGAATTTTCTTGATTGTATAATCTAGGAATTGTGCTCGTAATCGGATTATTTGAGCAAGGAGTCTCGCAAATGCAACATTGCGAGTAGATAATAAGCAAACATGTAACCAACGTGTTGATGCATCTATTAAGACCATAAAATACTGAAATGGTCCACATGATGGAATAATAGGCCCACATATATCTCCTTTTCTAAAAATGTAGGAGATTCAATTGTAACTTTCATTGGGGATGGCCTTATAATTAGTTTTCCTTGAAAACAAGCAGCACATGAAAAATCTTTGGACAAAAGAATCTTTTGGTTCTTTAAAGGATCTCCATTTGAATTTTCTATAATCCTTCGCATCATTATTGAACCTGGATGACCTAAACGGTTGTGCCAAACAATAAAATTCCTTGAATCTTTGGATTCTTCGTTCATCACCACATAGGATTCAATTGGATTTATAAATGTATAATACAATCTAGAAGAGTATGCTGGTAGCTTCTCCAATATTTGTTTCCTTCCTGAGACATTAGACGTAATATAAAGATATTCAACGTCTCTTTCATTTGTTGTCTCAATATGATAACCATTACGACGTATATCTTTAAAACTTAGTAGATTTCTTTTTGATCTACTAGAATACATAGCATCGTTAATCATAAACTTTGTGCCACCAGGTAATAATATATTGGCACTACCAAAGCCTTCAATGAGATTTGCAACACCAGATATTGTACTGACATTAGCTTCAGCTAATATAAGATTGGAAAAATATTTTTATCTTTGAGAATAGTGTGTATTGTTCCACTGTCCACTAGGCAAAAGGCTTCATCATTAACTTTAATACCGGTGGAATGATTTTTGAAATCCATGCCTCTTCATGAAAAATAAAACAAAGAGATAAGAAAATAATATACTAAACACAATCTTTTTTCTTATAAGAAAATATATGGAGATTACAAAACATAATAAAATCACACCCAAATTACAACCAAACTAAAATAAAAAAAAAATCGAAACATACTAAAAATTATGGTCACACCAAAAAAAAAAAAAAAGGGATAGATTGGCGGGAGAACATCTTTTCAAGCCATATTGATGTTTTCCTCACTAATTAAATTCTCAAAATTTCCATTCTCAAAACTTCCATCATGATTCTCAAAGAAATCTGTAACGTCCAAGTGTGTAAAATTCGTGGGATCATGGCGTTCAGTAAAGTTTGTCTCAACAAAGTTTGCCTCTGCACCTTTTTCTTTCTCCTTTAAGGAAGCTTGGTAAAGATCAACAAAATGTTTAGACGTGGGACATGTACGTCTCCAATGTCCTTTCATGCCACATCTATG
Organism: Artocarpus heterophyllus; assembly: GCA_025403435.1. Classification (NCBI taxonomy): domain Eukaryota; kingdom Viridiplantae; phylum Streptophyta; class Magnoliopsida; order Rosales; family Moraceae; genus Artocarpus; species Artocarpus heterophyllus. Next base: position 10,694,901 of record CM046348.1, on the reverse strand, counting down.
GCAAGTATCTTCATTGTTCTTAGGGGCTTTATTCTGAAAACCCTTTTCTTCTTGTTTCTCCTCATTCTTCTCCTATTTTTGATGGTGAGATGCAACTTTCTTGAAATTTGAGGAGTTTTGGTTATAGTAACCACGACCACGACCACGTTCTTGACCACGACCTCGATCGCGACTGCGACCGCGACCATGTCCACGTCCACGTCCACATCTACGTCCACCATGCCGACCATGCCTAGGATCTTCAACATATGCCGCATTCGCTTCAGGGAATGGCATTGATCCAGTTGGGCGAGATTGATGATTTTTCATCAACAGTTCATTATTTTGTTCGGCAACAAGAAGACATGATATTAATTCAGAATATTTCTTAAAGCATCGCTCTTGCTATTGCTGTTGCAAAAGCACATTAGAGGCATGAAAAGTAGAGTATGTTTTTTCTAACATGTCTTCATCAGTAACACTTTCTCCGCATAATTTTAATTGAGAAGTAATTTTAAACATTGTTGAATTATACTCGCTCACAGTTTTAAAATCTTGCAGTCGTAGGTGCATCCAATTATAGCGAGCTTTAGGAAGAATTACAGTCTTTTGGTGGTCATACCTTTCCTTTAAATTATTCCAAAGGACATATGGATCTTTTACCGTCAAATATTCAGTTTTCAATCCTTCATGGAGATGATGACGAAGGAATATCATTGCCTTTGCGCGATCCTATGAGGATGCGTCATTCCCTTCTTTTATTGTATTACCCAGATTCATAGCATCAAGGTGGATCTCAGCATCAAGAGTCCATGCTAAATAATTATTGCCAGAAATATCAAGAGCAACGAACTCTAGCTTTGTAAGATTCGACATTGTGCGAACTAGTATACGATAAAATAAAGTCAATAAGAATTACAATAATTTATTCTTAATTAAAAAAAAAGGACAAAAATTTACAATATGAGAATACCAAATATCATGCACGTGCATAGAAAATAAAAAAATATTGTAATAAAATTTTCATTGAAAATCATGTCATTAAAACTAATTGAAAAAAAATAGCATATTAATGATAAAAGAAAACTTATACAATAAATTCATTTTTTTTAATTATATAGTTATTGATGATAAAAGAAATAATTTGTTAATGTAATAAAACGGAATTAATAATATAACAATTAATTATAACAAAGATAGATTATACAACTACTAACCTAACACTACACACATGTATAACATATCAACAACGTGATGGATGGTGAAATTGCTAGAATTAATTTTACATGAGAAAAAAAAATTAATGAAATGATCAAAAGCCAACAGAAATACCAATCTCAAAGAAGGAGTGTGCAATTGATATAAAACTATATTCAATAATAGATAAAAGTAGACATGTCCTTAGAATTATAAGGGAGAATGACTATACTACATAAACATTAGTGAAGATATAAGCACAATATACCTTTCAAAAGGAGAAGTGATTGAACCAAAGAGCAATCAACACTTGTAAAAGCTCACAGACAAGAGACTCGTGCTGATAACGTGTTATGAAATAAAGCAAAGTATAACAAAAGACTAAAGAGAACAATAGAGAAAGACAAGAGAAATTTGGAGACAAAACAACTTTCTATACTTTTACTTATGAGGGATGAAACTTACAAGCTTAGTACAACTACTATTTATAGGCCAAGTCATCATACTAGAGGTAATGGTAATAGACATAACTTACATAGGTTTCATATACAATTAAAGGAGACATAATGCACATTATTAAGAGGGATTTAATGGGGTGATAATGTGGTCTAAATGTGAATTATAAATTTGTAATAAAATGTTTGCATGTAACTCATGGAATACCAAGAGGTGGCATCCACACATACTTGATTCACAACAGTCAGAAAATTGATAGTTATTTTGGATTTTGTAACAGATAATGAGGATGATAAAGGAAGAAAATAAGAAAGATGTGGAGTTGTGGGCCTTTGGGGAGCATAGATGGGAGTTTAGCAGGCAGGCTGATAATACTCCAGCTGCTGGGGAAGTTACCCTGAAAGATTATCGATAGCCTATCTCAACAAGAAAGGGAGCTGTTATCATCAACCAGAGAGTTTTTAATTTTTTACCTTGAAGATGTTATAAAATCAAATTCTAATTTAGATCGTAAGGGATCCGTTGAAGATATCGATAGACTTGAAAAAAAATTTCATTTTAAAGATACGGATTTTTTTAACATTTATGAGGGAGATTTGGAATTACGCACCCACGGAAGGTTTGATGAAACGACTCTATGACGGTAAGCTTTTGAGAGAAAAACTTGAAAATGTTGAGGGTTACATGGTGCCCAGGAATATGTTGGCCCCGATTTTAAGAACATTGCTTCACAAGTATGGTGATCAAGACATTCTTGGTAATTACTTTGGGTTATACTCATCAATAAAGAGTGTAAAGCTCTCAACAACTACAATAAAAAGCAAAAAATTGTTATAATATAAAGCTTTTACATTTTATAGTTTTCAAACAAATATTTTCAGTTCTAACCACTCTTCCAAATACCCTATAATAACGTCATGGCCCATAAGCTAGGAAAGTTTTTATTAAGGTGATTAACAAAAAGATAAATCATACATATATATATATATATATACACACATACATGTAAACCAACAAATAGTTGTAAAGAGCTTTAACAAACAGGAATCACTTCATAGAGTAGCTGGGGACATATTCTACTTCTGCTACTGATAATGAAGAGGGAGCCATTTGTTTGCTCTACTAGGAATGTCCACAAACTGCTACAAGAGTATTTGACATTTAAAATTATACAATGTATTGAAAAAGAAAAAAATAACAATAAGCTACATTACGTGCGGGTTGGTCAAAATCACCGTCATCATCACTTGACGCAAGCATTCTTTTTTTTCTATCAAATGAGGATAAACGAACGCTCCTCATAGCACGTAAAACACTCCTTATTTTTTCACAATCGACATGCTGGTTTCCCTGCCTGCATCTGGCATACGGAGCTGACATATTTAGCCATCCAATGGTTGCCATAAGAGTATTGCTTTCACCACTCCAAGCACCTCCACAGGCGAAGCCAGAAACATTTTTTAAGCGGGGGCACTATATAAAAATAAAAATTATAAATAATTTTTATTAAATGAAAAATATGTTTTTTAATTATTCAGTGAAAGCACATTTATAATTTTTTTTATGCAATACGGGGAAAATTGATATTTTATGATTAAAACAATTTTTAAAAAATAAGTTGGGACACAATTAATATTTTTTATCTTTTCGGATTAAAAAACATAATGTTTTAAAATCCTAAAAAAACATAATGTTTTAAAATTTAAAAGATACAATTGATATTTCATAAAAAAAAATTAATTTTTTGAAAAATCTGAGTGGAAATGCGTGTCCGCTGTGGATTGGCCGCAGAGCGCGTCTTCAGCAATTTTAGCAAGGCTTGAGTACTGAACGTTGCCCCGAATGTGTAACTATTTTTGATATGTTTGGAATTCAAATAATAATTGGCCCTTTTATTGTAACATTCTAGCTGGATCCACCTTTGCATTTTTTAACAATTGAAAATATAAGCACACATATGCTCGTTTGCATTCATATACATTTGTACACAATTGGATGTCGTCCAACAGGAGTGGCCTCCGGACTGTTAATTGCACCCTTTCCTCCTGTCTACTGCTTAAAAATTTCATACCTTTGTACACAGATACATGTGGTCCAACGGTTTAAAAATTTCATCAATTTAGTTATGGTTTACCTTATTGCCTTCTTATGCTTAACAATTAAACCTTAGAGGTCCTTCCTTTGAATTTTGCACAGCAAGCTAATATGAAACATTTATGAATACCTATAACATTTAAGCTAAGTGAAAAGAACATGTCTTTATTTTTAGTTTTCTACCTATAAGTTTTTTTTAGTGTTATAAATAAGTTAAGAAAGAAAAATGATGGCAATTAGCTGGTATTAGCTGTTAATTATTACCGGCAGTTAGTTGTCGAACTAAGATAAAAGTGGGAAGGAGGATAATGGAACGCTTAGTATGAGAAAAACCTGCTTCATCTTTACACTCCGTTTGATAGGACGGATTAAGAGTAGGACAAATGGAAAGAATTCTAGTAATCTTTTTATGTTGTTTGGTAGGACGGAGGAAGAGATAAGAGGATTGGATGATAGTAATTTATGAGAATATCATACAGTATACTTATACTATCAATGGAACAATCTAATTTGGTGGCTAGAGAGAAGACTACACTCCTCCATTTCTCCTCTTCCTCCAACCAAACAAAAGGTTTGACCTCTCCTTCCATCTCTCTTCCTCTACCATTCTCCTTTCTACTAAACATTATTTTAGGGACACTCAACTACCCAAGCTGTCAATTATTGCTTGTCTCAAAGCTAGTACTCCTACGCTTCACTTAATTATAGTATGCTCAAGTTCAAGTTTCGAAAGGCAAGGAGCTGAGGAGATTTTTCTCCTTTTTTTCATTAATATATTTGTTTGCATTTGATCCAGAATGATTATGAATATGATTGAACATGGACTTGTGTTTTCCAACAAATGGACAAACACTAATTTAGTCAGCAAAAATGGATGAAGAGTCAATATCCTTCATTTACTCTAGTGGCCCCAAATCTTTCTTCGATTTTCCATGCTAGCCTGTGTTTTTGCTTTTTTGCTTTTGCGAAATTTCTGTTCCAATATTCGATCAATTATTTATCATTTGTGGTGAATGCAATGTTTTTATTTGTGATAAAGGCTTTTAAAGCTCCTTCGCTGAAATATCAGACATCTAGTCCAAGAATGGGATTAAAAGCAGCGACGACAAAAACACACGAAATATTAACAAATGAATATGAAAACGACAGTAAATTAAAAAAAAGACACTAAAAAATAAACGAGTGCAAAACCACGAGAAACGACAAATAAAAATAAACGACAACAAAGAAGAAAAGGAAATAACGTAAAAACGGCAAATGTTGCTCCCAAGACCCAACGACGAAATTTAAGAGAATAGGGCGACAAATTATAATCATAAAACGTAAGAAACAACAAAAGGCACAAATCATCGTAAGAAAACGGCAACAGAGTGCATAACATTAGAAAACTAGAGGGGAACTACAAAAAAGTTCAAAAGCAACAACAGCAAACGACATCCTTCACTAAAAGGTAAATTGGATTCAACATTAAGATCTTTTATTGATTTCCAGAGTAGCATCAAAGAGCACATGCCCGGTTTTATTCATACCACAACACATGACAATAATAGAAAATGTAATGATCATACTACCACACATCCTTATTTCATCCCAATGTGATTGGTCCGTAATTTTTTTCTTATAAATTTCATCATCATGGTAAATTACTCTACAACAAAAAAAAAAAAAAAAACATAACCCTCATGTTAAGGGTTAAACACTATAAATTTGTGCTGTTCTTTTTTCGCTTATTTTTCGTTTTACATTTTTGTTTTTGGTAAATTTAAGGGGGCCGTTAAGTATTGTTTTCAAAATAGGTGAAAATGTTTTTGTTTTTAAAAATAAATTTTTTTTTTTAGAATTATACAGAGAGTATTTTTAAAATTTTTGCCTCAAAAAATATGCGAAAACATTTTTAAAAATTTTGAGAACAAAAACAAACGGGGGCAAGGTGTCTACTTTGCAACACATATAGCTAATGTTAGTCAAGAGACCATTAGGCAGCCGTACAACATGGTAATTTATTCCAAAATGCAAAAAAGCAGGGCATTGTACTAATCGTGAAAAAAAAAAAAATTGTATACAATACGGTGAATTCAAATATAAGGATATTAATTGAAGCTTTATTATTGACTTGCGGAGTATTACAAGTACTTGATGCGAAAGTTTTCGCACAAATGCAAGCACAGTATAAGATTTTCATTAAAGTCATAAACCATGTTTTACCATATTAATTAATTCTCAGCCATCCATTCATATTTGATTACATATTTTAAGCAAAGGGACACAATCCAGTACATGTCTAATGTATTGTACATATCTCAATGTAGCCAGAAAATTTTATCACCACAAGAAATTTCATCTTCAACAGCTATTTTTTTAGTCATAAAAAGTTTGAGTCTAGTCGCAAAATACTTTCCACAACTAAAAATTTTTAGTCACATCTTGGAAGTACAAAGTCTTTTGTCATTAGAATTTTGTAGGCGTTAAATATTCATACTTTTCGTGACCAAAAAATTTGTTGAAAGTGAGCTTTTGGTTAGTCACAAGAAAATTTTGAGGGCATCAAAATTTATATTGCCAGGAGATCAAATTATATGGCAGTTAATTGGTGACTAGTAAATAGTTGCCATTAAATGAATTTTTAGACATATAGTGACAAATTCGTTAGCTGCCAAAAGAACTAAAAACTACTAGTAAGCCGTTGAAATTTTTTATTTGTAATTTTGTAGTGATTAACAAATAATCACCAAATGGTTTGGTCGTAAATTTGAAGTGACTAAATTTTAGTCGCTATTTCATAAAAAATGAAGAAAAATCCTTTCATTGACTAAGATGTGATCATAGAATCAAATAGACTCCTATAGTAAGTGACTAATTTTTTAATTGCCAAATACAAATACTATTTTTTATATTATTTAATTTTAATTTAGCAAATTTAAAATAAACATATGATAAAAATATATAATAACATATGTAAACAAAATAACATAATAATATTTTGTTGGGTATGATTTGGTCAAGCCTAAATCATTAAGTAAAGGCCCAACTTGGGTGGTTTGAGCTGTGATCAGAATGATTCAAACCCAAAAAGGAGTGGTCGACTCAAGGCAAACTGTTTCCTTTATTATCGCCAGCCCATTATTCGAACAATGGGATCAATCAATTCGACAATATCTTTGATTTGATTGGAGTTTCAACTCGGTTTACTTGGAATAGATCCATATATTGTCCAATATTGCGGATCTACTAAGTATTGGTTCGTTGGGATCAACATTGTAAGTTTGGCAATTATAAGGAGATACCTGCTAAACCACGAGGCAGAACATGGGAAGAAGTCTGAAGTATACGCCCTATAGGAGATTGACACATGTCCCACTGCTACAAGCACAACCACATTCACTCCTTCATTCAGGTTGAAGCCCATGATCGCACAAAGACTCTTTATAAATGGAGGGTGAGGTTTACATATTTGGGGGATCCAAATTGCTAGATACCAAAACTCTGCAAAAATAGTTCTAGATTCTCTACTTTTAAGCAAATTCTTCATTTTACAATCCTTGCACTTGTATCTTGTACTCATATTATCATCATAGTGAAGAACAGTGGATGTAATTCTCTTTATAGAGTGAACCACTATGAATTTAGTACGTGGTATCTTTTATTTTAATAGAATTTATTATTCTCTTTATAAATTTGATCTGTTCTTAGCATTACAACTGTTTTGACTCTGATTATGAAGCTTATAGAACCTAATAATGGTGGTTTGAGGGCCCAATAACCTAAAACCTATAAATAGCTTTCATTCTAAAATTAACATAATCTTTCCTCTTACGCTAGAAATATCCTCAAATTGCTAATTCACTATATTCCTATGTAAATTACAACAATCAAGAATTCATTATGATCTTGGGATTTTCATTTAACGACCACACAAATCATATAAGATTATTCCTAATTTACATGCAATTTATAATATCGTACACAAGTTCCTAAACCACAAATCTCCTTCTGATCTCATTATAATTTATTTTAACATCTAATTAATGGCCATTTAATTAGAAGCATTAATTCTAATATAAAATACTCAACATAATTTGAGAATCACAAAAATATAGTTTACCTAAATAAAATGTTAATGAATTTTAAGTTCCATCATAAGCCCAACAAAAATTAAATTAAAACATAATAATAATAATAATAATAATAATAATGATGATGATGATGATGATGATAACAAAATAAACAACATCACAAATATTAAGATTAAATTAAACATTAAAATATCACAAATATAGTTTAGAATTAACCTAGAATTTTTACACTATCTAGTGGGTCCACGACTTCAAATATAGCACTCTCACACAGCATTTTTACAAAATAAAAAAACTTTCTAAAATATTACAAATAATATTTTATAAATATATTAAAAAAATAAAACCAAAAAGGGGAAAAAAAAACTAAGCCCCGAATTCCCTCCTCGTCTCAAAAGAAGCTAAGGGCCCGTTTGGTTCGAGTATTTGAGTAGAGTATTTGAATGAAGATTTAAATTTTTATGAGAGAAAATACTGTAGTAAAATAATTTAAATCGTGATTTAAATATCCAAGCAAACGGGCCCTAAATGCTTTTTTATATAGAAGTTAAAAGACATGAATTCAACCGAGTGGTTTAATTATTAATTATTAACAATTTTTTATATATTTTTTTCTTTTATCCAGCTGGATGTAGATCTTTGGAGTGCATTTTTTTTCTTTTTGATCCAGTGCAGCGTAGCTATGGAAGGTACTTAGAACGGCTCGATCTTGGGCATTGAAGGCGAGATGAGACAGAAGACAAATGAAGAAAAAGAGGCGGGCCAACAAGGAGGATCGTGGGCGTTCAATCTAGTCCACAGTCAATGCAATGGATAGTTACGATCTCAAGCTTATGTGAACCGAAGCATCAAATCAGTGGGCGTTTGAGCAGCCCCTGTGACCTGGGCCCCACATGTCGGCTACTCTTACGCGTGCGTGCATTGCATGCGTCAATGAGAGTCAGACACATGGTGGACAGTGGGCTGACGCATGATGAGTAGGCATCTACATGGATTTGACCAGTGAATAACATTCTGCCACGTGGTATTGAACCTGGGCTGAAATCTATTAAAAATTGTGTTTAGGGCCCCAATTTTGAAGTTTACTTACAATTTCCTTCCTATTTTCGCCGCTGAAATAAAATATTTTAGAATTAAGCCTAGAAAAAATCAATAATTTTAGTATTAAAAATAACTAAATATTTTTACAAACTTATTTAATACAAAACTAAGTTAAAAAATTAAAAATACACTTTCAAATAAAATTAAAACTAAAAATCTAAATAAAAAAACAAAACTAAAACTTAATTAATCTTAAGGTTTTATATTTCTATTTTACAAATTAATTATTTAGCAAATAAAAGCACTTCTAAAAATTATCAGAAACATAAATAAGCATAAAACACAAAAAAAATATATATAAATAAACATATTCTATGGGAAAAGAAACTAAAATACTAAAGACACACAAAAATACTTAAATAAAGGATTTAATAACAAATAAAATGTGAAATAAATTATTTTGAACATTATAAAACATGCATTTTTACGCATTATCACTTAGCCATCTTCATGGTTCAAAATTTCATCAACACTAGATTCAATCTACTCATCCAATGTTTAGTTAGACTTGCCATCTTCATGATCAAGATTTCATCAACACTGGATTCGATCTACTCATCTAATGTTTGATTAGACTTGCCATCTTCATGGATCAAAATCTCATCAACCCTGGATTCGATCTACTCATCCAATTTTCAATTCGACTTGTCAGCTTAGCCATCTTCATGGCTTAAAATCTCATTAACATTTGATTTGATTTGCTTACTCAGTGTTCGATTCAACTTGCCATCTTCATGCTCAAAATCTCACCAACACTAGACTCAATTTACTTATCCTATATTTGATTCGATATGCCGTCTTCATCACCTAGCTATTTTCATGGCCCAATTATTAATACATTACGCCTTGACTCAAGGTCTGCTTAATGTGTTTGCTTGGTTAAGAATTCATGTATTTTTTTTAACCAAGTATAGTTATATTGATATCCAATCAATTATTCTCAAGCTCAAAGTTTAGCTTTTATTGTAGATAGAAAATAAAAGAAACTTTAAAGGGGGAGAGTGTAGAGTGAACTCGATTGGATTAGTCTGTTCGTTTGTAGTACAAAGAAGTTGTTCCAAAATATTACATATTTTTAAAAAAAAAAAAAAGAAACAACAAAATAGAGGTGTTCAAAATATTACAGACTTAAAAAAGGGAGGAAGAAAGAAAGTAAGATCAGTAGCAACATTTAGTTCGTAGGGTCAGAGGAACTTGCGTCGACTAGGGGCTGGCCGATGGTTTCCTAGTTCGGCCGATGTGCGTCCTTTGAGGTCACTTCAGTAGCTTCATTCTCAACAACCTCAGAAGCCATTTTATCAGCCTCAGTCTCTTCATCCTTGTCATTAGAGTCGGCATTTAGGGAACTTCACGATCTCAATATCGACGTGCCAATTTCTTCCTTAGTGCTCTTTGAACTCCTTGAACAGCTTGAGCCTTGCGTTAATGGCTGACTCACTGTGGACATCGAGAAGCTGTTCCTTGATTGCACCAGCTTCGCTAGTTTTTTTTCCTTCACTTCCTTCTTCGCTTGTTTGAGTTTAGTCTCCTTGAGGTGAGGGTTGCTGCTCAGATTGATGACTTTCTCATTCATCAAAGCCAACATAACAATGGTATTGTTCATCTTCTTTAATGCTTTCTTCTACTCTGCTTCTATGAACTTCTTCTCCTCTTTAGCCTTTTTGGCTTGCTCATCTAGTTTTCTCTTCAGAGTGGTGAGCCTATGATACTTAAACTCGGCCTTGTTTGCAAAAATGTTATACATCTAGAAGGCTTGCATTTAAAAAGGTTAGGTACTTATGCAAGAGTATAACTTGAACCAAAGTAGAACTTGTTAAAATTTTACATGGACAAAAAGGATCGTAGACTTGTTACAGAGCCAAAAAAGAGCAAAAGGATCACAGACTCGTTACAGAGCCAAAAAAGAGCCTTTCCCCCAAAACTTTGTTTCATTCGTGGAAAATTTGAAGCTCTTTGCAGCCCTCAGAGCTGATTCCCTACCTTGTACGACACTAGCATGCTTTGCCATGTTGAATGCTTTTTCGTTGATTTCCTAGATGTTGGTTTCATCCACCCAAGAGGGCTCGACCTCAGTCATTTTTCTTTTCTTTGATGCAGGGGGTTAGACATCAAAAGGAAGAGGTGGAGCCAGGTTGATAGTGTTTGTTGGTTTTGGAGGAGGTGTTTTCTAAGCTTTGGAGGTGCTCAATTCATTTGCCTCTCTCTTCTTCATCTTCCTCTTCTCCTTGGCGGCAGCCTTAGCGGCAGCTTTTCTTTTGAGTGCCTCTTCAACAGTTAGGAGTGTAACCTTCATCGATGATATTGTAGCTTTTGCGAGCATAGTGGCTTCATCAGAAATAGGGTTTATGTATTTTGACAAACCATATAACTGCTAAAGTGCACCGCAACAAACAAAAATCCAATCAACTTGATCAAGAAAATGAATAGGGATATCTCTGCCCAAGTCCATCCTTCCAATGAGGTGAGCACGTCGAGCTTCTCTTTGAATCTTTCTCCAATCGGAGAAGGATGGTTCAACTCGTACTCTATAATGCAAAAAGGAAACTTAAAGATTAGTTAGAATGACTACATCAAACAAAATAAGATCCAAAACTCACGAATATAACCAAATGAAAAGGGAAGAGGAAATCTAGTGGTGAAATCGATGGAGTCACGATTGTTGGACATGAAGAAGAATTTTTTCCCACTGCCTACTTGCGTTGACGAAATCGTCAATAATCTGCTTCGATTGCTGATAAACAAAATAGAACCGACCCTTATTCTTATTAATAGGTTTTAAATAGTGGCATCGTAAAAAATCTACTATTGTGAAGTCAGTATCCGCCTCCTCGACAAGTGTGATTATAGCGAGTAATAGTAGCATCCTGTTTGGCATCAGCTACGTTACAGAGATAAGGAAGTGAGAAGCAGCCTCTTGTATAAACTTTGGAATAAGTAGTCACAGTTCCAGTTCAAGCCACTTTGTATAAATGCACAGCCAACCGTCCTTTTAGGTATCCATTCGCTTGTCGGGATAAGGAAGGTGAATATCTATGGATGCAAGAATGTTGTATCTTGCCCGAATATTTAACAAGTCTTCACTCTTAAGGGTCGATTTTGGGTGAAAAAAGGAAATCTCCTTGGTGGCTGATCTATAAGTTCTCGGTTCAGGGAGTTTGATTTGCTTAACTAGATTCGTAGGGCCCTCTGGTCTATTTCTTTCTGTCGCCTCGATGTTCGGTTTGTTTGTACCTTTTTTTGCTTATTTGCTATTTTTAACCCCATCGATTTGAAAATCCTATTCTAGTCTTGATTGTAGTCTAATACCTTCATCAACATCTCTGTCATCATCGGTGCCCCATGGGTCACTGCCTTCGCTTGATTGTTATGACTCAGAATTAACTACAATTGGTTTCTTTGACATTATGTGATGAAACAGGATTTTTGAGGGCGATCTAGGGGTAAAAAGATCAAAGGTCCTAAAAGCTCGTAATTGGAAGGATTTCAAAGGAGATTTTGAAGGGTTTTGAAAGTCTAAAGAGCCAAATAGATCAAGAATCAAGGATTTTCTTGGGAAAAGATGGTGAAAATGGCACCAAAACATGTAAAATAAGAAGAAAAACATATTTATGGAAAAGAAAATGGAAGAAAAACAAGGAAAAGATTAGAATCTTGCCTGGAAAAACCTTGGAGAACTCAAGAACTTAAAGAGAGGAAACTTGGAGTTTCTTGAGTGAAGATGAGGAAATGAGAAAGAAAGAGAGTGCAAATTTGTATGTCTAAAAATGAGTTTGAACGGCTAGGATTGAGTCTAAAGGAAATGATTTAATGGTTAAGATAGGGCATCTTTTTGACTTTTTGCTCAAACCAAAGCGTTGTCTCTTCAATCAAATGCTGATGTTAGTGGCAGGGGGATATTTTGAAATACACCAATTGGATTATGCCATGTGTAGGATAAAACTGACGTTCACATTTTCTCGATAAAGGGTAATGGTTATAGTGTAAACGCAAAATTTCGTGCAAAAGAAGCAACATTTGATCAAATCAGAAGTTGGACTCGCTTGAAGTAATCCATTGCACTCTTATAGTCGATCGCATCGACAAATGAGTGAGGGGGCTAACTATTGGGATATGATTTGGTTTGGCTTAAGTCTTTAAGCAAAGACCTAACTTAGGTGGTCCAAGTTGTGATCAGAACGAATTGCGCCTAAGAGGAGAGGTCGACTCGAGCCAAACTGTTTCCTTTATTGTCGCCAGCCCTTTATTTGTTCAAATAATGGGATCGATCGACTTGACATCTTCGATTCAATTTGAGTTTCAACTTGATTTGCTTGGGATGGATCTATATATTATCCACTACTACAAATTTGCTAAATTTGCTATATATTATCCACTACTACAAGGAGATACCTACTAAACCACGAAGTAGAACATGAAAAAAAGTCCGAAGTATGCACTCTATTGGACAAGAACAATGACGTCCACTCCTTCCATCAGGCTAAAGCCCACGATCGAACAAAAAACTCTATAAATAGAGAGTGAGGATTACATTTTGAGGGATCCGTATCCCTAGTTCCAAAACTCTATAGAAATAATTCTAGATTCTCTAGTTTAATCGAAATTCTTCATTTTACAATCCTTACACTTGTATCTTGTACTCATATTATCATCATAGTGAAGAATTGTAGATGTAACTCTCTTTATAGAGTGAACCATTATAAATCCGACATGTGACATCTTTTAGTTTTATAGAATTTATTATTCTCTTTATGAATTTGATATGTTCTTAACATTACAATTGTTCTAACTCTGTTTATGAAGCTTATAGAACCTAATAACAGCGGTTTAAGGGCACAACGACTTAAAATCTGTAAATAGCTTTCATTCTAACAACTTTTAATTTAATTATAGATCCAGTATCTATACATACTTAAACGAAATACATCACACCAAACAAATAAGTCCGGAAACGTAAGTGCATCAAACCAAATACATAAACATCAAACTAAATAGATGAATATTTCTCTAAACATATATATATATATATACACATAAAACTAGAAGTAAATACTAAATATCAAACGACTAGTGTGGTGCGGATGGCGATGGCGGCAGTGGTGGCGATAGTGCGGGTGTGGGTGGTCGCCGTGGCGGCGGCGGTGGCGGTGGTGGTCTTGGTGCTGGCCGGCATGGTCTGTACGGGCCCCTGCCACAAAACGCCGGAATCCGTGGATTGAGTGTCCGAGGTGTTACATACCTTGTGAAATCCTCTTTCTCCGCTGCGTATTGAAAAATATATATATATATATTCATCAATTTTCACATGATCAATTAATTGAGTTTTTAAAACGTATCAACTTATTACTAGTTGCGATTTTCTTTTGAAAGAAAAAGCATGTAATGGAATAATTGAGCTATAGACGTGACAAATCATAAAACAATAAATCAAAAGTAACGACGACAAAAACAGCAGAAATAGCAAATGAATAAGAAAACGACAGTAAATTATAAAAAAAAGACGCAAAATAAACGATGGCAAACCCAGGAGAAACGACAAATAAAAAATAAACGACAAAGATGTAAAGGACAGAAAATAAAAAGGCAAGTACTGCTCCCAAGTTCCAACGACAAAGATAAGAATAGGGTGACAAATTATAATCATAAAACGCAACACACTACAAAAAGCAAAATCGTCATAAGAAAACGGCGACATAGTGGATAAATATTTAGAAAGCAACAACAAACAACATGCTTCACCAAAGCGACCAACGAGTTGACGGCTTTGATGGAACCCCCTCCACCAACTACCTTAAAGCTTAATCTTTGGTCCGATCCTCCACTTGCTTTGGTTTTCGTCATGGCTGAAACCGCTCTTATACTAATGTCACGGCCTTAATTTTTTTGCAACACGGTCGTGTGGTCTTAGTAATCCTGATGTTAAGCCAGCCTTAAATTCACTCGAACTCATACAACAAGGCAAGAACGATGATGATCAAGTCATTAGATTCGAGATCTTTTCTTGATACTAATAAAAGGTCATGTACCTCTAAGATGTGCGCCCTTTTGCTATTAAAATTGACAAAAAAACTATCTTAGAGTGAGATGACGTTTTGAATGTTTTGGAAACCATTTCTAAGTGAAGGGGACTTAAACACAAATTTCAGAAATTTTATACTAATCAAGATGATTAATCCTTACTAGCATGTATGATAAGTACTAGACATGACAACCAAAAACAAAAGGAAAAAAAGAATTCAACTCACCAGAATAGAATAATTGCGATTTTTCCTAATTTCAACGTCATAATATTGATGATTTAAATAATTTTCTATTAAACAAGAAAAACAGCAAATTAGCTAGCTAGTGAGTACTCTCACCTTGAACTAATTGTCCAGCTAAAATGGAGGAGGGAAAGAAGAGAATGGTAGCAAAGAGAATGCTAAGCACAATAACAAAAACTTGCTTCATCTTTAGAGATCAAGTAGTTATATTATTATTTCTTGTCTTAAAACTTCTCTCACGCTTCACTTATTTATAGGGTGTTCAAGTGCCAAGGAAAACTATCTCAATTTTTTTTTTTTTCATTTTTACATACCCTTTTTAGTCTTTTCCCAACATGTTATTAATTTATCAAGTACTGTAACATGAACATTAAATAGTATAGAAAAAACGACAAATTTGAAAAGTAAACGCAGCAATATATAGACTATGGAAGACTTGGACAAATGCTTGAGCTAGCAAATGGTCAAAAGTCATTATCTTTCATTGATGTAAACCATATAATAAGTTAATCTATGACTGACTTTTCCTATCCTTATTCTCAAGCTTGAAATTGGGTACACTCAATATTTACCCTAGGGGCCCATGCTCGTGATAAGGACCAAATCTCGTTCAAGGAAATCAATATCAAATCCAAGAATTAGAAAGTTCTCAGAAATGCTTCCTGTTAGAGCTGTCACTACAAGAAAAATTACATTTAACGACATATTATTTACGACATGTAGTTTTTGAATGTCGTTGAAAAGCACATACAATGACATCTCTAACAAACATGTCGTTAATAACATTTGAAACAATAATTAACGACATCTATATAGATGTCGTATTAAAGGTTTCCTTTTAACGACAATAGTTTAGTGTCGTTAAATTATTTAACGATAAGTAGGAGATGTCGTCAAAGCCTTGGAGATTCCACGACACCCCTTATAGACGACATTTGACCAATGCCGTCTATAAGGGGTGTTGTAGAATCTTCAAGGCTTTGACGACATCTCTTACTTGTCGTTAAATAATTTAACGACATTAAACTATTGTCGTTAAAAGAAGACCTTTAATACGACATCTATATAGATGTCGTTAATTGTTGTTTCAAATGTCGTTAATGACATCGTTGTTGAAGATGTCGTTGTATGTGTTTTTCAACAACATTCAAAAACTACATGTCGTAAATAATATGTCGTTAAATGTAGTTTTTCTTGTAGTGTGTCTTTATTCTATATTATTGAAATATACAACGTTGGCTATCGTCAATTGAATTTGATTTTACTACTTTAGAGGGGTTAACTAATTATCGGATTTCAGTATACAATATAGTAATATTAGCATGATCAATGGACGCCTTACTTGCACACCAAGGCCCCTTCACCTTTAGAGATCAAGTATTTAATATTGCTTGTCTTGGAACTTCTCCCATACGCTTCATTAATTTACATTCTGTTAATGTGCGAAACGCAAGGAGCTCATGATGGAGATTTTTTTAATACCTTTCTTGTATTTTCGTAACATGTTATTATTTATCTAGAATACATGGAGTGTAGAGACTATATGAAAAGACAAACTGACAAAAGTTGTAAACTAGTAACGTTGCTAGCTACTTGCTACAGAAGGGGCCTGAATATCAACCTAGTCTTAAATTTTCTAACACATGGACAAAGACTTTGACCATAC
Organism: Artocarpus heterophyllus; assembly: GCA_025403435.1. Taxonomy (NCBI): domain Eukaryota; kingdom Viridiplantae; phylum Streptophyta; class Magnoliopsida; order Rosales; family Moraceae; genus Artocarpus; species Artocarpus heterophyllus. The sequence continues at coordinate 10,678,075 of CM046348.1, read as the reverse complement.
AAATGGATGAAGCGGCCACAAACCGGTGAACAAATGCTAAAGAACGCTGGTGGTGTCGAGCATAATACACTAATAAAAAAAGGGTCTTGTAGAATAGGACTTACAATGTGGTTTTATTAGTTGTGAATTTGTAGTGTTGAACATGGATAGTGCTCCAAATATTTTTCCAAAGAAGCCACCTTTTCTTTGAAAATTAAAAAATTTCTAGTCCGAGAAGAATTGGTCTATCACTAATTGCACGTTTCAATGCTTTCCGATACAAAATTATCAACTATATATATATATATGGTAAATATACTAAAGCCTTCTTGCTTAAACTTTCAATTACCATACTAAGGACTTGGATTATTTAATCCGTAGATATTCATACATATTATTCTACTTAAAAGTAGAGTCTATCGGTCGGTGTCTCGTTCAATTGCCTCCGGCAGGTTTTGGTGGCGGACTTGGTTTGATTGGTTTATTTGGTTTTGGTGATTTATTACATGATCTGGAATAGGGGCTGCAACTTCTCCGTCCTGGAATCCCTGGTGTTATATAAGGGCCTCCTCTAACATAGGGAGCTGATTCTTCCGCTGCAAGGACAGTTTATAGGCTATCAATGATGGTTCAAATATTTTCGCTATAATCTTTTCTCTTAAAAAAATTTAAATTTCTGAATAAATTTGTTCAAACCTATAAACCAAACATGTTGTTAGTTAATTAACTATCCATTTTTTTTTTTTTTTTTTGAGAATCTTAACTATCCACAAAGGTACCCTGTAATATACGTGTGAACTTTTGAAAAGGAAAAGAAAACATTATTTTCATACGACAACCTTTTTTTTTATTTTCCTTGGAAAAGGTCATGCACTTAGTCCGTGTAGTTTTTCTAGAAATCGTATCGTTTACATCTAACATGTGGCTTTAAAATTGACAGAAATTAAACTATCTTAGAGAATACAACGATATGATGCTGATGGTTTTGGGGACCATTTTTATTGAATTTGAAGTTAAGGGACTAAAACACAACCGCGGATATTAATTTACACCAATCAAAATACTTAGTCCTTAATTAGCATGTATAATAAGTGTACATGGCGAACCTAAAAGAAAAACAAAAGGAATCAAACTCATGGGAAAAGCATAATTGCAATTTTGCCTTAATTTCTATGTCATTATAATATTCATGCCCGAAAAATTCTCTATTAAACAAGAAAAACAGTAAAATTTTAGCTGGCAAGTACTCTCACCTTGAGCTAATTGTCGAGCGATGGAGGAGGGAAAGAAGAGAATGGTAGCAAAGAGAATGCTTAGTACATGAAAAAAAATCTGCTTCATCTTTATCAAGTGCATATATTATTTTTCTTATCTTAAAACGTCTCCCACACTTCCCTTGTTTATAACGTTCAAGTGCCAAGAGCAAGCAGCCGAGGATAACTTTTCATTTTTCCTTGCCCTTTTTCGTCTTTTTCGAACATGTTACATCTTTATCAAGTATAACATGAACATTAAATGGTAAACGCTGAAAAGTAAACGTTGCAATATAGTATATAGATCATATATGACTTGGATATTTTCTTAAAGGTTTTTTGGTAAAATTAGTCAGAACCAACTTTTTGGTTTAAACATTATAGTACGTGAGAGTTTTACATTGTAGCAATATTTTTTCTTTGTGAGAGTTTTACACTATTTTAACCAAAAAATTGGTTCTAACCAACTTTATCAAACACCATTTTAGATTTCCAACAAATCGACAAAGACTTCAGTCAGCCAATGGCTAAAAGAGAAGAGTCATTATCCTTCATTGTAAACCATATAATTAATTAAATCAAGTTGATATGTCACTGACTTTTCCTATATATGTTTCTTTCCAAGCGTCAAATTGGGTATTCTCAATCCTTACTGTAGTGGACCAAAAGACCAAATCTCTTTCACTGAAATATCAAACCCAAGAATTAGGAAAATTCAGAGAAAGGCTACCCGTTAGGCGACCTGTCATTATGAGATTTTAGAAAGAGGAATCCTATATGCCTTTATAAATTAAAACCTCGTTATTAACAAAACAGTGAGATCTATCTAAAAAGTACACTACATACTAAATTGGGGCCCATAATTTTGTGAGAAACGGGGTTATAACTCCTTAGGATGAAAATGATTTTCCTTTAGAAATATCTTTGGATACCGTCAATTGAGTCGTGATTTTACTTATTTAGAGGTTTAACTAATTATTGGATTTAGTGGCTAGTAATTGTGTATAGTGTTCAAATTTCTTAGTGAACTAGCTATTTGGCCCTTTAATTGTAATTAAAATTTTAAGTTTAAGAACTATAACATGTGATAGCTTTACACTATAACAACTTTTTACGTTTTACAGTTGCTACTAAAAGCTTTACATTGTTTACAAATAAAATTGATGAGTTAAAACTGAAGTATCAAACATCTACTTAAATATGTAATACTTCTAATGTGGTGATGGTTTTTAAAATTTCATTACATGATACAAATCCTATATGATGATCAAGAATGAACGCCTCACTTTGCATACCAATCTCTGGCAATCACAATTCACAGGCATGGTGGGGTAAACTAGAGAACCAGAAGACTCAGAGAGTAAGAGCTTTATTTGTTTGTTTGTTTGTTTGTTTAACATAAGAAGTATAGAAAGAGGAAATATGTAAAACTTTCCCGCATATCTGCACTCGATCAGGCCAATATTGTTCTTATGTGAAAGGTCTTATCCTCCTGCATCTCTTGGAATTACAATAAACTCAACATTGATGCTGCTGTAAATGACGCATCGGATTTATTTGTCTTGGAGGATTTTTCTCACTCAGTTTTGGCTGAATATCTGGCCCTTGAAGAAAATTCAAAAGTACAAGCTGGATTTATCAAGTACTTCTTTCATAAAATCTTGCCCAATAAGGAATGTTACAGGGGAATAGAAGCACCAGAAAATAAAATGCCTTTCGGGGATGAGGCCAAGGAGGAGCTCACAAATCTTGTGCAGGGAAAGTGCTTGAGAATTCTTGTCTGTGGAGAAGATCAATACGGCCGTTCTGTTGGTGGCATCTATTGCAATGGGACGTTTGTGCAGGTGATTAGGAATATGTGGTATTTTGTGTTTAGCTTGTTCGAAGTGCTGATCTAATCTATTTGTTTGCCTCATAAACCAGGAAGTATTGCTCAAAAAAGGGTGTGTATGGCACCATGCACACTATGATAAACGCCCTCAATTTGCAAAGGTTTGTAAAAATATGGATTATCATTTGTTTATTTCAATATACGGTTTGGGAATAAACATCCACCAATAAAAGTTAGAGTTTTTGAAAGTGTCTCAGATGCTAGGTAAAAATAAAATAAAAATGTATCTTAGAAAAGAAATTGTTTGGTGTAGTTGAAGAAAAAGCACAAAAAAAATCTCTCCCTAAAATTTCTTTTTTGGTGAAAAAAAAAAAGAAGAATTGCGTAAATGTAATAAAGTGTAAAATAATGGTCTTTAGTTTTGCTTATTTTTTATTAAAAAAATAAGCTGACACATGGCAATAACAAAAGGCGGAGAGTGACAAAGAGAGCGACCTTAGCATTTAGAACAAAACAATAAGATCTAATTTAAATAACACACTACATATTAAATTAGAGCCTACAATTTTGTAAATAATAAGGTTATAATTCTATGGATATGAAAATGATTTTTCAAAAAAATTGAACCACACATTTCCACCCAACGAACTAAATGCTTAGAAATTTCCACCCATATGATGATTTGGGGTATGCCACCCCCTATTGATTATAGGATCTATCCTATTGTTAAGTATCTCTATGATTGCATTTTAATCTCTCAATTTTCAAATAGTCTTATGATTAGTATCCCATCTGAACAGTCGTAGGACTCTGCATGTTAGGGACCTAATGATGTTAATTTTCAAAAATTTTGGCGTCCTTTGGTAACTTAGTTAAAATTTATTAATTTCAACTATTACAGTATAAAGCTCTCATATGCTACAATATAAAGCAAAAGTTTATTATAGTATAAAGCTCTCACATGTTATAATATTTTAGTTCTAACTTATAATTCCAACTATATTCCTAAACACTCTATTTGAGACTACTCCATTAAATTTTCAAATTTGCAAGACTAATTATAAGTGGGATATTATCATTTTGGTACCATGTGTTTTCGAGAAACATCATATCGGTATATATTGCTGTTTAAAAAATATTAAAACAGTACCCTATAGTTTTTAAAAATTCATTTTGGTACTCTGATCTTAGTGTTTTTTGACATGAATTTTTTTTTACTCTTTTATTAATGGATCTCAAATTAATTTTAAAAAACTATAATAGCAAATCAAAACAAAAGATTGAACAAAACTCATCAAAGAAAGCCATATATGTGGACTTATTTATTTATTGGCATTATTTGTATTTTTTTTATAGTTTTCACAAAATAATTTGGGGTTCACAAATAAAAGGATAAGTTGGAAATTTTCACGTCACAAAACACAGACTTAAGGTGCCAAAATGACATTTTAAAAAATTACAAGGTAATATTTTGATATTTTTCAAACAATAGGGTAACAATGTGATGTTTCTTAAATAACAAGGTCCCAAAATGAATAAAAAAAACTATTATAAAAAAGTCACTTTTGGGAGACTTTAGGATCATGAGAAATTTATGAGAAAAAAAAACATTTTTACAAAACAATTTTTTAAACTAAAAACATTGTAACAATTTAATTTTAACAATATAACCAAAAAAATTATAACAATTTAAATTTCATAAAAAAATACTGTAACAAATTGGCTTGAATAAAAAAAGTTATTCAAACCAAGGTTCCCAAACGCAAAGATATAATCTCAAATTTTCCTCATAATCAAGGTCTTAGTATTGTTAACGCTCTAAATAATTCTATATTATTAACTTCAAAAAATTGGTAAATAATTATCTAGTGCATGCACTCTCCTCGATTCCAAGCATTTGCAACGTTAGTTTTTGGTAAATATCGTCCAGCTAGGATTGAGGAAGGACAGAAGAGATTGGTAGCCAAAAGAATGCTTATTACAAGAACAGAAACCCGCTTCATCTTTAGAAATCAACTAGGTTTATTATTTGATTTTGTGGTCCAAAAGAATGTGGTCTATAAAAAAACAAGAATTTTATAACATTAAAAAAAAAATTTATGAAAGACTCCATTAAAAAGTAAATAAAAAGGATGTGAATTTTTTAAGATTTAAAAAGTAAATTAGAAAAATGAATATAAAGCGCAAATATTTTGTCAATATGTTACAATATTTCTATAGAAATTTTCGTAAAATCCTCTAATATTTTGTTATTTAATACTATAGTTTTAATATTGCTTTAGAGATCATTGGACGCCTTACTTGCACACCAAAGCCCCTTCACCTTTAGAGATCAAGTATTTAATATTGCTTGTCTTGAAACTTCTCCCATGTGCTTCATTAATTTACATTCTGTTAATGTGCGAAACGCAAGGAGCTCATGATGGAGATGTTTTGCGATACCTTTCTTGTATTTTCGTAACATGTTATTATTTATCTCGAATACATGGAGTGTAGAGACTATATGAAAAGACAAACTGACAAAAGCTGTAAACTACTAACGTTTGCTAGCTACTTGCACAGAAGGGGCCTGAATATCGACTTAGTCTTAGAGTGTTTTTGTTTCGGTTTTCAAATCACAGTTCGAATCATTTTACTACAGTATTTTCTTTCACAAAAATTTAAATCTTCATTCAAATATTCTATTTAAATACTCGTACCAAACACACCCTTAAATTTTCCAACACAGGGACAAAGACTTTAACCGTACAAATGGATGGAGCGGCCACAAACTGGTGAACAAATGCTAAAGAACGCTGGTGGTGTCGAGCATAATGCACTTACAAAAAAAGGGGTCTTGTAGAATAGGACTTACAATGTGGTTTTATTGGTTGTGAATTTGTAGTGTTGAACATGGATAGTGCCCCAAATGTTGTTCCAAAGAAGCAACCTTTTCTTTGAAAAATCAAAAAAAAAAAAAGTTATAGTCCGAGAAGAATTGGTCCATCACTAATTGCACGTTTCAATGCTTTCCAATGCAAAATTATCAACTATAATAATATATATATATATATATGTGTATATATATATATATATGGTGATTGTTATGTATGATATTTCAACAAATCGACAAAGAGTTCAGTCGGCAAATGGCTAAAAGAGAAGAGTCATTATCCTTCATTGCAGACCATATAATTAATTAAAATCAAGTCGCTATATCACTGACTTTTCCTATATATTTTTTCTTTTCAGGCGTGAAATTGGGTATTCTCAATCTTTACTCAAGTGGACCAAACGACCAAATCTCTTTCGCTGAAATATCAAACCCAGGAATTAGGAAAGTTAGAAAGGCTACCTGTTAGGCTACCTGTCGTTATCATATTTTAGAAAGAGCAATCTTATTATTTATAAAAAATGATACCCATTTAAAAAGTACACTATATATTAAATGGAAGTCCACAATTCTGTGAGTAACGGAGTTATAACCCTATAGGATGAAAATGATTTTTCTTTTAGAAATCTCTTTGGCTACTTTCCATTGAGTTGTGATTTTACTTCTTTAGAGGTTTAACTAATTATTGGATAATTGTGTCTAGTGGTCAAATTTCTTAGTGAGCTAGCTGTTTGACACCTTAATTATAACATAAATTTTAAGTTTAAAATCTATAACATGTGAGAGTTTTACACTATAGCAATTTTTTACGTTTTATAATAACTACTGAGAGCTTCATATTATTTATAGTTAGAATTAATGAATTGAAACTGAAATATCAAACACCTACTTAAATATGTAATACTTTTGACGTGGTGATGGTTTTTTAAATTTCATTACATGATATAATCCTATATGATGATCAAGATCGGACGCCTCACTTAGCATACCAATCTCTGGCAATCACAATTCACAACCATGGTGGGGTAAATTAGAGAACCAAAAGACTCAGAGAGTGAGAGCTTTATTTAGTTGTTTGTTTGTTTATTTATTTATTTTGATATTAACATAAGAAATATAGAAAGAGGAAATATGTAAAACTTGCCCGCATATCCGGAGTCGATCAGGCCAATATTGCTCCTATGTGAAAGGTCTTATCCTCCTGCATCTTTTGGAATTACAATAAACTCAACATTGATGCAGCTGCAAATGACATATCTGATTTATTATTTTTCTCTCTCAATTTGACCGAATATCCGGCCCTTGAAGAAAATTCAAAAGTACAAGCTGGATTTATCAGGTATTGCGCAACAATGCAGAGCTATGTAGGCTTCTTAAAAACGTATATAAACCATATACTTGAAATGGTTACATCATTATCTAATTCCTTTTATTATTGTTTAATTTAACTCATGATTTACTATATATGTGTAGTAGTAGTACAGAACTAGTGGAGCTAGCTGACCATAGTCACAAATTGGAGATTTTTCACTCTAGTAAAGACGGGCTCAATCGGTGTTTCATTCAGTGGCCTCACGGGCAGTGTCCGGGCGTATATGCTCCGCACCCAACTACTTCAGAATTGGTTGCTTGATGATACCTTCCTCGTGGACTGGTCCTTGTTGATGGATGAACCAGTCCTGGTGGAGAGCCGCTTTCATGATCTAGGTGTTTGTTTGGCATTGGTGGTGGTAGTGGCCTACTATGTACTCCTGAGAGAGTTATAAATCAGGCTTGGTGAATAAATCATTTTTGGAGTAAGAGAAGGTTTCAAGGAGTATAAACAATAAGAACAAAAAACAAAAAAAAAAACTACAGTACCCGTTTGGATGGTTCATCTGGTTCTAACCCAAATTTCTTGTAAACCAATATTTGGAAAAGAAAATTTTCTTATAAACCAATATTTGAAAAAGAAAAGTAAATCCTGCTTTGAAACTTTTATTTGATAGTTGGAGTAAAAAAAAAAAAAAAAAACTATTTTTCAAACCACACATTTCAAACAAAAAAACGTAATACTATTTAACCCAAAAAAGTTATAACCTCACAACCAACAAAACAAAAGAAATGATAGGGTCACTCTTTATCTTTTGCCATTGTCATGTGCCATCTCATTTTTCTATAAAAAAAATCACAACTAAAGACCATTATTTTACACTTTATTACATTTTGGCCATTCTTCTTCTTTTCCACCAGAAAAGGAATTTTGGGGACTTTTTTGTTTTTACAAAATTGCCATTGAAGACCTTTTATCTTATCCATCACGCAATAAAGAAGAAAGGACATAGCAATTAACAAATTCCTCTATTATTTCATCTTCATAAACTCTCTCCTCTAAGCTTTTCTCTTTATAATTAAGCTTTCTCTTGGACGTTTGATTCTTGCAAGGTCCAAAACACTTGCTCGTCTTCTTCTCCGCTGTAATTTATCAATTTTACTTTAGAGCATGGAAAAAAAAAAAATCTCTACTTGCAAAATAACTCTTCGTTGCCTTCTATTTGTTATCCGATATCAATATAAAAGCACTCTCAGTCTATTTTATTTGAAATATTTTTTTTGCAGCATTTGTAATGTAAATCTTCTACATTATCTTTTTTTAAAAAAAGTCATGTTATATAACGATATATATATATATATATATATATATGAATGTCATGGAGTAAAACTTTTGTAGGGAAAGATTGCAATATACGGTTTGGGAATAAACATCCACCAATGAAAGTTGGAGTTTTTGAATGTTTCTCAGATGCTAAGTAAAAATAAAATAAAAATGTATCTTAGAAAAGAAATTATATGGTGTAATTGAAGAAAAAGCACAAAAAAAAAATGTATCCCTAAAATTTCTTTTTTGGTGAAAAAAAAATGAATGGCGTAAATGTAATAAAGTGTAAAATAATGGCCTTTAGTTTTGCTCATTTTTTATAAGAAAAAAGCTGATACATAGCAATAGCAAAAGGCAAAGAGTGACAAAGAGAGTGATATTTATAACAAAACAATAAGATTCAATCTAAATAGTACTTTAAGCTTGTAATTTTGTAAATAATAAAGTTATAATTTTATAGATATAAAAATGATTTTTCAAAAAAAAAATTGAACCACACATTTCCACCCAACGAACAAAATGCTTAGAAATTTCCACCCAGATGATGATTTGGGGTTTGCCACCCCGTATTGAGTATAGGATCTATCCTATCGTCAAGTATCTCTACGATCGCATTTTAATCTCTCGATTTTCAAATAGTCCTATGTTTAGTCTCCCATATGAACAGTAGTAGCACTCTGCACGTTAGGGACCTAACGATGTTAGTTTTTGAAAATTTGGCTTCCTTTGGCAACTTAGTTAAAACTTACTAATTCTAATTGCTACAGTATAAAGCCCTTATATGCTATAATGTAAAGTAAAAGTTTAATATAATGTAAAGCTCTGACATACTAAAGTATTTTGGTTCCAACTTATAATTCTAACTATATTCCTAAACATTCTATTTGAGACTACTCCATTAAATTTTCAAATTTTCAGGACTAATTATTTGTAGGATATTATCATTTTAGTACTATGTGTTTTAGAGAAACATCATATTAGTATACCTTGTTGTTTAAAATATATCAAAATAGTACCTTATCATTTTCAAAAATTCATTTTTTGTACTATAAGTTTTGTGTTTTTTTTACGGGAAATTTTTTTTTTACTCTTTCACTAATGAATCTCAAATTCGTTTTGAAAAACTATAATAAAAAATCAAAACAAAAAATTAAACAAAAATCATCAAAAGAAAGTATATATGTGGATTCAATTTTATTTTTTTTTTGCATTATTTGTATTTTTTTTTCTTTTATAGTTTTAACAAAATAATTTAGGGTTCACTAATAAAATGATAAGTTGAAAATTTTCACGTCACAAAACATAGACTCAAGGTATAAAATGATTTTTTCAAAAATTGTATGGTACTATTTTAAACAATAGGGTAACAATGTGATGTTTTCTTAAAATATAGGGTATAAAAATGATTAAAAAAACCTAATTATAAAAAAAAAAAAAAAGTCACTTTGGGACTGTTTAGGATCATGAAAAGTTTATGAGAAAAAACATTGTAACAAAACAACATTTTGAACTTAAAACATTGTAACAATTTAATTTTATGAGAACAATAATATAGTCAAAAAAATTATAACAATTTAAATTTTATAAAAAACCACTATAACAAATTGGTTTGAATAAAATATGTTATTCAAACCAAGACTTAGTTATAAACAATATAAAGCTCATACATATTATAGTAAAAAAAAATTACTACAATATAAAGTTTTCACATGTCACAATAAAAATAGCTTCCACTAATAATTTTCACCACTAGCCAAACACTCTATTAAAGATAATCTCAAATGCAGTAAATATGGTAGCTCGTATTTCTCCTTGATTTGAAGTTGAATAAAGGAATCTTTTTGAAGATATATTTGAGCAATCTGGGATTCCTGAACAATGTACACGTGCACGTGCGCGGACGGAGGCAGATTTTATTTTTTTTTTCCTTTTAAATGAGGCGCCTATTAAACTAAAATTTAAAGAAAAATAAGAGTGTAGCTATATATTTTTTATTTTAAAACTATTAGAGTCTCTCTATCTTACCTTCTTTAATCCATTTTTTCGTAATTTATTTCTTCTTTCAATTATGTATTTATATGAATAAATTCAATTTGGGATTTTAAGTTGGAATTATTAGCATACTTAAAGTCATCATTTAAGGCACAATCTGAACAAAAAAAGTATTCTAAATATGAACAAATTAAATTTTGGAGATATAAAAAATATTTTAAAAACATATTTATAAACTATAACCATAAAATCTCAGAGGGCGCCAAAATTAAAGGGAATTATTGCAAGAAAAATTATTTGAGGGCCAAAGTTTGAGGGAAGCCCCTTGGGCCCGGGGGCGCCTTCCCCCCAGCCTCAAGTGGCTTTGCCCCTGTCCATGTGTTTGTCTCGTCTCCCTCACACCGGCGTCGATTAAGAAGTCCGTGATTAGGCTAAAGCTGGGTCATCCATGCTGTGGTAGGGTGAGAAAACAACCAGCCAGCGCTGTGGCATAGAACAATGCTGGACGCAGAGGCCAGCTCGGCGGCGGTACAACATAAACCCTTCCAAAATGCAAAAACGCAGGGCATTGTACTAATCACGATTCCCAAAAATGCATACAATAGGGTGAATCCAAATACAAGCATTTTTAATTCACCTATACAGTATTACAAGTACGTGATAGCTAGTTTTCACATACATTGCAGCACATTATGTACATATAAGATTTTCTTAGAATCCATAAACCAAAACCATATTACCATATTAATTCTCAGCCATCATTCATATGCTTACATAATTTCAAACAGACACCATCCAGCACATGCTTAGTGTAGTGTACATATCTCACAGTAGCCAGAGAACTTTGTTTACGCCTTAAGAGCAGTCTCAAAGTGGGAGCCTCTGATTGATCAATTGAATGACCTCAAGGTGGGCAATTGCGTCGATATTTGCTACATGGGCATCTGCGTAAATTTGTGCTACAGTGAGGCTTTGGCGCCAGGCTTGGCCGTGGTGGACTGATCTTGAAGCGTCGGCCATCAGGCAGCGGATTAAGTGTCTGAGGCGTGACAACCCTTAAGAAATCATCTTTCTCCGCCGCAGATCAAAAAATAAGATTATTCATCAATTATCACATGATCTATTAGTTGAGTTTTCAAAACGTATCAACATTAGGCATAAACTTATATTACTAGTTGCGATTTTCCTTTTGAAGCAAACAACATATAATGGATTTGATCTATAGACGTGACAAATCATAAAAATAACTGGAAATACCAAAGAATTAATCTCTATATTGCCTAGCTAGAAGCGTGCCAACAATAAGTTTCAGCATTCTAATATATATATATACATACATATATATTTAAATAATGTTATTAATGACTCAAAAAAGAGTAGTTACTTTTTGCTTGTCCTGAAAATTGCTCCCACACGCTTATCACTTAATTGTGGACTTGCATGGTCAAGTTCAAAAGGCAAGGAGCTGAGGAGATTTTTCTCATTTGGCTTACCCTTTTGCGTCTTTTTATAACATGTTTTTAATTATCCAGATTGGACATTGACTTGTGTTTTCCAACAAGGGGACAGTAATAGTGAGCAAAAATGATTGATGAGTTGATACCCTTCATTCACTCTAGTGTCCCCAAATCTTTCTTCGATTTTCCATGCCAGCCAAGTGTTTTTTTTTTTTTTTTTTTTTTGTCTTTTTTCCGATCAATTATTGAAATGTTAACGCTTGTTGTATTCCAATTATATGGTGAATGTCAAGTTTTTAGGAAATGAATAAATTAAAAAACATAAAACGATACGATAAACGAGAGCAAGAATGGAAAGGACAGAACGTGAATTCAGCACGTTCTGCTCCCAAGTACCAACGACGAAAATAAGACAAAAAAGTAAAGTCTCTCTATCGGCGTCTTGTTCAATTGCCTCCGGCAGGTTTTGGCGGTGGACTTGGTTTGATTGGTTTAGTTGGTTTTGGTGATTTATTACATGATCTGGAATAGGGGCTACAACTTCTCCTTCCTGGAATCCCTGGTGTTATATAAGGCACTCCTCCGCTTGCAACTGCGGTTTATAGGTTATCAACGACGGTTCAAACATTTTCACTAGAATGTTTTCTCTTAAAAAATTTAAATTTCCGTATAAATATGTTCAAACCTATAAACCAAACATGTTGTTAGTTAATTAACTATCTACTGTTTCTTTTTTTTCTTTTTTCTTTTTTTGAGAATCTTAACTATCCACAAAGGCACCCTCTAATATATATATGTGAACTTTTGAAAAGGAAAAGAAAAACATTATTTTCATGCGACAACCTTTTCTTTTCTTGGAAAAGGTCATGCACTTAGTCCATGAAGTTTTTCCAGAAGTCGTATCGTTTACATCTAACATGTGGCTCTAAAATTGACGGAAATTAAACTATCTTAGAGAATACAACGATATGATATGTTGAAGGCTTTGGGGACCATTTTTATTGAATTTGAAGTTAAGGGACTAAAACACAACTGTCGGGTATTAATTCACACAAATCAAAATGCTTAATCCTTAATTAGCATGTATAATAAGTGTACATGGCGAACCTAAAAGAAATACAAGAGGAATCAAACTCATGGGAAAAGCATAATCGAAATTTTGCCTTAATCTCTACGTCATTATAATATTCATGCCCGATAAAATTCTCTATTGAACAAGAAAAACAGTAAAATTAGCTGGTAAGTGCTCTCACCTTGAACTAATTGTCGAGCTAGGATGGAAGAGGGAAAGAAGACAACGGTGGTAAAGAGAACGCTTAGTACAAGAACAAAAATCTGCTTCATCTTAAGAGATCAAGTGCTTAAATTGTTTTTCTCATCCTAAAACTTCTCCCACACTTCCCTTATCTATTATGTTCAAGTGGAGCCGAGGATAACTTTTCATTTTTACTTGCCCTTTTTCGTCTTTTCTCAACATGTCACATCTTTATCAAGTATAACATGAACATTAAATAGTAAACACTGAAAAGTAAACGTTGCAATATAATATATAGATTATATATGACTTGGATATTTTCTTAAGAGGTGTTTGGAAAAGTTGGTCGGAAGCAATTTTTTAGTTCAAATCACTATAATGTGAGAGTGTAACGACCCGTCGAAGGATCGTTAATTTAAATAAGATTAGTTAAACAAGGTAATTAAACATAAAGTAAATAAATGTAAATTAAATTGCTTAGCCAAAATCTCATTAGTGGTCACCATCACGTGGATACTTACCACAAAGCGGGTAGGTAATTAAAATGCAAATAATAACAATAATACAAGAGTACCAGCAAATCATCACTTTTAGAATAAATTATACTTTGTAACTGATATAAATGATATCGACATCGGGACAAGTTGAACAGTATATGTGTCATACAACAGTTTCAGCGGAAAATACTATTTCATGGTGCTTAGTTGGCCTACCGAACATTCAAGTTCGGCCTACCGAATTGCAGATGTTCAGCCTACTAACCATCTAACTCCGACTTGCCGAACTCTTGAATCGGTCTGCTAAAGGTTAAGTTCGGCTTACCAATCCATCGAAATCTAAAAAATTTCAGGTTTCGAGTCTTGGCCAACCCGAGCTCAAAAGCTTGATTAAACCTGCAATATCAAGTCTCAGAGCATAAAATTCATACAGAAAATAGAGAAACATTGTTTAAAACAATTGGAAATCATTTTCCCCAAATTTTAACACCAACATCATACTTTAAAATCCTTAACCAAAACTTTGAAAATTCAAAACCTATAAACACCACAAACCTGATTTAAAGCAAAATCCAACATACATGAAACCCATATTTTATGATCAAGATAAAAATACATTGAACCATCAAATTCGGATAACAAGGAAGAGTTAAATCTTCAAGTTAGGTTTAAATCACTAGCCTCAAAATCTTATATAAATTGTGATGGTTTGTGAAGAATCCATCTCTGTTTGATGCATGAGTAAGGTGTTCTTTTGCAATCCGTAAGAGATATCCAAGAAAAGAAATGAAACATAAAGAGAGAAAGAGAGAAAGAGAGTGTATGCGTGGGAGAGAGATAGACGAGAAAAGGAGGGAAAATGGAAAGTGGAGGAAATAAATCGTGGGCTAGCGGCCTTTTGTCGGAAAGTTAAAATAAAAAATAAAAAGAAATGGGAGTTAGTGGCCTTTGATTCTTTGTCGGAGGGCTCGAGCAATGAAGAGAAAGAGAAAGACTGTCGTGGGGACCCATACATTCACATGATTCATGTGTTGTCTTCCTTTTAAAAATAAAAAAAATAAAAAAGCCATACACGTGAAAGGCACAAAAAAGAAGCTATATGACGTTTTAGTAGGTAAAGGGGTAAGATATGGTCCAAAGTGCCATTTAGAATTTAAAAACCAAAAATCAAATTTTTAAATATAACAAATGAAACAACATTTTAAATGACTAAACTTAACATTTAAATCATATTTAACACATTTAATAATTAAACTTAACATAATTAATTTTATTTAAAATTCACGGGCGTTACAACCCACCTTCCTTAAAAGAAATTTCATCCTTGAAATTTTTAAATATCCAAAGTTTAAAATCATAAATAACACTGTGTACTCAAATGTAACTGTAATGACATCTGTTTCAACTTAAAACTTGAAAAATCAAAACAAAACAGTGAAAATCTTACAGGTTCAGTTCTCAAAAGATCTGAAGTATATGCTCTTATACCATCTTTGTAATGACCCATTGAAGGATAGTTAAATTAAATAAGATTAATTAAACAAGGTAATTAAACATAAAGTAAATAAATGTAAATTGAATTCTCAGCCCAAATCTCATCGGCAGCCACCATCACGTGGATGCTTACCATAAATGTGGGTAGATAATTAAAATGCAAATGATAACAATAATACAAGACTACGTTTGAGGTGAAACAAACTGTAAGGAATTAGCTGATGATGTCACGTGTCACAAGCTTGTTGGCTTAGTTAGTTAATCAGTTGTAATTATTACTTGTAGCAGTACTTAAGTCATGTATTCACAACAGAATTCAGTCAATGAGAATTTATAACTCAGTTTTTCTGATCACTGTAGTATATGAGAACATTATACTATAGAAATCAAAAGTTTTGGTTAAAATTGATTTTGCCAACAGCCTTCATGTTCTAATTGTTTATTTTGTATTGGTGATCTAACATATACTCCTAAGAGAGAGAGAGATCAGTCATGGTAGATAAATCCTTCTCGGAGTAATACAAGGTTTCAAAGGAATATAAATATTTTATGAAATGTTTGGAATGTAAATGGAGCTACAAAATATAGTTTCAATTAATTTTTGTTGTAATATTTTATCTCATAAAAATTAAATTAACCTGCATATATAATTTTGGGTATGCTAGACCGTATTAATAGGATCAATCCTTTTGTTAAGTATCTTTAAAATTGCATTTTAATCTCTCAAGTGTCAAATCGTCTTTCCATTATAAGTCTCCTATACGAACAGTGTCGTACCGTGTACTGTGCATGTTAGGGACCTAATGACATTGTTAATTTTCAAAAGCTTTGAGACTATCCCATTGAATTTTCAAAATTTCAAGACTTAAAAAAAAAAAAAAAAAACATACACACACAAACAAACAAACCACTTTCGGGACGGTTTGGGATTATTAAACTTTTAGTTAATCTTTGTCAACGAGGAATTTTCTCTTTTTAAGCAAAAACAAATATATATTATCTAACCAACATATATTATCTCAAATTTTCCACAATTTCAAGGTCATTGTTAATGCTCTAAATTCTATATGTCATTAACTTCAAAAACAAAAGGTTTATTTGCTAGTGCAGCATAGATTAGTTTATGGTAATCGTCCAGCTGGGATATTTAAGAAAGGCAAGAAGAGAATTGTAGCCAAGAGAATGATTATTAAAAGAACAAAAACCCCCTTCATCTTCAGAGATAATTATTGTTTATATTTTATTTCTCGTCTTGAAACTATTCGCCTTCGTTTACTTGTAATTTGTTTAAGTGAAAAATGCAAGGAACTCGTGAGGAAATTTTTTCTCAAGTGTTTTTGTCTTTTCATAACACGCATATGATTGGCGTTCGAAAATAGATGGATGATCGAGATTATTAAAAAAAATAATAAGAATTAACTCAAAGTCACAGGAGAAGTAACATAAAAACTAAAAAGGTAAGAAAAATTCTTTTCATCTCTCTAAGGTCATAACCCCGTTACTCACAAAACAACAAGCTTGGTCTAATATGCATTGTATTTCTTAAACTGGATTCTATTGGTTTTTTAATAACAAAGCTATAATTCCACGTGGTTAAATAAGATTGTTTAAATGTAGTGATGGAAGACCTAAACATTAACCTGAGTTTTCCAACAAACATGGACATGGACTTAGCAACAAATGATGAAAACGCGACTATTGTAGTCGCCCACAAGGGGTTAGACGTGAGAATCTACAGGCAAATCAAGGAATAAGATTACTTTCTAAAAATAAGGATTATTTTCGCATTTTGTCTAACAAAAGGTAAGGTAAAGCTATATTCATCCAGTACATGGCTACTTGGTGCGTAGACTAAAGTCATGCAAATAAAAAGAATGATAACAACATTTTCTTTCTCACTCTCTTTTGCACTCTATCTATTTAAAGTCTGGCATATGAAATCTACTGACATGATAAATTATTATTTAAACAGAAAACAAAATAGATTTCATGTGTTAGACAATAAATGCAAATGTAAAAGGGAGTGCTGCTGACATCCCTTTATAATATATATCACTTCTCATCTAAAGGAAGTTTCTCTGGAATGATCCCGACGAAAACCTCGAAGTTAAACCAGCGGCCATGTTATCCGCTTCAAAATTTACACTTTTCCTGCCAGCTACCAAGTCCTTCTCGCGATCCCAAGGCCTCCAGGGGTGTTGCCCCACCCACTCTTCCTTCTCTACTTTCTGTGCCGATTTTTTATTCGAACGACCAGCACCTCTTTCTTCTTGGTGCTTTTGCACCAACGATTTTGATCGTTTCTCTTTGTTATACTTGTCCACTAAATCTGCATCTGAACGCTTCTGTACTTCGTTTGAAGCCAGTGCCGTCGCCTCATTATATGCTTCTAGATAACTACCATGGGAAACCAAAAGCGGTTGTAAGTCTTTGTGCTGGAAGGAAACAAATAATGATAAGACTTCAAAAACCATAATGTTAATTGTTAACCGAGACTACATACTTCATCTTTGCCTTTTGAGCTCTGTCTGATGGGGTATCCGTCCAGGCACTTGTATCGCCACGTCCTTCGTTTGCGCTTCTGCTAAATGCTTTCGTGGAATGCATTGTTACACCAGGCTGAGAAAATATTGGATGTTAGGAGCTCCGCAGATTTTGAATAGGTTGCATATAGTTTCAGTAATCGTCCAAACAAAAATCCTTTTCACATGTTTCATTGGAGTATTTGTATTGTTCACGGAAACTTTTAAGCAAATTCATCCTTCTCCCACTTGAATTTAGAAACAAACTTAAAAAACAGATTTAAGACTTCATCAGCGTTAGCAAAAAAAAAAAAAAAAAAAAGCAAAATTTGGCTCTAAAATTGACATAAGCTATCCAATTTTTGTAATTTGTAACTAGTTTTGTAATCACACTCATTTCCTAGATTACCATGGCTTCAGGCTATACACATAATAGTCTGACAGTATTTAGAGTGAACCAAACAAAGTCTCAATTACTTTGAAGTATAGGTGAACAAATATGAGATGTGGTTTTTTAATTTCGGGTAGTGATAAAGGCAATAAATTTAATAAGACAATGAAACATTAAAACAGAGGACTTACCTTCCTTTCGGGAGGTAGAGTTGTCATCCACTCGTCTCTCTGTGGTGCTACCTTCACTTCAATCTCTGGCTCTGCCAAGAGCTCATCATCACCCTCCATGGATATACCTGCCAAAAAATTGGGCATCTTTAGAGTAGGATCGATAAGTAATTGCAGGATGCTGAAATATTGAGAGTTGAGATCCACAAAAGAAAGACATAACCAGGAATTAACAATTCGACTGATCCAAAAATCTTAAGTTTATTTAGCCTGAAGTATCCAAAGAATAGGGTACTCGTGTAATTATCTATGGTTATGGCATATCCTGAACGAAAGAGTCTGATCTCAAAATGCCAGCAGAAAATTTAACAGAGACCCTCTATAATCTATATCAGCAAAAATCAGCTGACCTTGTGATTTTCTCCATTGAGCAGCCTCACGCATTGCTCGCAACTCAACCTACAGCAGCAAAAAACAGTAGTTAAAAAGAGGAATTCTTAAGTATAACTGTACCCAGTAATTGGGTGAAAATTTTACCTTAAATTTCTCCTGTTCCTCCTTGAATTTGATTTTCTCATCCAGTGCGTTTTTCTACACAAGGAAATCAATACATGAAAGGAACTTTAAATCACAAGCTAAACAAAGAATCAAAACGAAAGGTGGTTGTGCACAAAAATAAATAAATAAGTAATTGAACTCTGGAGTAGACGTCTGTCTGGAAAAGCTCACCTTGTCAGGATCTTGCAATTCTTTAAATGCTTTATTTAGTTTAATAAATGCTTGGTGGGCCTGAGGATGAGAACATTTATCAGGGTGCACCAAGAGGGAGATTTTCCAATACCTACAGAGATAAAAACATTTAGGAGAGAGAATATTAAATTAGAAGCCTTAACTAACCTAAGCTTACACATCAAGGCTCTCTTAGTATTACGAGGCTCTCTTAGTATTACGAAACCTTTAAAAACCTAGATTAAAACCTCACCTTTTCTTTATGTTCTCTGCCGACCTGTTTTGGTTCACTCCTAAAATATCATATGGGCAGTCAGCCTCAACGCCCATAATTCTTGATACCTGATAAATGCCCAAGTATATTATGAGTTCTTGTATCTTATGAGGTATTGCATCCACGCACAATTATTAGACCACCCAGGATACAATCGTACAAACAGATAACAGATATCAAAAGAAATGTTAAACCATTCTCTAAAAGAAAAAAGAAAAAAATAAATAAATAAATAAACTCCAAGTTTACGTATGACTTTGACAAATAAAGAAACACACACAAATGTAACAATTTTGAAGCAACAGATTATAAAACTTATTATATTACAGGTAAAAGAAGAAACGTAAATAAAGACGAGAATAAGAAGAAAAAGGTCATGACTATTGGAAAAAACCTGATGTCAACGTGAAGCATACGGTATATGGAGGACATGGACTAGTTTCATACACAGACTTGTTTTTTCATGCACACATATAATAGTAATGTAAAGACATGACCGTAAACACATACCTAGAACACATTAACATGCATAGACACAGTAAAAGTTGAAAACGTCTTTATAAAGTTTGATTGATAAGCATATAAGTTGCACCATGATACCTCTTCGAATCGCTCTGCTTCATTTGCTGATGCAGCTTCAGCAACCATTGCAGGTGGTGGAGGTCCAATAAATATTTCAGTATCTTCTTCCAAATCGGCTTCTCTGTATATTTGTGATAGAAGTTACCAAAAGAAAAAAGGTCATCTACCCTATTTGAAATAAATGGGAATAGCAATTCTTGACATGAGAAATGAGGAAGAAGAAGAACCTTAGCTCAGCTTGTGCTTCCGTTAATTTAGCAGCAGCGGCTAGTAACTCGGCCGAGGGCATTGCAGGGCCAATTATCCTGACAGGACATGATTACAAACAAGTCCATATTATGTAAATCAAACTGACAGGAAAATGAGGTGCTAAGAGACGTAAACAATGAGTACTCTTGTTCACCTTCTTTTCGGACCAGCCGCATCATCTTCTGGGCATGCCACATTGATATCCTTACCATTTATCTCTTGCCTGCGTTCACGATCCGGAGCTGGATTTGTGTCATCCAATGGTACGGAACGATCAAGTTGTTCACTTTTTGGTTCTGTAGAAGTGTTCAATAGGGGTCCAACAACATCCAAAGTGGGACGAACATTTGAAGGAAGTAAAAATACTTTATCACCATTCTCCTTAAGCTTTAACGATACAAACAACTTCTTTAGATGCTTAATTAGGGATTTTTCAGATATGCCCTTTATATCGACAGCTTGCCCGTTATCGATCATTTGCAAAAGCTATGCCACAAAAAAAAAATGAAAAATGAAGTTTTGTCATTTATCAATCGTGAAAAACGAATCGGTGCTTTTAGTTTTAGGGCAAAAATACCTGCTTTAAGTCGTTTCCAACATTAGGGAATTCTTTCAACAATTCTTGGGCCACAAATTGGGGATTTTCCGAATCACCATCACTCGAAGACTCGGACTCGGACTCAGAAGAATCGCCGCTCCTTCTCAATTTCCTCCTGTTTCTCTCCCTCTCCCTTCTCTCTCTACGCCTTCTCCTTTTCTCTTCCCTCTCTCTCCTTGAACTTCCATCGCTTCTGTGGCGGTGCCGGCGACGACTCTTCGAGGATCGCCTCGAGAAATTGGAGCTATCCTCCGGCGAAGAAGAATCATCATCGCCCGATTCCTCGGAATGCCTCCTCTTCTTATTCTTCTTCTCCCTTGCCATTTGTGAGCACAAACAACCCTAACCCCAGCAGTTAGATTAGTATTTATATTCAAACAGAATCAGATGTGGCCGTAGAGGAATAACCAGTGACAGCCGACGGCGACAGTGGAGAAGATGTCGGAGAGCCAAAGTTGACGACGGTGCGTTTCAGCCTCTAGGTAAAGTTTTGATCGTCGCATAGCATTCTTTGTTTTTGCCCTGTTTGGTCTGCTTGGTACCCGAACTCAAATAAATCCGTCTCTCCTTTTTTTTTTTTTTACATGTAATTTTTACGAATCCTTCGTTAAAGTCAACTTGCTAATTTGACGTTCCAATGGCATGGTGAATTGACATTTGATAATTTTTTTACCATCGTTTGCGAACGTTAGCCTTCAATGTGCTAATTAATATTTGAGTGCAAAAAAAATATTCGGAATGCTATGTCATTATTGATGTTTTTTTAATGCTAAATTCAGTTGAATAGATGGACTTGTTTTGCTTTAATGATTATAATTATTGTAATATTAATGGTTTATTTTTTCAAGTTGTAAGGTTTAATTACGAGAAAATACAAATATAATATTTTAAATAATATTATGTATTAAGCACACAATAGCATAATACATCAAAAATACTACTTTTATATTTTTTTAATGACAGATATAAAATTGATATTAATATTTATTTTAAACATAGTCTTACTTGTGTAAACGTGTCTCCTAAACTATAACATGTCTTCATATTTACCCCCAAACCTTGAAATGCCTTTTTTTAAACATAATTGTAAAATTTTAATTTGATTTAAGATTAGAGACAAGATTGGAGTTTTTAAAAATGTCCTTCGCTCCAAAAGAATTTGTTTTGTTCCAAAATCTTTATGCCCTTTGAGTAATTGTCCCAAAACAAGAAAAGAAAGAGAAAAAACTAGAAAACAAACCCTTATTCAATTAAATTTATCAAGAGTTTAACAAAATTAGTGAATTTTTCCATTTGATTTATGTAACAAGCATTATTTCGTATAAAAGACAACATGTTTTTACGGTTCAAGGTGAGTATAAAAAAAAATACTATAGTTTAAAACACACAACATATACTTTTTAAAATTTGTAGATCATACTGACACAAAATAATATAGTTCATAAAAAATTCATAAAATTCGTCCCCTTTTTAAACGCCTTTGAGTGCAAAATGACCAAAATTACTTCACTGATCAATATGGTCATTAATTATTTCAAAAGATTAAAACAACTTGACATAAATCAACCAACCATTTTACAAAAATAAATTAAAAAAAAAAACTCCGAGCCACAAACCTTTTTTCAAAATTAATCAAACCACAAAGAATAGTTTACAAATTATTTCTTTTTCAATTAATGATATAAAATTTAAAGAGCAAACTCAAACCCTAGAGGAAGAGGAAACAGGGTTGTTGGATGTGACAACGATGGACACTATTGGGCTCACCATGGCAACGGGAGCTCAAACTCAAGGCAGAGAAGGTGAGCTGGTTTATGACTAGAAGATTGAAGTCGCAACATCATGGGCTTGAACTAGTTGGGCATAAGGTGAGTTCGCAACAAAAAGCTCGAACTTGCGACGACCTAGGCTCGAAATCATAGTGGGCAGGGTCAATTTGTGATGACGAGTAGACTTTGGCTCACGCGGTTGTCAGGAGGGAAGGTCAGAGTGGGATGTTTGTCGAGGGGCTTCAAATGGAATCAACGGATTAGGGATATACAGTGGGGAGGTGTAGAGACGGCGAGTTGTCGATGGTGGTTGGTTTTCAAATCAAAGAGAGAGAGAGAGCAAGAGAGATATAGGTGGCGATGGTCGGTATTTCATTCCATGAGTCTCTTTTGGCCTTCATTCATTTAGACAACTATTACCAAACTTAGGCTTGTAGCCTCGCAGAAATAGAGGGGTTGGGAAAAAGGGAGATTTTTTTTTTTGGGTTAGTGACGATTTGGTCTTTATTTTTTATTTAATTAAGTCTAATCTTTCAAATTAGGTGCAAAAAAATGATTTAACTAATCGGCATTAGAATTTGTATGGAAATAATCACGTGTCAAGCGCACGTGTATAAAATGTAAGGGCATTCTAATAAAATAACAAATATTTTAAAGAAATTAAAAATTAAAAACATAAAAAAAAATAATATCAATAAAAATTAGTAGAAAAATAAAAATTATGAACAAAAAAAATGTAATAAAAAAATTAAAAAACAACATTTTCTTTGTCTCTCTCCCCTTTATTTCTCTACCTCTCTACACACCTCTTTGTCTCTAAAAGTGGAGAAGTTGTTGAGGGGACAATCCAAATCTAGATGGTGGATCTCCTTCTTTCCTGCTCTGGCGAGGCTGGACTGGGTCATGACAGTAACGAGGGGTATGGTGAGGATCGTGAAGGTGCGGGGCATGATAGGCTCATGAGGATCTGCGACAATGAGGGGCATGACAACCCTCACAATAGTATCAAGATCTGTTTAGGTCTCACGAGGGTCGCTCATGATTCCTGCAATGGTGGCGGCTCTCGGCTTGGAGCTATGGCCATGGTTTAAGAGATCCGACAATTGCGAATGGGTTCATGAGGTGGGGGCATTGATAATCGAAGGCAGATGGGCTCGCAAGGTTGTGAGTTGGGGGTGCTGCAAGGGGTTATTGGCTTGGGAAGGTGGTGACGTTGGGAGGATGAAGACGACTTGTGAGGAAGGAGAGTTTTTTATTTTTTTTTGGTTTTTTTATTTTATTTTTGGATTACACTATTTGATTCACTAGCCAATTTCATATTTTTGCCCAAAAAAAAAACATGTGTGCGCCTAACCTAACCTCAAATTCGACAAAGTTAGTTTCGTTCTTTTACACCTAAATTAAAAAGTTAGACTTGGTTAAATAAAAAAAATAAGGACCAAATCATCATCTACTTAAAAAGTTGGAACTTGTCAAGCTATTTACTTTTTTGAATTTTTTTCTGTTTACTCAATCTTTTATTTAAAATAGAAGTTATCATTATTTTTGCTAAAACGCTCTTCTTATTCAGCCATATGTTGCCTCTTCTATCTAATTTTTAATAATCTTTTGTTAATTTTCATCCTTTTGTGCCCTATTTAAGAGTTTAGGGCCTTTTTAGTTATAAAAATAAAAAATAAGATTAAAACGTTTTAAAAAATAAAAAATAAGATTAAAACATTAACTTTTGAAAAGTTTGACGACTGAAGGAGCACTTTATTCTTCTGGTGTGAGATATTTTTCTATTTCTATTTCTTTTTTACTTTTTATTTTTGAATTTTTAAGTTTTATTTATATATTATGTTGTTTAATTCTTTAGTTAAATGATATTTAAGACAATGTAGATTATTTATTAGAAAAATAGCAAAGGAAATGTGTGTTTTGATAGAACTCGGTAGTTCCAAGAATTACACATCTAAGCAATGACAACCTCTTTCCTTAATCACTCTAAATCGAGGTTCATAGCTTGTTAAGGTATGTTTAGTATATCGTATTGTATTGTATTATATATAAAAAAATATAATATAATGTCATGTAATACAATGTGAGGATGGGATAAAAAGCTTCCTCTGATCGAATTTGTATACAACAATAGTCATTGAAGCTCCATTGGTATGGCTCCATATGAGGCTCCATATGGAAGGAGATGTAGACTACCTTTACATTGGTACAAAACTCAAGAAAAGGTGTTGTCGACCATAGATTTTGTTCATAGAACAACGAAAGATGTAAAGTTAATTCATCAACGAATGAAAATGGCTTTTAGTTGGCAAAAGAGTTATGCTAATCGACAACGGAGACCTTTGAAGTTTCAAGTAGGAGACTTGGTCTTTTTGAAGATAATGCCCATGAAAGGAAATTGTAAGATTTGGGAATAAAGGAAAGCTCAGTCCAAGGTATATTAGACCATTTAAGATCTTGAAACGGATAGATAATGTAGTTTATAAGTTAGCCTTACCCTCTAATCCAGCATTGGTACACAATGTATTCCATGTGTCCATGCTAAATAAGTATGTGCCAGACCCTTCACATGTTCTTTAGCCTGAAGAAATTGACATACAGGAGAATCTGTCCTATGAAGAAAAAAAAACCAGTTCAAATTCTGGCACGAGAAGAGAAGGAATTAAGGAACAAGAAGATACCTATCGTCAAAGTTTTATGGCGCAACCAACAAGTAGAAGAGGCAACGTGGGAATGAGAAAATGAAATGAGGAAAGACTACCCCGAATATTATGATTTTCGAGGACGAAAATTCTTAAGGGGGGTAGATTGTAATGACTGAGGAAACGTCATCAATAAAACATAATATTCAATTAGGTTTAATTAATGAATTTATTCTTAAAAATGTGAAATTTTGTAAAAATAGTAATTTTTGTGAAAATTACAATAAAATATGAATGAGCGGCATTAATTGTAAATTTTATGGCATATGTAATGTAATGATGGATATTGTAAAATACAAATTTTATGAGTTTGATGACTCAGAGATTTGTGTATAATATCTATAAAATGAATTTCATGTCACAATTAATTGTTAAATTGTGATATAAACGAATGGATGTTTAAAATATAAATAGGACATAGAGGTTGTCTTAACCCTAACCGAGGGTAGAAAGGAGGCCAAAGCAGTATAAAAATACTGCTAAATGAAAACGCAGATACGAAAAATGTTATGATTGGCCTCCAAAAGTAAACGAAAAGTAAGTTAAATATTTTTATACAGTCTAAGGATAAAAAGTACATTGATTTGACCACGACAGTATAGAAAAAATACTGTGTACAATATAAATTTTTAACTCCACAAAGTGGACACTCCTTGATTTTCTATTGGGCCACATGTCAAGAAAAGTGGCCTAATCACCTTGTGACACCTAGTGGTATACTCATGGGTTACCATGAGTCACCAAATGTGATAAGGATGCATTTATGGCAAGTCTATCATAATTTTTCTTTTCTTTCCTTTCCTTCCAAGCTCCGGCAGCCATAACCAAGAGTTCTAAAAAAATTTCTCAGCCCCCAAACTTTGCAAAAATACCCCCAAACAAGTTTGACAAGCAAGTACAAGGATTTTCCACAAGTTTTAAGATAAAATCCTAA
Organism: Artocarpus heterophyllus; assembly: GCA_025403435.1. Taxonomy (NCBI): domain Eukaryota; kingdom Viridiplantae; phylum Streptophyta; class Magnoliopsida; order Rosales; family Moraceae; genus Artocarpus; species Artocarpus heterophyllus. Next base: position 10,651,887 of record CM046348.1, on the reverse strand, counting down.
ACTTTTTAATGAGTTTTCAAGGGATTTTTCATGGGTAAAGGGAAAAAATTAATCCATGCTATTTTTGCATGGAAAGGAAGCCTAGGAGGGATTTCAAAGGAACTTTGAAGGCTAGAAATCCAAAAAGTGTCATTTGGGTAAGTTTTAAAGTTTAAAGTTTTGAATCTTGTTTTGATATTTATTTCTTAAAACACATGTGAGTTATTGAGCACATATTTGATGGAATTTCATGTATATGTGATGAATGGCAAGTTTAAGTTGTGAAACTTTGGTTTATAGTGCAAAATGGCAACTTTTGCAAAAACTGTTATTTTTTCAATTTTGATGTTAGACTTTGCCAAACTGATGTTTGGGCATGAGAATCTTTTGATTAAGGCATGGAATGGCATCTGCAGGGGTAGAATTGCAAGTTTGAAACAGATTTTTGTAAAAATACCATAGGGACTAAATTGAAAGAAAAAGTTCATTCTCGGCAGATTTGAAAAATAGTAAAAAACGCCCCTGTTCAGTGAGATTTTGAAAAAGTTAAAACACGAAAGTTGTAGATCTCAATGAAACTGTTAGGTCATACGGACGGGTTGTCTAAAACTTAATCGTTTGTGAGTTTTTGATTTTTCAAGAATATGTTAAAAGTGAAAAAAGTAGTAAATGGCAAAAATGTCATTTTTCAAAATGATTTAAGGTATGGTACCTTAAGTAAAAATGATCCTTGAGAAAAATAGGAAATTTTGATGCAAAAAAGTAAATTTTAGTCCCTGGGGTAAAATCGTCAAAATTTTCAGTTCAGGGACTAAACCGCAAAGTTTTATGAAAATGGGGCATAACTGAGAAATAAAGATATTTGACCCACTAGGGTGTTATTTTGAAATTAGTCTATGGTTATTTTCATAAGAATAACGAAATCGAGCTCAGGTAGGTTAGTGGACCCACAAAGGGCAAAATCGTCATTTTTGTCCAAATAACCCGAACCGCTTTGAAATGTTTCCAATGGGATAAGAAAATTACTAGAAAGGTTCCCGCCCTTCGTTAGAAACGATAGGGTAAAGTTAGATAGAAATAAGAAAAAAACCAGTGGTTTTTAAAGTTATACATAGTAATACAACTCAATTAACTAACGAATGTTTCGTATCGAAACATAGTGAAATTTGGCTAATGGCTTTGTAATTGGCCAATAGAATCCTAGGAGTCTAGGAGAAGAAAAATCGAGGTTAAATTGCCTGAAATTCGCATCATGTAAGTGCCATTCCCACCTGCAGTATGAAATGTAGGTTTAGAAAGAAATGTATGTATATGTATACTTGTGCGTATAATTAAGTGTAAACTTGTATGTTTTCCATGATATGAATACCTATGGGTATAGTCATGTATGAATAATTGTGAGCATATGGAATATATATATATATACATGAGAGTATATAATGACATATACCTGAGTGTATATGATGATCTGTACCAGTGTGTATATTTTATGTTAAGTACCTGTGAGTGCATTATGCTATATACCTGTGCGTATATTAATGTGTATTAGTGTGTATATTTTATGTTAAGTACCTGTGAGTACATTATGCTATATATACCTATGCGTATATTAATGTATACCAGTGTGTATATTTTATGTTAAGTACCTGTGAGTACATTATGCTATATATACATGTGCGTATATTAATGTGTACCAGTGTGTATATTTTATGTTAAGTACCTGTGAGTACATTATGTTATATACCTGTGCGTATATTAATGTGTACCAGTGTGTATATTTTATGTTAAGTACATGTGAGTACATTATGCTACATACCAGTGTGTATAATAATGTGTACTAGTGTGTATATAAAGTATGTATCTGTGTATACTATGTCGTACAAGGGCATTTATGTTATGTATAACATATGATCATCACTTCATGCATGGTATGATAACCATAATAAGTGAATTGGTAAACGAATCACCAAAAGTTAAGAAAAGTGTCGTACCGGCCCCTAACTCAAGGGGAGTTTAAAGGATATGTTACGGTCACGGTATTATGTAGACCTAAATGAAATTGCGCAATGGTACGAACACTTGGGCCCTAGTAAAGATAAAAAATGATGAGGATAAAGAAAGTTTATAAGAAAGCATAATTGATTCATGCATTCATATGAATATCCATGTGGAATTTATGGGACTTACTGGGCGTTAGCTCATTAAGTATTTCATGCTGTAGGTATACCAACGAGAAGGTTAGAATAAGTTCAAATGGTGAGCTGGTGGAGCGGTGGATGGTGTGCAGATTGGGTATGGAGTCCGCTGCTGTAATATTTTCCGCTACGTATGTTTAAAGTTATTTTGATATGAAATGTTTAAGAGAAGGATGTTATGAAAGTAAAAGTATTAATTATGTAAATACAAGTATGTGAAAGTATTTTGGGAGTTATCAAAGTTAATGTAAGTAAATTATTTATTTCCGTTTTAAAAAAAAAATTCCTAAATTTTTGCCCTAAAGTAAGTAAGAAAGAGTTTTATCATAGCCTGAAAAGACGGGTTGTGACAATCGGCTTGCCGATCCTAGTATTTTTAAAACTTTGATTTTGCAAGGCCTCGGATGACCTGCCTGTGGTTAAAGTTTGGACTGTCGGTCATGTTCAGCCTACCGGTGTTCGGAGTTTGGCCTACCGAATTGTGAACAGAATTAAGTGATGATATTAAACTCTATTTATATTATGTCTTCGTTAATTTGGTATTGATAAACTATTTAATAAATATAAGAAGTTTTTGAAATATTGAAATTTAGTTTAAAAAAAATGTGTGCATGGATCCTAGGATAAGTTTAATAAACTTTACCTTATTTAAATGGTTAATTTTAAAAGTAATAAAAACATGAATAAATGTAACGACATCTGTGACGTCCGTTAGGGGGCGTTACAACAACGATGGACACTACTGGGCTCACCATGGCAACAGGATCTCAAACTCAAGGCAGAGAAGTGGGCTGGTTTACGACTGGAAGCTTGAAGTTGCAACATCATGGGCTTGAACTAGTAGAGGATAAGGTGAGTTCGCAACAAAAAGCTTGAACTCGCGACGACCTGGGCTCGAAATCGTAGTGGGGAGGGACAATTTATGATGACGAGCAGACTTTGGCTCACGTGGTTGTCAAGAAGGAAGGTCAGAGTGGGATGTTTGTCGAGGGGCTTCAAATGGAATCAACAGATTAGGGATATATACTGGGGAGGTGCAGAGACGACGAGTTATCGATGGTGGCTGGTTTTCAAATCAAAGAAAGAGGGAAAGCAAGAGAGATATAGGTGGCGATGGTCAGTATCTCATTCCCATAAGTCTCTTTTGGAGTTTGTAGCTAAGGAGAAATAGAGGGGTTGGGAAAAAGGATGAGTTTTTTTTTTTTTTTTTGGTTAGTGACGATTTGATCTCTATTTTTTTATTTAATTAGGTCTAATCTTTTAAATTAGGTGCAAAAAGAATGATTTAACTAATCAACATTAGAATTTGTATGGAAATAATCACGTGCCAAGCACGTGTATAAAATGTAAGGGCATTCTAATAAAATAGCAAATATTTTAAAGAAATTAAAAATTAAAAACATAAAAAGAATAAATAATATTAATAAAAATTAGTAGAAAAATAAAAATTATGAACAAAACAAAAATGTAACAAAAAATAATTAAAAAACAACATTTTCTTTGTCTCTCTCCCCTTTATTTCTCTCTCTCTACACACCTCTTTGTCTCTAAAAGTGGAGAAGTCGCCGAGGGGACAATCCAAATCTCGACGGTAGATCTCCTTCTTTCCTACTCTAGCGAGGCTAGATTGGGTCATGACAGTGACGAGGGGTATGGTGAGGATTGTGAAGGTGCGAGGCATGATAGGCTCATGAGGATCGGTGATGATGAGGGGCATGACAACCCTCACAATAGTATCAAGATCTGTTTAGGTCTCACGAGGGTCGCGCACGATCCCTGCAGTGGTGGCAGATCTCGGCTTGGAGCTATGGCCATGGTTTAAGAGATCCGACAATTGCGAATGGGTTCGCGAGGTGGGGGCATTGATAGTCGAAGGCGGATGGGCTCGCAAGGTTGTGAGTTGGGGGTGCTACGAGGGGTCATTGCCTTGGGAAGGTGGTGGCGTTGGGAGGATGAAGACGACTTGGGAGGAAGGAGAGTTTCTTTTCTTTTCTTTTTTTGGTTATTTTATTTTACTTTTGGATTCCACTATTTGATTCACCAAACAATTTCATATTTATGCCAAAAAAGAGCTTGTGTGCGCTTGACCTAACCTCAAATTCGACAGAGTTAGTTTTGCTCTTTTACACCTAAATTAAAAAGTTAGACCTGGTTAAATAAAAAAATAAAAACTGAATTATCATCTACTTAAAAAGTTAAAAAGTTGAGACTTGTCAAGCTATTTACTTTTTTAATTTTTTTGTATTTTTTTTGTTTACTCAATCTTTTATTTAAAATAGAAGTTATCATTATTTTTGCTAAAATGCTCTTCTTATTCAGCCATATGTTGCCTCTTCTATCGAATTTTTAATAATCTTTTGTTAATTTTCATCCTTTTGTGCCCTATTTAAGAGTTTAGGGCCCTTTTAGTTAAAATAAAAAATAAGATTAAAACGTTAGCTTTTGAAAAGTTCGATGACTAAAGGAGCAATTTATTCTTCTGGTGTGAGATATTTTTCTATTTCTATTTCTTTTTTATTTTTATTTTTGAATTTTTAAGTTTTATTTATATATTATGTTGTTTAATTCTTTAGTTAACTGATATTTAAGACAATGTAGATTATTTATTAGAAAAATAACATCGGAAGTATGTGTTTTGATAGAACTCGGTATTTCCAAGAATTACACATCTAACAAGCAATGACAACCTCTTTCCTTAATCACTCTATATGAAAGACCATTGTTCACATCCACATCAACGTTCATAGCTTATTAGGGCATGTTTAGCACACCGTATTATATTCATAGCTTGTTAAGACATGTTTAACACATCATATTATATTGTATTATATAAAAAAATACAATACAATGTAATGTAATATAATATAATATAATATAATATGTCAAACAAGCTCAAAAATTTTAAATAAGCCTATAATGAATGTGCTTTTAAGTTTTGAAAAATAAATTAGTTTAAAATTATTTTACAAAAATTGAGGCCAGCCAAATATTCTGACAGAAATCACCAGCTCAAATGGAACCCATATTATTTTATTTTATGTATAAAAAAGTTACACCTCATCCAATTATTAATTTTTTTTTTCTTCTAGTGAAAACCCGTTTTATCCTCTCTATCTCCTTTTGATCTTTCTGTTGAAACTTTCCCTCACCCTCTCTGTGTCCTTTTTATCTTCCATTTTCCAATTTTGGAAGGGAAAATATTCCAAATTCCGTATCTGAAAATAACCCAGTAAAATCTCAGAGAGGAAAGAATTTTGAAAATAAAAATAGCATTAGGCCCACAGAGGAAGAAGATGATGTAAAAGAGCGGAGACTTATAGAATGGACTTATTTAATAATTGATACGCTTCTTTTATTAAACTTTCTTTTAATATTTTTTTTTGGTCGCTGGAAATAAAACTGTTTAGCTTCTCTACCCATTTCATAATGAACCTGGATCCTCACTCCAAATTTGTTGTCCAATTCTCTGTCCAACGAGTAATATGTTGACACCTAATCCTTATTAAAAACAATCAATAATCCAAATGACCACCGTTATGTTGCCGTAAGTTGAACCTATGCTTTCTTCCTTTCTCCCTCTCCCACGAAAAAGCAGTGAAATTAAATAAAATCTCAAGCTTTGACAAGTACTTGTGCCCGCTATGGAAGTATAGTTGGCGGCGGGGGGGGACGGAGGTTTTGCTGCTGGGAATGACAAGAACGAGGGTTCTCCAAACAGAGATAAAAAGTCCAATTTAACAATGGTAGAACTGGAAACTCCGAGCGCCATGGACGCCTTGAAGGCATATCTCCTCCCCGCACGGCCTCGCCAAGACACTCACAGGTGGCGTGGACAATGATCAAAATAAGTTATTTTCATTTAAAAGCAAACTCATCCATCCTAAACCAACATTTCTAGGCATTCAAAATCAAAGAATGTCTAATTTGCTTGCATACGATGCAATGCATGCAATTATGCATCCACAGCTCTCTAACATGAGGAAGAAATCACTACATCTATGGTCTTGCAACAAATAACTCTTTTGTCTCTCAAAAAATAATACAATAAAAAGAAGATACACATTGACGGACCATTTACGATAACAAGGTCCGAAATTACGCAATCTAGAAAGGGCTGATACGTCGAGCCAACTGCAACAAGATCTCAGGAACAAGTCGTCTCCTTGGAGGTGCCGTGGCATCCTTGGCAAGAGCTTCCTTATCGTCAGCATGTATCACAGAAACTACATTGTCAAACAGTTCATCTTCACCACCTCTCAGAGGATCCTGCAAATTTGCATCCAAGAATCAAGTAAGTTGGGAGTACAAAAGATTTTTGATGCCCATTTCAACCAATATTACAGGACTCCGTTTCAATTTGCTACTCAAGAGATCAAAATGAGATGGGAGCATTCAAACCATTGCTTACCTGAAGAAACAAATCTGTATGACTCTTTCCATCAAATAGTATAAGCTTGGCTTTAGCTCCGACGTTCTGAAGAGCTTTAAAGAAAGTTCGACTGCAGGTAACAAATGCATTTATTTCAAAAGGCGAGCATGCAAAACGTTTGATGCTTGTTGAATTGGTTTAAGAATTAAGATGTGACCTTTTATTCATTCATGTATTTTCTTTTCCAGAAGTAAACAGAAAAATAAAAAGTGTCTTGAAATAAATCTGACTCATCGAGAGAAAATAAAAACAAAACACCCCTATACTCCTCAGACATGATGTTTTTTTGAACAGCTATGCAGGAAAATTGTTCCTCCGTGTGTAGCAAAATGGAAGTAGTGTTGTTTTCCATCAAAATGCCTACTGCAAACCGTTTTATTTTTTCAAGATTTTAACTGATTATGTAGACTACAATAAATGTAATCTCATTCAAATTTTTTAAAAATTAAATTATTAAAATCTCATTTCAGGAGAAGTAATATCTGGTAGAGCAAGTTACATACATTCATGATGGCATGAATTTGTGTAAAATGGCATATTATAGGTGGCATTCGAACCTGGCATCTGCAGGTATGGAGTAATCTGCGGTTCCATGAAAAAGGAATATAGGAGGCAAGAGCGAAACAACCTCTCTAATGCTTGAATCCTGTACTTTCATTTCAGGAGAATATTGTTTCAACGATTTTTCACCTTCCATAACGCTACAATGACATCACAAAGTAAGCTCTATCAGAGATGAAGAGAAACTACAATTGATAGTAAAGCAATCAGAGGAAAGCAAAGCTCTATGTTGATCATTAAGTACCTCAAGAAAATCGAACGATAAAGTCCTCGATTATGGAAGTGATCAATTAAATTAAATAGATTGTATCTGTTGATAAAAATTTAAGTGAAGTTATTCTTACATCTATTGATGAATTGCTGCAAGGGCAACAAAACATAACCACAAAACCAGAGAAAGGACATTACTAAACTTCCAGAACAAAGCACGCGACAGTAAAATTCATGAAGATTCGCAATAAAGCACCAAACTTACCCTCCAGATAAACCAAAATAAGCTTTTATCTTAGACACTTTTGAAGAAGCGCTCTCCCCGTGTTCATATTCTATAGTTGACAACTCCAAGAGAGCACAAGCAGCAATATGTGCACCAGCCGATTGGCCCATTAGATAAATGCTATTCAAATAGCACCAAAATAGAAAGAAAGTCAATAAAGTCAAATGTATGATAGGAATTGAAGGACAAGTAGATCAGTTTCTTACTTGTTAGGGTCACCTCCAAACTCTGCTATGTGGTTGAAGATGAACAAGATTGCCTGAGAAACATCTTTAATCATATCACTAATTGTACCTTGGGGAAAATTTCTGCACCCATTGTATCAGCAGAAGCATCATGAGTGTGGACAATAGACAGAAATTGCACGAGTAGAGGAAAATTATACACTTATCTACTTTCCAATTTAAATTTAGATCTCCTATTCATACTTTTAAGTGTCAGGGGAAGACATTTGGTGAAATTATGTCCAACCAGCTGCACGTGATAAATTGTCTCAAACACAAGTCAAAAGGTAAAAACTTGTATAATAAGGGTATGCTATATGGTTATGTAATTGTAGTCTAGCCATGCCCACAAGGGACTCCAAAATGTTGGCTTCAACTGAAACCAATTACCTGTAATCGACGCATGCAACTATGATGTCTCTTTCTGCCAACTGCAGTCCTAAAAGAGAACCCCATGCTTTATACCTGAATCGTAGCAAAATTATTGAAGCTGAATCTCATCAAACTAAGCAAACAAAGATCTTAAGCCAAGTAATGGAATAGATAAAGGTTACCAAACACATTTCAATAAGCATTTATTAGGATGTAAGAAATGTAAGGAACCATATAAGGACGAGACAGGTTATATTTAGAATATATCCGACATTCTGTGGTGCACTTGCTCTGGTGGCACAAACTGTTGTTGACTTTACCAGAAAAAAAAAAAAAAAATATATATATATATATATATATTATAATGTGTCTCTATTGCGGCAATATGCGTGTACATAAATACACCATCACACCAGACAAATAAGGAAAATAAAGAGAGACAAAGTAGTTAGGTAACTGGGAAGCAGATGTTTGCATTCATTTTCATCACTCACCCAATAATCCAGGCTCCACCGGTTACAAAGATTACAACTGGCTTTGTTCCATCAGTATTTTCTGGTAAATACAGATCCAACCTGTAGAATCACAATTGCAATAGAAAGATTGGCATCCGATACATGATCACATAAACATTAACAAGTCTACCGAACACCCCCCAAAAAAAAAAAAAATCCTTTGTTTCCTCACTGAATATTGCCTACCTATTTCTTGGTTGGTCGCCATATACAATACTCCTCCTGACATTGTCTGAGAAGAAGTAGTAATATGCAACTGCATAAACAAACAAACATTAATAAGCAAGTTACATTGACACAAATTTTATCATAAATGGAGGTGGAGCAGCCAACATAAAATGAATTTGATCTATCAACAATTAATCCGAATATGTATGTATATATATATATATATGAATCAACTGCATTTGTCTCCCCATTTCTACATGTAGCTTGTACAAGAACATTCCTTTTCAATAACCAAAACCTTATGCGACCAGTTACACCAGATACCTTGAAGAAAGCCAGGCATAAGTAACAAGGCATAACAAGCGAGGGCGAGTAGTCTTGTGATCCACCGGTAGCCTACCCTGAATGAAAACACATGATTAAAAAAACCAAAAAATATAATAAAAAATCAATAAAAACAAGAGAGAAACCCTTCAGTGATAAAAGCAATCCATCAATATCTGTTCTTTAAACAACCCACAAACAATTCTCATTCTTTCATCAACCTTGATGAAAATTCGCGATTCATTTCCACCATTATATAACAAGCGTAAAACTTCAGACAATAGTTGAAAAAACTAAACTCAAGTCCATTGATCTTGCTTCCTAAAAGCTTAAACTTTCTTTTTTTTTCTTGTTACTTCCTTTTGAAGAATCCGTACAACTCCTCCTTTTTTCTTCGAGAATTTCTCATCGTAATGAATCGTACCCGAGAGATCGGAGGAGTGTGATGGCGAGGCGAGTGATCAAGTACGTCTCTTTGGCAGCGTGCTCGATGTCGCGGCTGAACGACTGCTGCCGCCGCGGCTGAAAGGATTTCCCGGCGAGGCGCCGCCGTCTCTGACTCGGCTGGCCGAAATTCCCCGCAGTAGGATCGCTGACGGTCCTCTGGTTCTGACGAAACTGCGTTTCGCCGATACCGACCGTTTCGTCCTCTGCCACGGAGGTGGAACTCGGACGGAGTAGCTTGGCATGAGTCTCCAGCGACGACGAGGCCATTGCTTACCGTCGAAGAAACCGGATGGAACTTTTTTTTCTTTGAGGGGGAACCTTTTTGACGCTGAGGTTCGGTCTTTATGGAATGCCGCGTATAAATAATCAAAGCAAAATCCAAGTTTTTTTTTTGTTTTCTTTTTTTTTTATTATTATTTTTTTTTTTCAAGCTTGGAGGTTATAGCCCGTAACTCCTAAAAATAATACGTATTATTATTAGGGTTGTAACTTTATAAGGTAAATAGGGTTGTTATTAGATTATGTCTTACTGTTTTGTTTTATTAACAGTGCGTTAAATAAAATTGTTTATATATATATATATATATATATATATTTTTGATGGATTTTATTTTCTTGTTCTATGATCTGAGTTTTTTAGTATAATTTTTTTGGGCACAGTTGTTTTAAGAGTGCAAGGCTTTGTTTGACAAATTTGTTTAAATCAATAACAATGTAAAATTTTATATGCTAAATATAAAACAAAAAATTATTATTTTATAAAGTTCTCATATATTTGAGTTTTTGAACTCTTTTTTCAATTCAAACCAGCTTGCTAAACACCTTATAACAAAATAAAATTTTTCCATAAAAATTATTACAACTAAATTAATAGAGTGTTTAAAAGCATTGATTTAAATCAATTGATTCAAAATATTATAGCTTGTGAAACTTTATAATGTAGCTTATTTTTACTTTACAATCTACCATTTGAGAGCTTTATATCATTTGAGTTGAAACCAATTCTCTAAACACCCTATAAATTTTAGAAGTATTGCAAGTAAAAAAGAAATTAAGCAAATTAGATTGTATGATTTTATTTAAGTGTTTATTAATTTATTAGAGAATCAAGTGAACAAAGGAATTAAGTTTTTATTTTCATGTTTTCTAAATTAAAGTTAACATAAAAATGAGTGTAATTACGAATATATTTTATATTAGAGAAATTAATTAAACTAAAAAGAGTATATTTAGTAAATAAGTTATTCTTTATTTTTTAAGAAATAGAATTCAATTCCGTGTGTAATGTGTACGATGCGAGAGAGTAATTTATCTAACAAAAAACAATTTTTTTTATGGTTTAGTGTTTAATAAAAAAACTTATCTTCATATTCATGAATATTGCCTATTTTATTGATTTACTATATATCAAAGTAAATAGAGGATTTTATTTTTTTTTTTTGAAAGAGAAATTTTGAGTTAAGAATTTAATTATCTTTTCCAAAATTAAATTCAAGTAAAAGCATCAAGTTCTTTAAGAGGAAAAAAAAAACCAAAAATAAATAGGCCCATTCCCTAAAAAAAAAAATAAATAATAATAATAATAATAATAACTAATACTAATACTACTTGTCAGTTTGTGATGATGAGGGAGTGTGTTGTGTTCCATTCCGGAGCCGTTGCGAAAAAAAATCGAGAGGAGTCAAGGAGTTTCGTGCCCCCTTTGAAGTTTGAATTGATTGTTTTTTTCTCTCTTTTTTAATTGCTTAAATTGTAATGAAAATTCACAGCCAATATAGTTCTGCCAAGTTGCATTGCAGTAGTTCTTGGGGTTCACTTCTTGTAGCATTCACCACTGATTGATTTTTTGTTTTATTTTATTAATTTACCCATTTGTTTTTGTTTTGTGAAATCACGAGATGCGATAAATGTGAGAAAAATTATCTTTATCAAAAATCAAAAAATGTCCAAAACTATGCAAAACTATGTATAAAAATTTACTGTTTTGTCTGCGTTGTGAGATGCTCATTAAATTTAAATTTAAATAAATTCTTCTTATATTAGTTTAGTGATTCGATTCTTTGATTGAAGGTTGGAAATAGGCAAGACCAATATTGAATGTCCACGATTTTCTCAAAAAGAAGAAAACAATATTGAATAATAATAATAATAATAATAATAATAATAAAATGTAGAAGCTGTCTTATTTTATTTCTAATTTTGGTTGTTCATGTTTAGAGAAGGTGCATTATTGGGTATGTAATTGATATAAACACGTGTGACCTAAGAGGCAAATGTTTGAACTATATATAGATATATATATATATATATATATATATATATAATGGAAATGTGTAATTCTATTAAGTTGAAACAACGTCAATACAGACAGCTTTGGATAGTCATCTAGGCATGGAATCTATCCAAGAAGCAGAACCAGCCTTGGCCAAGCCAAATCTTGCCAACAAATGTGCAATCCCATTAGCAGACCGATGTGCGAAAATGAAAGATGCCTTAAAAACAGAAATTAAATTACAAATGTCTCTAATTAAATTGCATGAGTGCCAAGAAAACTAATGGAATCAATGCAAGAGTCGACTTTGAGAGCATCCGATTCCACTTCCAGATTCTCCCAACCAATCTGTAAGGCAAACACAAGTCCATTCCTCGCAGCATTACACTCTGCAGTACTTAGCTCTTAGCTTTCGTTTGAAGCTTCAATTTTAAGTTTAAGACCTGTAGCATATAAGAGCTTTATACTGTATCAATTTTTTGCTTTTTACTGTAGTTGCTGAAAGCTTTACACTGTTTATAATTGTAACTAATGAATTGAAACTAAAGTTCCAAGCACCCATTTAATAGCATGCAATGCAACTTTCCTTGACTTCATTCCTCTCTTTATTTAATCTTTTTTGTCATGAAACATGTACGTGATATATCTCTGTCAAAATTATAAGTAGCTAATTTTTATGTCTCGGGATACTTGTTGTGAACATCAAGAACATTTGAGGTCCCGTAAGTTGAATTTTAAAAGACGTCTTGTCATTCCACCTATGGTATCAGTAGATTCTCATAATAGTGTTGGTCCGAAGGTATAAAAACAACATTGATTTTTTTTTTTTAGCAAAAAAAAAAGGATACTTGTTATATTTTCATTATTGAAGTGGTCCTTGGTGGTGGAGATAAGGCTGAGCTCCACAATTTGACTCTTATTCTGTTCACATGGGGATTGCCAAGTAAGAAATCCAAACTCATGCATAGTCTCTAACTATAGATGAACATTTGTCAAATCATGCATAAGGCACAAATTAATGCATAACACACGGCATTTCTCATGTTGACCCAAACTCTTTTTTTCCATCCTTCCGTTTCATTACGTCAGACCCAACAACCTCAGATCATGTTAGGTGAAGTCCCAATTAAGGAAAAGTGTCTGCAAACGAACTTCTCTCTCTGTTGCTTCCGAGCATGAAATTTGGCTGACCAGCCATAAGAAAATCAAATCGCCAAGCACCACATTTGGGCATCCGAGTCAAATCTTAAGGTACTAAAATACAAGACATTTTCTGTCTCGGGCATATGTCAAGGTGTGATTGCTGCCAATGATGCCTGTCCCCTCCACATGCCATAGCTGCAGGTTGGACTATGATCCATGTTCGTTTTTCAAACTCATTAAGTGGCGAACATGGTTTTATGATGACAAACTTAACCGGGCAGACTGACATTATGGTACATGGAGCATGACATAGAATAATAAAAAAAAGAAAATTATCCTTTCATGAGAATACTGTCATATAAGATGTTATTGTTGAAGCATCGATTCTGATAAATGAACTGAAGTAGGGGTTCATTGAAATTTCGGATTGTTGGGAAGATTCATATTCATGTGAATTTATTAACTATTGGTTCCTCAGACTCTTCTATTGACAATATGGCTGATAGTCTTTTGTTGGTATTTTAAGAACTTAAATTGTGAGCGAAGAAGAACAATAACGATAATCTTTCATTTGAACTAAAAAAAAATTCTAGTTGATATGATAATCAAAACATGGGAACATCTCAGAAGTTAATTTTCAGACTTATCCAAATGCATATGTTTGATAGATAAGAAACACAGTTTCAGTGCATAGCAAACACAATTCTTATATCAAGGAGGAGGAAACAAAATTCTTGGATTAATCCCATGTAGGATTTATTACCCGTACGCTACTGTTAAAAGTTTGCAACTAGATCCAAACACCACTTCTGTTAAAAACTTTCTCCATATCAAAAAAAAAAAACCTCTCGATTGTATATCTGATAATCATTTTTTCTTTATGGAAAAAGTAGTCCACAGAAATCACCGGAGATTAAGCTCCCTCTCCTCTTCTTTCTCTACTGTGTTTCTACCTGAACCACCATCTTTGAGCGGCCGAAAGTGGAGAATTAAGGAACGGAGCATACTGCTGGATAAGTGGATTAACAGTCCTCCCAATCTTAGTCCACACACTCTGGTGGTAGCTAGAATTCACAGGGGCATGATACATCAGCTTCAGTAGCTGTGAGAAAATGTTCCAAAAGGAAGAAACATGTTAGGTTCCACAAGAAGACTGACAAACTGTATCTACAACTACTCAAGTTCGAAAGGACGAGAAATGTTGGCAAGAACAGAATGTGAACTAAAAGAAGAATGATTTTCTTCATTCCTTGAATTTACCGGAGGCCTTAACGGTTTTAGAGATTTAAAAAAATAAAATAAAAAAAAATTCAAAATCACACGTCGTGTACATCATACAGTGGAAAACAGTTTTTCTGCTCAAGGAACAGAAGCTATTTTAATAAGGGACGAGGATTTAACCTGCCAGTACATGAATGTCTGTATAATGTTGCGGTGCCAACTGCATAAAAGTTGAAAAATTAGTACAAGTGAATAGAATCCTAACAACAGAACAGATAACATGTTCTGAACTAAAAAGTGGGGAAAGACGAAGAAACTGACGAGAAAACAGAGATGATAAGAAGGAAGCCAAGTCCAATCTCAGCCTGCGAGGAGAGTATGCTCAGAGTTGTTGTATTTGACTCTACCCAAACGCAAGGATCTTCCAAATACTTCCTGCTCGCGAATGAAAGACCGTTATTACAAAATAAGTTGTTAATATTAATCTTCTTGCTTTTCAAAGACTTTAACTCATGTTAGAAAATGATAAAATTCAGAAGACATCAATCAAAGGTTCGTAAATATTCTTCATACCTGTACAAGGAAGATCGATTGAAGTTGCGCCTTAGGAACTTGGTAACATGCTCAAAAGCTCGACATAAAATGGAAATCAAAGCAACTGCAATGGATATCAGATCAACAAACTATTCAAAACTTGAGGAAGAAGCTGCGATAGAAACTTCGTACCATAGGAACAACAGACAAGCAAGAAAAATTAAAGATCAAATCAGTGCTTACATTTAAGGCAATGTTTTGAAGTCACAAAAGTGAGGCAGTAAATAAAATAGATAAAATCCTTGGTATCAACAAACTATTCCAAACTTGAGGAAGAAACTGCGATAGAAACTTCGTACCATAGGAACAACAGACAAGCAAGAAAAATTAAAGATCAAATCAGTGCTTACATTTGAGGCAATGTTTTGAAGTCACAAAAGTGAGGCAGTAAATAAAATTGATAAAATCCTTGGTCGCAATGATGGACTGGAAGTAAACTTGCAAGGCCTGCAGGTTCCAAGCCCTTGGTTTCTGAAGCAGTAAAAGACAAGTTAATGCTTAAGCAATAGTCAACAGTGCAAAAAATAAAATCATAGAGAAGTCAAAAAAGAGAGAGAAAACTTACCCCGTATAGCGAGTACAAGGAGTACAGAGAGGAACATGCAGTTCCCATAAACGAAAGCCGATATGCCCTATGGGAAATGTGGGGTGGTACTAATGGGAAAATAGCCAGCACAGCCACAACAAACACCTGTAGGGTTAAGAAAAGAAATCAGAAATTCAGAATCAGTGTATCCCATAATGTAAGCAAGTACAAAGATTATATTTGTGACACATCTAAAAAGAAATAGCCCTTTCTAACTTAGACATATTGAAAATAAAGAAGAGGGGCAGCAAATTTATAAAAACAACAACCAAGATTCAAATATGACGGTTTAGTCACTAACTTGAGCAATCAACGATTATTTGCAATAAGTATATTAATCGCGTCAGAAATTAGATGCAGAATAACTTTTGCATTTAGTAATTGAAAAAATTGATTGAAACCAACGAAACTATTGAATAATTTATGATTCCCAAAGTACATAAAAAAAAAAAACTACGACAAAGGAGGATTAAGTTGCCAGTTATTATTATTGTTATTACTATTTTTTTTAACTATAGCATCTGTTACTCAGGCAGTTCATACCCGGATTAACATTTATAGAGCAGAAGAACATGACCACCACATACTGCGCTGGTTTTTAAGGGCGAAAGAATGTCGCCCTTTATACCATATGATATGAACCCACCTAACTCCACCCCAAAAGCTAGCTTTTGGGGTGGAGTTAGGTGGGTCCATATCATATGGTATCAGAGCCAAACCTCTGCTGGTCGGTGGGCGCATGTACAAAGGTTCCCTGCCACTCGTGTGGGTTAACGACGGAGTTGGCACGAGGATTCCCTGCCGCTCGTGTGTGTTAACGACGGAGTTGGCACGAGTTGGCACGAGGACGTGCAGTCTAAAGAGGTCGGGAATGATGTGTCCCACATCGGTTAGAGAGGGTGGTCTTGGGTGTTTTATATATGGGTTCACAATCCTCCCCTCATGAGCTAGCTTTTGGGGTGGAGTTAGGTGGGTTCATATCATATGGTATCAGAGCCGAACCTCTGCTAGTCGGTGGGTGCATGTACAAAGGTTCCCTGCCGCTCTTGTGGGTTAACAACGGAGTTGGCACGAGGACGTGCAGTCTAAAGGGGTCGGGTCGATGGGCGCATGTACAAAGGTTTTCTGCCGCTCGTGTGGATTAACGACGGAGTTGGCACGAGGACGTGCAGTCTAAAGGGGTCGGGAATGATGTGTCCCACATCGGTTAGAGAGGGTGGTCTTGGGTGTTATATATATGGGTTCACAATCCTCCCCTCATGAGCTAGCTTTTGGGGTAGAGTTAGGTGGGTTCATATCATTCGCCCTTTAAAAAACTAGCAGTAAGTAAGTAAAACTGGAACAGAATGAACATATATTACTCTCAAAATTCTAGCGACTTTCCACAGAATCAGATTCTGGTTACTAAGACATATGACTGAAAGTTTCTCAGACTCCTAAGATATATACCCAAGCATTCACGGAGAACTGAATGGTTTGTCGGTCCCAGCGCAGAGAAGCTGGAGGGGGAGCTGCATTTGCCGATGTTCCAGAAGTTCGAGCAGTTGAACCTACAGTTATCAATTCGGATACAATAATAATGAGAATGTGCAGTTTGGTAATTCAGAGAAACATTACATTTTTTTGCGGATTTAGAGTTCGGAAGGAATCAGAGAGAGTTTACACCAGTGCTACGTGAACGAGGTTGGTCATTTGTTGGTGGCGTCTGCGTTGAGGATGAAGCTGGTCTTGCTGACTGCGAAGAACCGCTGGTGGGCATTGCCTCTATCACAAGATCAGGATCCTGTACTTGAAAAATTCAAGCATTAGCACGTGCAATATTGTAAAGATGCTAAAATTAAGAGTCACAAAGCTAAAATTATGCCCAAAGTCATATAAAGAATGAACTTCTTGAACTTCCTTAGCTTCTAATATCCAATGCTAGAGAATGTTTATCCAACCAAATCTTTTGCTTCACAATGTGAGCTATTTTCATATATATACACACACACACACACATATATATATAAACAACGAATGAAATTGGATCAAACTTTAGTTAATAAACAAAAGGTGTAAATTGGATAAGAAACATCCACAAGAATCCTCCCAATAAATCGCAAAAATAGATTAGAGGCAAAATTAGGTTTCCAAAAGTCAAATCTCCTTTAAAAAAACTTAAAGCTAAAATTAAAGGACTATCTATATATGTGTGTGTGTGTATATATATATCTGGAAACGCTGGGATCAATTCCAATGTGAGAGATTTGCACAGTAAAGAGTCCCAAATCCCAACCAGATCCCAGATTCCCAAATCAAGCCAAAAAAAAGTTAAAACCCCAGATAAGATTGATGGGTCCGACTCCAAATTCCGAGAAAACGAATTGAACAAAAAAAGATTGAAAATTTCATGGGTAGGAAAATCGAGAGAGACAGAGAGAGAGAGTACGGACGATGTAGCGCTGGTAGAATTTGCGCTTGAAGTGGTCTTGGACGTCGGAGCGGGAAGCCATGTGAGGAGGGACGAGGACGTTGGACCAGTAATCGGCCCATCGGGGGTCGTTCTCGTAGTCGAACGCCGCCGCCGCAATTCTCTTCAGCTTCTGCGGGTCCTCTCTCTCTTCCCCCATTTTTTTCGATTTTTCTTCGCGCTAGAAAGACTAGACCGATCACTCGGCCAAGACAGACGACTGCTTTGCCTTCCTTTCCTTTGTTCTGCTGCGAAAGAAGGGAAAAAGGAACCAAAGGCTCTCTCTCTCTCTCTCTCTCTCTCTAGACTTCACGCGAGAGAGAGGAAGATGACCACGAAGATGACTACCTAGGACGTTAGTGGGTGTCCTCTAAAGGGACGTCGTTTTGCATCTGAGAGTTTAGCCAGTGGATAGTTTTCTTTCCTTTTTTTTTTTTTTCTTTGGTATGTGGACCCTGGACGGTTTAGAAAAGGAAATTATATCTTTGAGTTAATTAAAAGAAAAAAAAACTGAGAGGGGATTTAAAAAAAATGCCATATTAACGAAATTCTATTTGTTAGGCTATTATCATTTTTTTAAATAAAGGCTGTTTGAAGGGTAATTTTTTTTTTTTTTTTTACCTTCATAGAAGAATTAAAAAAGGTTGTCTTCCCTAAAACTGGGGAGGTTAAATTTGTTGTCGTTTCTACCTTTTTTTCTTTTTATCATTTTTGTTGTCGTTTTTATATGTTTCTGTGGTTTTTTTATTGTCATTTTTTTGTTTTAAAGAATTTTCCTATAATCTATAAATTCTCTTGTCCGTTATCTTTCTGTACCTTCTCCGCTGATATTTTCGCCCTCTCCGGTCGTTGGAGATAGTCATTGTAAAGTTGTGTATTTATGTCGTTGATTAATGATTTTGCCGTTTTTATGTGCGGTGTCGTTTTTCGTTCTTAACTGCTTTTATCGTTGTTTTTTTTTAGCTGCCATGAGCATGCCATTGCTATTGCTATTGCTTAATTGCCTTCATCGGACGAGTGCTGCAACTGTCATCGTTTCTAAGCCCTTTATGGTTTCACGATTTGCCGTCGTTCAAGACGTTTTCATTTTCGAAGTTATCATTGTCCTTTGAAGTTTTGATGTCGTCTCCAAAAAAAAAAAAAAAAAGCCGATCTGAGCTTAAAATTTTTACACTCATAATGTCGTACACAATGTTGTCGTTTTTCAGTACAATTATGCCGTTTC
Organism: Artocarpus heterophyllus; assembly: GCA_025403435.1. NCBI lineage: Eukaryota > Viridiplantae > Streptophyta > Magnoliopsida > Rosales > Moraceae > Artocarpus > Artocarpus heterophyllus. The sequence continues at coordinate 10,632,687 of CM046348.1, read as the reverse complement.
TGTAAAGGGATGGTATAAGAACAAAATAACGAATGCTTGAGGGGGAAAAGAGGGATGCACGTTAATTGAATAAATACAAATACAATAAAATGCTGTATCTATGAATCAAAAATTTTACAAAGAATACAGAATAGGCATCCTCGCGCAACAAAAATCATGTTAGCAAAGAGAGAAGAGAAAAACAAAAACACAAGTAGTAATTTTCATATGATTTACAGTAAATGAAGAACTATACTCGGTTTCAAAATCTCAGTGAAAGATTTTCTACTCAGAATCATTCAAACATCACCGATAAGTTGATTACCAATTGTTGCAGGCTGGTTTCTTTCCAGTTTGTACAGAAAGCCTTGAACTTGTCTTTTAGTTGTTCCACGTTCCAGGCCTATTTATGGTTGTTGTTGTACTCCGGTCACCTTGCTCTCTGCTCGTCCAGCTTCTCTGAGGTTGGACTCTGTTTTCTCTACTCCCAAAGCTACTTTGAGTTTGGTCCCTGTGATCTCTACTTGCCCAGCTACTGTGAGTACGCTCGAAGAACTCGGTACTGTATTCTTGACTTCCAAATGCCATCCTCTGGAACATTCTAATTTGAGCAGATTGTTGCACGGGATCGTAAAGTTCACTTTGGCCAGGCTTCATTCCGTTGCTGAGATCAGATATCTCATCCATGGAGTCGAGAGCTCTCACCACCTGGAACCAGGATGAAAAAAAGCAGGGGGCAAATAGAAGGAAATGACGAGACTAGTCATTCTCTGTGTAGAGAAATGAAATGTAAGAAAAGCAAGCACGAATCCAATCAAGCCCAAATACCTGTCCCATTCGTGGCCTTTTTGCAGCTGAATGACGCACACAAGCGGCAGCTGCCTCAATCATACGGAGCATCTCATTGTCATTGAAATTGTTTCCCAGCCTCGGATCTACCAACTCCCCAAAGTCCACAGTTTCAAGTGCTTGAGAAAGCAATGGTCGAGCCTGGAGAAAGGGTTCAAGTTATAATTAAACTGCATAGACCTGACAGTTTTTAAATGATTCAATTCCAACCACTTCCTTAAATACCCACCTTTTTTCGGTCCCCATGTGTTATAAGACATTCAGAGACAGGTTAGACTCAAATTAGATTTGCAGACAGAGGAAGGCACATCAGTATTTAATATATAAAACAATCATCAATTCCATTCTTAGTTGTTTACTCCAGTGTATAAGTATATTTGCCAATTCGGCACCTGAATTCTCGTAAATTTCAAACAGGAGAAGATAAATTTTTAAGCAAGATTTAAGTATGGTCAGTGAAGATATCTTAGACGTGCATGAACTTACCCATTCTACAAGGCTCTCATCACCCAAAGGCTGAGATGCATCCACAGGTTTGCGGCCAGTAATTAGCTCCAAAAGCACAACCCCAAAAGAATAAACGTCAGACTTTTCAGTCAACTTCCCACTGGTCGCATACTCTGGAGCCATGTATCTAAAACAAATCACACAATTCTATTTATCAACACATGAAAAATGTGTTATTTAGTATTAGTAATGTCCTCATTTAATAATTTAAATTAGAACGTCATAGTTGCACAGAAAGAAACACGTCTAGAATTTGAGATCCACTCATCATTCAACAAAACTATGCAATTGGAACAGGAACCACTAGAAGTCAAGGGAGAATTGAAAGGGAAGACAAAGATGAAATATTTCATACTCAAAATTTAAACAAGTACAGAGATAAATTGGAGAGGATGAACCGTTGAATGTTGATGGTCCACATTTATTTCAAAAGTATTTGAGAAAGAGAAAAATGTTTACGCTTGTCCATGATCTAGACATTTTATCATTGTTGAAGACGCATGGTCAGATATAATATGGACCCGTCATTAAAGAATCCTTTTGATGAAAAGTAGGATAAGTTCAGGAAATACAGAAAAGAAATTTTTTGTAAATACAACTAAAATGCCTTGTGCGACCTCCTATAAAGGAAAGGGAAAAATGATGCCTTTGATACCTACCCAAAGGTTCCCATCACACGTGTTGTTACATGTGTATTCGAATCCAGTGCCAACTTTGCAAGCCCAAAATCTGAAACCTGTATTTGTGAGAAAACACTACTTTAGAAATATCAATTGCCAATTAGACTGCAAAAAAGGGACTTTTAGCTAACATTAAAGTACATAAGTTCCATTTGCACGGCAAAAGCACATTGTCAGGGTTGCAGAACAACATACCCGAGCTTCATAATTGTTATCCAGCAGGATGTTTGATGACTTAATATCCCTGTGAATAATGCGGGGGTGGCCTGAAAAACAAATAAAATAAGAATAGTAAGAAGAGGATTCACGCACATCTTATGTGAATATGAGAAAAAATAACCCAACAAAATATGTTAATGTGCTTGTTCGTTTGCTTCAGATGACTAAATTTACTCATAAGAACAGTTCATCATGAAAGAGGAGACTTTCTTTTGAACAAGCCAATATTAACGATGCATGTTTAAGTTACTACAGCTTACAGGTATCCAATGGTTGAGGCTATGGCAACCTAAAAAATAATGGGCTTGAGAACCTTAGATGCTAAAGTAAAGACAAAAGATCTGAATTGCACTCTAACAAATGGCCTTTGCTTCAGTCTAGTTAGAGCTTAGCTTGTAATTAAATGGGAAAGATTGAAAAGAAGACAACAATCCCTTGTATAGAGAACACATGAAAAGCATTCACAGTCGGAATCGGAATCATCTTCTAGATTATGTCACAATAGAATAAGAAACTTACAGTCTTCATGCAAGTAAGCTATTCCCCGAGCTGCACCAGCAGCAGCCTTGACTCTGATGGCCCAGTCCATAACAGGCCTGCCTTCACCTGCAAAAGTTCAATGCATATGGAAAGTGAAAAGTACGACTTTGACAGGAAGAAGATAAATGAAGAAGTACGATTTTGACAGGAAGAAGATAAATGTGCTTATTTTTGCCTCTGAATAGAAATTTTGAATCAAACAGATACAAGAAAATCCAATATGAGAGTTCCATTCGTTCCTAATACCAACTACTCTTTTCATCTCATATGCATCACAAATAATTTATCTAGAGGATTAGCAGTCAAAAGTCAAGATTTTGGGGCCTCTTAAACTCAGAAATAGGCCTCACCGTGAAGATGGTAATGAAGGGTGTTGTTTGGAACATAGTCGTAGACTAGCAGCCTTTGATGCTCAGATATACAATAACCCACTAGAGAGACCAAATGGCGATGGTGTACTCGGGTAATAATTTCAACTTCGGCTCTGAACTCACGCTCCCCCTGTCCACCACCAATCTTCAACTGTTTCACGGCAACTTCTCTTCCATCTACCAGGACACCTTTGTATACACAGCCAAATCCACCTTCACCTAGAAGATTCTGAGTTGAAAACCCATTTGTGGCCTGGACTAGCTCTTCATATGTGAACGATGACTTTGAATTGCTTACACCACCCTCTGAAGGTGCGTACATGAAGTCACTACCAGAGGTACTTCCCACACGAGGAGGAGGAGCTGGAGAATAGGGCCTCAGAAATACAGAACCTGGTAAGGAAATACAAGTTACACTAAAGTCATTTCACAAGCCTCGTCTGCGCAATTGATCCATAGCTTGTGAGCTCAGCAAAGTTCTCATGCCACTCAGTAAGATCAAAAAAGAAAAAAAAAATAGTGATACTTCAGACCGTTGAACACATTTGGATGGTCTTTCAAATAAACGGGAAGTTTTAAATACAGTGATCAACACTAAATAAGGGTTGAGACATACTCTTAATCAACAATTGCTAAAAGTTTTTTTTTTTTTCCTCATTAGCCAAAAAAAAAATTTTTCTTTTCTTTTTCCCTTTCCATCCCAACCACACATCCTAACAATAACGTATTCAACATAGACGTCCACACTCTATTCCTCATTAAGAAAAAAGTTCCAATTTAATACAAACATCATTTTCCTGTTTCACGTTTATTGGATATTTAGCGTGCGTGTACTGGTAAAGACACTTCAAAAGTTTACGGGGAAAAAGAAGCAAATACTTTAAAATTCAAAGTACCACCAAGCCATAAGAAAACAAACTTACAAAACTTGAGCATCCTTAATATGTTACCTGAATTTTGGGAGGAGGCAAACGGAGAAGGCATGCTATAGCCAACAATATTTAGTCTGTTTCTCCTCTTCTTTTTCCGCGCAAACCACACAGCCATCACAACGAGGCTGAGCACTACAAACCCAACTATGACACCAATTGCAACAGCTCCTCCAGTATTCAGCCCGCCTCCAGATGAACCATTGCCCGCCACGGCGTTGTCATTGGTCGGTTGTGCAGTGGGCTTCTGTGTCGGAAAAGCAGGTGAGGCTGAGGAAGAAGGACTTGTTGAATTACCAGGCGGAGCAGGGGAAGACGTAGGAGGTGACGGCGAAGAGGACGAAGGAGCCGGGGGAGGAGGCGACAGTAATGCCGCCTCCGGAGGAGGAGAAGATCTAGAACCAGATGGCGGAGACGGAGCCGCAGGCGACGGAGGAGAATTTTTCGGTGGTTCAGCCGCCGGAGCAGGAGGAGAATTCGACGATGGAGGAGTATCGACAGTGGCTGGAGGAGGAGGAGATTGAGCAGCTTGATCAGGGGGCGGGGAGGTTGTAGCTGCCGGAGGAGTCGGAGAAGATTCGGGAGGAGAAGGAGGAGAAGAGCCACCGGACGGAGGCGGCGAGGTCGCTACCGGAGGAGGCGGAGAAGCCTCCGCAGGAGGAGGTGCAGCCGCCAGCGTCGGCGGAGGTGAAGCCGGTGGCGATGGCGGTGGAGCGGATGTAGACGGAGTGGTCGGCGGCGGAGAGGCTGGAGTCGAAGGCGGCGGAGACGCAGGAGGAGAAGGCGGCGGCGAAGTCGACACCGGCGGCGGTGATTGCGGATCCGCCGGCGGAGGAGACTGAGGCGGCGAAGATGAGGAGGTAGTGTTGGAAGGGGCTGGAGGTGCTGAGGGATCAGAAGTCTGATCAGGCTGAGACGGCGGAGGGGGAGAGGAATCTGCCGGCGGAGATGTCGGCGGTGGAACTGCCGAGGGCGAGGACGTCGGAGACGGCGCCGTTGAAGCCATCCCCCAGAAAGATTCTCTTTCTAGTCGAACTGGTTGTTCTTCTACTACTGCCACCACACTTCCATGGTCAAATCCCTAAATTCTCTTCCTCACAGCAAGACTCACAAATCAAACAACCGTAGAAAAATTCATCCTTTTGACTGGAAAATCACCAGATCCTTCTAAAACAACAAGTTTTTCAGCTAAAAAGCTCGAAACTTTCCAGCAGAAATCAAATCAATCAAACTGAAGCCAGAATGTGCAGAACATTTCACATCATCAGCTCGAAACTGTAACGATGAAGAGGAGAATCAGAAAAAACCTAGAAATTCGGAACAGAAAGCGGTAGATTCGTACCTAGTCAGGAAAATGGAGATTTTCCGAGAGAGTAAAGCTTACAGCTTGGAATCTGCGAATTTTCTGACTCTTTCTCGAGAAAAACAAGAAACAAGAGAAATAAAAAAAAAAAAATTAAAAAGAAAAATCTTTTTAGAGGAACATGCTCAAGAGGTATAAACTACAATACACAACACCCTCACAAAATATGCAAACCAAACGTGCGGGCGACTGCCTCACTCTTCTTCACATGCACAGCCACAAAACAAAAAAAAAAAAAAAAAAATGGTAGAAGAATTTTTAGCTTTACAGTGGAGTTTTTCTTGGCTGTTTTTCTTTTCTTTTCTTTTCTTTTGTTCCCTCTTAAAAGCCCCATTTTGTACCACAATTTTCTTTTCCTTTTTTAAGGTGCAAAAGCCACAATTAATGGTGAAAATAGACAATAACTTTTTATTATATCTGTTATGATAATACGTTTAATTATGAACATATTGTTGTGGCTGGCTAAAAAAAAAAAAAGTTAATACTCAGTCAGATGAGAAGGCCGCGTCTGAAGTTCAAATCCCAAAGTCAGCGCTCAAAATTATTATAAATTAGAATAAGAATATAAAAATATATATATATATATATTTCTACATATATGAATTCACATTGCAAGAGATCTCAATCTCACTGTCACTGCCACGTTGTCCGAATGTGCGCGTATTAAAGGCCCGTTTGACATTTGAGTAAAGTATTTGACTGAAGATTTAAGATCTGTTTGTTTGAATATTTAAATTATTGTTTAAATTATTTTGCTACAGTATTTTCTCTTACAAAAATTTAAATCTTCATTCAAATACTCGAACCAAACAGACCCTTAAATTTTTATAAGAGAAAATACTATAACAAAATAATTTAAATAATTATTTAAATATCCAACCAAACATGCTTAAAATGAATGAGCTCCCATCAAGGATCTTTTGTCTTTTTTTTCTTTTTCTTTTTCTTCTTCTTCTTCTTTCTTTTTTTAGTTATTATACACACTACCATCACGGGTTATTTGTCGTTTTTATTCTTGTCGTTTCCCTTTTTGGTTGGGCATTTCTTTATGAATGAACAAACCATAGAGTCTTCAATGCAAAGGCTTTTCTGAGGTTCGTTGAACAAATGATGGAATATGGTGTGGCCCAATGAGTATTCTTGTAGTGACAATCTAACAGCAATGTTTTCTTAATCTTTGAGTCTTTGTGGGTCTGCATCTATAGGTAGCTTCTTTCATCATGAATTTTATTTAAGGTAACTTGACTTCAAAAATGACAAAAGAGCAACAAAAAATAAATTAAACATAACATAGAGAGAAGGGGCAACTATAATATAAATAATTTTTTTCACCGAAATAAGTACCATGATTTAAATAATATTAAAATTTAAAGAGGTTTTTGACTGTGGTGAGAATCACTTAGTTCCCATCACAATCTCAGTTATAAACAGTATAAAACTCTCACATGCTACAATAACAATTAAAAAATATGCTACAGTGTAAAACTCTCACATGCTACAATAAAAGTGGTTCCTAACATCTTTCCAAACACTCTATAAATGAAACAATACTTTTTGCATAATCCGAAAAGCATGTGTATGTAGAGCTATTTTTCATTTGGCTAAGGAAGTGTCCGTAAATGCGCTTACCAATGCCAAACAAATATTTGATCAATATATTTATTTTAATATTTTTTTTAATGCAAAATGAATTTGGGTGAATTTGACGAATTCTCCCTGAACTATAGCTTCGGCTAATTGACATGCTTCTAAAATTTTAAAAGAACATGTAGTGCTCTCAGGTATATAATACGTGTCTATATTTGACCGTCAACTTTAAATAATACGCAATGTTTTGGATAGATTAGCCTGTGGGTCTCACATGACAACAAATTCGTCAATCTTGTTAAACTCTTAAATAAGCCAATTGGTTTAAGGTCCCTTCTTCACATTTTTCATTGTTCTCTTGCTTTTAAGCAACTATTCTAAGGAGAGCATATATATGAAGCTTGGTGTTTAACTAATTTATTTAGAGCGAAAGACATTTATTTATCTCTACCTAATCTTAACCAAATTGACAATTTCGTAAAAAAAAAATGGCATGTCTTAAAGCTCAGGTAAATTTGAAGACATGTCATAGATAAAGCATAACATATATCATAGTTATAAAGAGAATTTGTAAAACTAATCCTCCTGCTTTTAAATATAATAGACTTACTTTTTCGAATTTCAAAATTAATTTGTAATCTTCCATACGATCAAGATTTTAGTAGTAGGTGAAGGAAATCATAAAATCTAGACCTTCTTAACAATTTTAAAAGAAAACCAAAAAAATACAAAGATTATTAACAGTTGAGTTAAAAAATATTAGTTCTAGGATTTTTCTTGTGAAGTTATTTCATTCAAATTTATAAATGCAATCAGATAAAATTTTCATTTATTGTACCTATTTTATCTATCTATCTATATATATATATATATATATATATATATATATATATATTTGATAAACCGCTATGAAAGTTTCAATTAAGAGTCAAAAAGACAAGAATACAGTACAAATCTAAAGCCAACGGGTGCAACTCATACAGCTAGACGATTTAATTACACCGATGACTCGTAAGCGGGTTGGTAACATCGATTTTACCACACAAGCCACATTTTAGTCCCAACATAGGCTCTAACCAAACCCTTCATGCTATATACAACCGGCCTAGACTACCATCTGGTCTGACATCTATACTCCTTCCACCTTTAATGAGCCGAGGAGACATAATAAAATCAACCATATGAGGGAAGATCCCCTCCTTTATTACAAACTGAAAACCACAGCAAAAATAACAGAGAAACAGGGGCCTAAACATAAAGGTAAAACCTAAGTGTTGAATCCAGAATCAATCTTTGAGTAAGAAAATGAAATCTTGGAAGAAAGAATTTGGATGAGAAAAGGAAGTTCTGGAAAATGTTCTTCTCATTGATGTTGTTACCAAGACTTGTTCTTTTATATACAGGGGAATGACAAAAACATGAGTTTAGTGAATAATTAAGTCGGTTATAACTAACTTCCCACCTCAGCATATCAAACTAACTCTCTAACTGAATAAACGGTTTTATAACTAATTGAGTTCTAAAACTCCCCTTCAAGCTGGATGATAAATGTCTTTGATAGCCATCTTGGATAAAAGTGTAGTTAAGGCAGAGGAAGGAAGAGCCTTGGCAAACATGTCTACAAGTTGGTTTTGGCTTCGAACAGGAAGAAGCTTGATGATACTTGTTGTAATCTTGTCACGTACAAAATGACAGTCAATCTTTATATGTTTGGTCCGTTCATGAAAGGTTGGATTTGAGGCAATATGAATGGCAGCTTGATTATCACAAAAAATAAGAGTTGGAGATGAAGCAGGAACACATAGATCTTTTAAAAGTTGGTGTAACCACACGAGTTCGCTGGTGGTGGAAGCTAAAGCTGGGTATTCAGCTTCAGCAGAGGAACGAGAGATGGTGGACTGCTTCTTGGCTTTCCATGATATCAAAGAGTCATCAAGAAAAACATGAAAACCAGTAGTAGATTTATGAGTGTCTGGACATGAACCCCAATCAGCATCGGAGAAGGCTTTGAGTTGAAGTGATAAGGAAGAAGAGAGAAGAGACCTTGGCCAGGGTGAGACTCCAAGTATTTGAGTAGGTGGTGAGCTGCCTGCAGTTGAGGTACCCGAGGGTGAGCCATGAACTGACTCAGTTTATACACGGTGTAAGTGATGTCTGGTCTAGAAAGTGTGAGATATAAAAGACGACCAACGAGCCTTCTGTATTGGGAGGTGTCTTCTAAAAGGTCACCATCTGACGCACTTAATTTGAGGTTTGGATCCATTGGTATAGATGCAGGTTTAGAGGCAAGGAAACATGTATCTTCAAGGAGTTGAAGGGTATAGTGTCGTTGGGAGAGCACAATACCACTAGAAGATCGAGCAATTTCCAAGCCCAGGAAATATTTCAAGGTGCCTAAATCCTTGAGTTTAAACTGAGTATGCAAGAAGTTTTTAAGAGAATTAATGGTTGCTATGGAAGGGCCTGTAATGATGATGTCATCAACGTATACTAGTAAGGCTACAAATGATGAACCCAATCCTTTTGTGAATGGGGAATAATCTGACTTAGATTATGTGAAGCCAAATTGAATAAGGGAGTTGGAGAATTTGTTGTACCATTGCCTCGAGGCTTGTTTAAGGCCATAGAGGGACTTGTGTAATTTGCATACAAGTTTGGTAGGTTGATGACTGTGCTCCCCCTGTTTGGCATAGCCAAGCGGGAGATCCATGTATACTTCTTCAAAGAGATCACCATTGAGGAAAGCATTATTAACATCTAGTAGTACCAAGTTCCAGGATTGGTTGGCAGCTAAGGCCAAAGAACTTTGACTATGACTAATTTTACCACAGGAGAAAAAGTATCAAGGAAATCTACACCTTCTTGTTAAGTAAAACCTTTGGCAACTAGGCATGCTTTTATAACGATCTATTGAACCATTAGAGTCATATTTGATCTTGTAGATCCACTTGCAACCAATGGTATGTTTACCAGGTGGTAGTGGAACCACATACCATGTGTTGTTGGTTTCTAGAGCATGCAGTTCAGCCGCCATTGCTCCATGCCAATGGGGAAATTTGATAGCTTGATGGTAAAATTGAGGTTCAAATTGAGAGGACACTGTGAGAACAAAATGTATATGAGAAGATGACAAAGAGTTGTAAGATATGAAGTTGGATAAAGGATGTGGTGTAGGAGAAGTACTAGTGAGCTGTGGTTGAGTAAGTAAGGAGCAGTGATAATATTGCGGGTAAAATGGAGGTTTGATGGTTCGAGAAGACCGTCAAGGATGATGGGGAGATGTAGAAGTGGTGTTGGTAGATGGAATGTGAGGAGGCTGAAGGGAAGGTGGAGCAAAATGTGATGGAGTAAGGGGAGCATCATCATGTATAGGTATAGGTAGTACTAAGTTAGGGAAGGGATCTGGCATGGATGTAGCAGGGGTGACCAGATGGAAGGGAAATTTGTCTTCATGGAAGATGACATCTCTAGAGATAAAAACTTGGTTGGATTGAAGATCAAGTAATTTGTACCCTTTTAATTCCTGTAGCATATCCTAGGAAGATGCACATTCAAGCTCGGGGATCAAATTTTAGTCGATGAGCAAACAAAGTGGAGGCAAAGGCTAGGCAACCAAAAACTTTGAAGTGTGACAAATTAATAGGACTCTTGTAAAGCTTCTCATATAGGGTTTGATTGTGTAATATTGGGCTTGGTGTGTGATTGATCAAGTAAGTGGCAGTTAAAATACATTCAGTCCAATACTATATTGGTATCCGTGACTAAAAATAGAGAGCTTTGGTGACATGCAACAAATGTTGATGTTTTCTTTCCACAACTGAGTTTTGTTGAGGTGTGTCAATATAAGAGTATTGATGTAACACTCCTTGTTGATTAAAGAAGTCAATAAATGCTAATTCTTTGGCATTGTCAGATCTGAAGGTTTTAATTTTGTAGCCAAACTGAGTAGCAACCATATTGAAGAATTCAGGAATAATAAATGTCACATCAGACTTATGTTTTAAAAGGAAAACCCAAATAAATTGTGAGTAGTCATCAATAAGAGTCACAAAATATATGTGGCCTGAGTGTGCTAGTACATGATAAGGGCCCCATATATTGCAATGAATCAAATCAAATGGCATGTGAGACATGTGGTTCTGGGACACAAATGACAAGCGTCTTTGTTTAGCCAACCAGCAAATACAACATGGATTATTCTGGTCTAATGGAGAATTAGTATAATGCAGTTGAGGCTTTAAAATTTCTAGTCTTTTGGAGGATGGATGACCTAGCCTGTTGTGCCAGAGACGAGCAGTGACCTGACTGATAAGAGCCTTTGATTCCTTAAGCATAGGATTGGTGTCAAGGATATAGAGACTAGTTGTCTTGCTACCCTTGTCAATCATCTCCTTGGTCAGAAGATCCTGAATCAAAAATTGATCAGGAAGAAATAGAACTATAACTTGAGAATGAGCAATAAGTGCACTGATGGAGATCAAGTTAAACTTGAACTGTGGAACATAGAGTACATCTTGGAGAATTAAGTGAGGACCAAGATTAACATTTCCACTAACATGGACACTATACTCATTTGATTGGGTAGTGTAACAATAGAGTACATAATGGGATGTAAGGAAATAAACGTAGCAGCATCACAACAGACATGTTTAGAAGCACCCAAATCCATTATCCAATATTGAGAAGAGGATAATATAGGATTGAGGGAAACTGAGAAGCAAGTACCTACAATAGCTGTGTCTTGTTGATCATAGGATGTTGTGGGGGCAGGGAAATGGCTAGTAAGCATGTTGATGAGTTGATTATATTGAGTAGGATTGAGGGTATGCAAGAAAATTCCCATGCCAGCAATGTCAGTGGAAGGCTTATCCTCAGGAGTAGATGTGCCAACAAGTTGATTAATAGGAACAACTTGAGGAAATGGTTTCTGAGGTGGTTGAATGCTAGTGGGATAGCCATGTAACTTATAGCACTTTTCAATGGTGCAATTATGATAGTGACAATGAGTGCAGTATGGTCGGTCGTTTTTGGAACCCTTGTGATTGGGAGGGTAACCTGTAGGCTTAGTCAAGGACTGAGATTTTATAGCAAAGGCCATGGTGTGAGGGGAATCAGCATAACCAATGGTTGAGGAACCGATCTTTCTTTGGCATTCTTCCTGAGAGATCAAAGAAAAAACTTTGTTAATGGGAAGGAGAGGATCCATGAGTAGGATTTGACCTCGGACCTGAGCATAAGAGTCGTTTAAGCCCATTAGGAAGGCCATGATGTATTCCATTTGGTAATATTGGTTGAGTTCTTTGACGCCTACATAAGAGCACTAACCACAGGTGCAGACAGGCCTATAATTGCTAAGTTCTTCCTAGAGGGTTTTCAATTTGGTGAAGTAGACATTGACATAATGTTGATCTTGATGGTGAGTGGCTAGATCGTGACGTAATTGAAAAATTCTCGGTCCGTTACTTTGTTGGAACCGATCTTGGAGATCAAGCCAGATCTTACGAGCAAAGTCAGAGAAGATGACGCTTGCGCAAATTTCTTTGGATACAGAGTTGAGGATCCAGAAATGACAATGTTATTGTTTCAAAGCTAGGAGTTCAGTAAGAGAAGATCAGTACCTGTGGGTTTGGGAATGGATCCGTCGATGAACCTAAGCTTGTTCTTGACAGAAAGTGCAATGTGCATTACTCTGCTCCAAGAGGCATAGTTATCTCTAGTCAAAGTCTGCGATACAAGTGTGAGTCTAGGACTATCGGAGTGATAAAGGAAGAAAGGACTAGAAGGATCGTCAATGGCAACGCGATCTATGGCAGCCATGGAGATTTCTGAAGGTGAGTCATCCATGGTGGAAGGAAGCAGGAAATCGAAGATGATGTGGAAGAAAGAATTCAAGCAAAGTGCAGCGAAAAAAAATCAGGAATCAAACTGATACCATGTTGAATCCAGAATCAATATTTGAGTAAGAAAATGAAATCTTAGAAGAAAGAAATTGGATGAGAAAAGGAAGTTCTAGAAAATGTTCTTTTCATTGATGTTGTTACCAAGACTTGTTCTTTTATATACAGGGTAATGAAAAAAGCATGAGTTTAGTGAATAATTAAGTCGGTCACAACTGACTTCCCACCTCAGCATATAAAACTAACTCTCTAACTAAATAAACGGTTTTATAACTAATTGAGTTCTAAAATAAAAGAGACTACAAACAACCGGAGGAGGGAAGATCCCTTCCTTTATTACAGACTGAAAACCACAACAAAAATAAAAGAGAAACAGGGGCCTAAACATAAAGGTAAAACCTAAGCGGTGTGTGTTCTGCTGCCGTTGCCACTTCTGCCTCCTATTGCTTGTGGATTTGCCCGATCTTTGATGATCCCCAACTCCGTCCACCATCACCTTCAGATCCGGTTGCAAGACCGAAACATTAGAGGGTGACACAACTGAAAAATCCATCATCTCACAGATCGAGCCTTCGCTGGCCTTTTTCTGCTTGTCCCTGCCTGTTCCAGGCCACCGTCAATAGCCATCTCCCCACACAAGTTTTCTCTCCACATGCCCCGGTCTCCTCGACCCCAAATAGCTTTCGACGCTCACAATTCCTCATGGTTGTCCCCGCCTTGAGAGTTGTCGTTGCTCGCCCCAAGCTCCTCCCCCAACCTCGCCAGCCTAGACAACTACCAGCTCCTCCATCGATTAGCTGCTGTAGACAAAACCCATGCTCTGCCGCCCTGGTTTCCTCCTATATCAGCCCCACTTAAAGTGACCTCCCCATCTCACAAGACTGGGGTCCCGAGGTAGTGCCCGACGTTGGCCCCAAAGGGAAAAAAGGCGACATACACAAAGCCTCAAGAGAGCCTCCACTTTCTTTTCCTCAAAAACCCTAGTAGAGCCAAACTTTTTCAAATGTTGTTTTTCCTTCCTTTATCTATATATAATATATGTCTACATATATACTCAAATTTATGCATGTAATCCCTTAAAAATTGGCTAATCTTTTTATTCTTTGCATTTTTAATATACATGTTACTGCTAGTAAGTTTTTCCCCTAAGCAAAGCTCTATAAAAAGCGTTTCACTTTGTTCCAATTTTTGCCTAAGCACGCAATAAAGGTGTCGCTATAGCAGGCCGGGCTGGTCCTCTACATCTGACAAGCCAAGGTTGGGCTTGAAACCGTAAGGCCAGCTCGACCCTTTACATGTTTAAAAAAAATACACATATTTTTGTCTTATTTAAAGTTTAAACCTAAACTTTAACAAACATAAGAGTTCATCAACCATTAAGATTTATACTTATTTGTGTAATTATTGATTTTTGACTATATGTATTATGTGTTGGAAACAAAGTGCGCAGCGGAATTTTTTAAAAATTTTCATCAGAGTATTTTCCAAAATACAAGTATGACATGTTATATGTATAAATTAAACAGATCTTACTAACCTCAGTGTGCCGAAGAACCTCCGCGACCTGTGTAGAGAAGTAACGTTCCAGAAGAGCCTCAACCAACTGGTCTTCTTTGCTATTCTCTATCCACAACCGGAGTGAGTGTGGGCTCACACGTACAGCTCTTCCACCGGTGACTCTCCTTCCAACCAATAGAGAGAACCCAAAGCTAGTGTTCGTGATTTGTGAACAAAAGCTCTCAGGGAGTTTTTAGATGCTCACTAGAAGAGTATCACTCTTAATCTCTCAAATTGATCTTTTGTAAATCATTAGACTCACTCCCTTTTTATACCTATTGGTCCTTGGGGTCAGTCCATATCAGATTAGGTCTCAAAAATCGAAACAGAATCAAGTTCGGATCAATATCTGATAAGATACGCATGAAAAACGCGTAATCTTAACTGTCGCGGTCGGCATGCCGAACTGTGTGATAGGCAGGCCGAACTGGCCAGTTCGGCAGGCCGAACTTTCTGATAGGCAGGCCGAACTGCCGAGAAAAAATCTCCGCGAATCTTTTATTTTCCACCCAAGATTCTAAAGGATAAAGTCTCAGTTTTGATTCAAATAGCCCAATAGAAAAGATATCTGATCAAAACAAACTTTATCAAGATAATCTCTAAGAAAATAAATCAATTCACAATAATTCTACAAGTTTATCTTGTTCTAATTGTCCAAAATTAAAACAACCGATAAACAGACAAGAATTATCCGAACGCCATAATTCAACAAGTTCATCTTGAACTAATTTCTTACATAATTAATTCAACCGATAAACAGACATGAATTATTTGATTCTTATAAATTTTAAACCAATCTGATAAATCCGACATAAGTCACCAATTATTGGAAAAGCACGCCGTGTCGTTACAGGATTTTGTGAGCTAGCAAAGGGGACCAAAATGGACCTATAAAGTTCAAGCTCATGATAATTATGAAACCCAATATCCCAGATATACATTTCACAATTATCAACTCCAACGCTACTCCACTAAAAGCTTGGAGCTGCACTCTCAAACTTTATAGAATTACGAAGCTCGTGTAGCTAAGTCTCCATGACATATCATAGTGTATCGCATCCCCATATGATCATCCATAATCGGCTTAAGGACAAGTTCTGTCTTACCTTCCCGATTATTTTTATCTTACGTTCCATTGTCTCACCATTAGAAAACTTACCATCCAAAGATAGTATACCATTCGGTTACACCTATGTATCCAAATGGTTGAGCGCTCCAGTTTTCCAATTACAGGACAACGCATATAAGAGGATATCATTACTCCTAAAGAGGAGCTATGGATTCCATATCTATGAATAACAAGTCTACGCTACCAAGAGTCATGCCTCCAACGTACCGGCATGCATGCCACTATAGAGATGTGGGAGTCACCCATTGGTACATTAAAAGACACAAGTCGAGACAACGGGCCCATTATTCATCTCAGGATTAAGATACAATACAAATGATTGTCTAAAGTGAATCGATTTGCCAAGACAGAATTATTAATCCAAATCAATTCACTTTACGTCCCGATCCAACACATCGTCACCTATGACAACGCGCCAATGTTTCTATTCACGGAGTCCAACTCCGATGGCCAAGACAAACCATCTCCCAAAAGGGATATAGACAACATAACAATCTTTACATGAATAAAGCGCCCAACTTTATTCCCTCGATTGCGGATCATATATTTTAGACCATCACCTTAAGAGTCGTGTCTACCGCATAATCATCCCATCATATGCCCAACTCTTAAGGTTTAGACTGACAGTCTCAGACTACTGTTTGCTTATCATACATTCAACGAATATGAACGTAAAGAGGACAATATTTGGTATATATAAATGAATAAATTCTTTATTGATAAAAATGTCTCCAAAAACGTATTACATTTTTACTCCTTAGAGCATACATGTCTAACAATCTCCCACTTGCACTAAGTGAGTAAATACTGCAAATTTCGCATCCCCATAGCTTCCACATGCCTTTCGAAGACTCTCCCAGTAAGTGTCTTCGTGAATGGATCAGCTAAATTGTCCTCTGACGCGATCTTGCATACCGTGACATGCCCGCTCTCAACGAAGTCCTTTATCACATGATACTTCCGATCAATATGCTTACTCTTCTTATGAAATCTTGGTTCCTTAGTGTTAGCTACCGCCGCACTGTTATCACAGTACAGTGATACCGCTTTATCCATACCAGGAACTACCTCAAGATCCCCAAGGAACTTGCGGAGCCACACTGCTTCTTTCGAAGCATCACTAGCCGCCACATACTCGGCCTCCATCGTTGAATCCGAAGTGCAATCTTGCTTCGCACTTCTCCAACTGATGGCACCGCCACCCAGAGTAAACACAAACCCCGATGTCGATTTCCTAGAATCCAGGCAGGATTGAAAATCCGAATCAGTGTATCCTAGAGGAGTTAAATCCTCACCCGAATACACAAGCATATACCCTCGAGTCCTTCTTAGGTACTTGAAAATATGCTTTACCGCAACCCAATGGTTCGGTCCTGGATCCGCCTGAAATTGACTCACAATCCCGACCGCATAGCTAATATCCGGTCGAGTGCAAAGCATGGCATACATGAGACTACCCACTGCCGAAGCATAAGGTACCTTCTTCATGTATTCTCTTTCTTCATAAGACTTTGGAGAGTCTTTCTTAGAAAGAGTAATTCCAGACCTAGATGGTTGCCCACCTTTCTTGGAATCCTGCATTGCAAACCTCCTAAGAATTTTATCTATGTAGCTGGCCTGTGACAAAGCTATCATTTTGTTCTTCCTATCCCGAAAGATCTGGATACCGAGAACAAAATTAGCCTCACCCAAGTCCTTCATGTCAAACTGCTTGGTCAACCATAATTTGACCGATGACAACGCCCCAACGTCATTGCCAATTAGCAGAATGTCATCTACATAGAGTAGTAGAAAAACCACCTTCCCATTCTTAATGTGTTTGTAAACACATGGTTCATCCACATTTTGTGAGAACCCATAAGTCTTGATCACTTGATCAAATCTTATGTTCCAAGAACGAGAAGCCTGCTTAAGTCCATAAATAGACTTTAGCAACTTACAAACCTTACCCTCTTGACCCGTGACCTTGAACCCGTCTGGTTGTTCCATATAAATGGACTCATCAAGATAGCCATTCAGAAAAGCCGTCTTGACATCCATCTGCCAAATCTCGTAGTCGAGAGCGGCAGCTATGGACAAGAGAATCCGGATGGACTTAAGCATGGCTACAGGCGAAAAGGTTTCCTCATAATCGATTCCTTCCTTTTGCGTATAACCCTTAGCTACCAGTCTAGCCTTAAAGGTTTCGACCTTTCCATCCACTCCTCTTTTCCTCTTGTAGATCCACTTACACCCTATGGGTTTTACCCCTTCGGGAAGATCCACAAGCTCCCAGACCCGATTAGTCTTCATAGACTTCATCTCAATGTTCATGGCCTCTGTCCAGAGTCTTGAATCAACATCCTCCATAGCTTCTGCGTAAGTATAAGGATCCCTGTCATGTTCATCCGGTTCAGCCAAAAAGACCTCCCCATTGAACATATACCTCTCAGGTTGACGCCCGATCCTCCCACTACGCCGAAGCCCCTGAGGTTGTTGTTCAGGTTTGTTTGGTTTTTCTACACCGATCGGAATGGTTTCGTTCGGAACCTCCGGAGTAAACGGATTACCCCTCAACTCCTCAAGCACCACTTTGCTTTGAGGTTTAAAGTCGTTCATGTAACTCTCCTCAAGGAAAGTTGCATTAGTTGAAACCACGACTTTATTTTCCTTTGGGTTATAAAAATAACCCCCTTTAGTCCCTTTTGGATATCCTACAAACACGCAAACTTCTGAACGTGCTTCCAACTTATTCGGATCCTTAAACAGGACATGAGCTGGACATCCCCATATGCGAATATGGTTTAAGGATGTCTTCCGTCTTGTCCACAACTCGTGAGGAGTTTTAGGGACCGATTTTGAAGGCACATTGTTCAAAAGATAACATGCGGTTTGTAGTGCATATCCCCAAAAGGATAAAGGCAATGATGAATAACTCATCATGGACCGAATCATGTCCAACAAAGTCCTATTCCTTCTCTCCGCTAAGCCATTCTGCTGCGGAGTGCCCGGCGCAGTCAAATGGGATAAAATCCCATTCTCTAACAAGTGTCCCAAGAACTCATCAGAAAGGTATTCCCCACCTCGATCAGATCGAAGTGCCTTTATGGGTCTACCCAATTGCTTTTCCACTTCAGCCCGAAACTCCCTGAACTTATCATAAGTTTCGCTTTTGTGGTGCATTAGGTACACATACCCATATCTTGAGTAATCGTCAATAAAGGTAACGAAGTACTCATACCCTCCTCGTGCCCGGATGTTCATCGGTCCGCAAACATCACTATGCACAAGTTCTAGAACCCCTTCGGCCCTATTGCCCTTAGACCCGTATGGTCTTTTGGTCATTTTACCCTCCAAACAAGACTCACATTGAGGTATAGATTCCACCTTTAAGTGACTTAAAGGTCCATCCCTTACCAACCTTTGAATCCTATTCAGGTTAATATGGCCAAGGCGCAAATGCCAAAGATAAGTCTTATTAGAGTGAGAAGTTTTAAGTCTTTTTGAGTCATTATCATTTATCTCAGCATTAAGCAATAAGTCCATCTTAGGTTTGATAAAATATAGATTATTTTGCATCCATCCAGAACAGATAAAAGATTTGTTTTTACGAATCACCACTTTTTCATTAAAAGATACCACGTAGAAGTCTTTAAATAAAGAAGATACAGAAATTAAATTCCTTTTAAATTTAGGAACATAAAAACAATCTCGCAAAATTAAACTCCTATAATTATCAAAACAAAGATGGACATCTCCCACTGCTTCCGCTGAGACCAAGGATCCATCGCCCATCCGAAGCGTTAAGTCTTCACGAAGTAGACTTCTCGTTTCTTTGAATCCCTGCAGAGAAACACAAACATGATTAGTTGCACCGGAATCTATGACCCAAATGTCACTGGATTCCTCAACCAAACAAGTTTCTAAATATAGAAGATCACACCTACCTCCCTTGGAAAGGAAGTCCTTGCAATGCTTCTTTATATGCCCGACCTTACCACAGAAGAAGCACTTAAGCTTCTTTGGGTTCTTCTTCTTTTTCTTCTTGCTCTTGGTAGCAACAGGAATAGAAGACTTACCACTCTTGGCCCGTTGCTTCTTTCCATTCCCAGAGTTAGGATTGGAACCAGAAGCAGCTACCATATTGGCCTCTCCACCAACAGGAGACTCCCTGATCAGCAGTTCAAACTCCTGTAACTGTTTCATCAGTTCTGTTAAGGTCATATCCCGTCTATTGCTTAAATTAAAAGTAGCTCTAAACAGAATAAATTCCTTAGACAGAGTCTCAAAGACCATAGTCATCTGAGTTTCAGCATCGATGTCGGCTCCATTGGTTTGAGCCTCAGCGAGGTAACCCATGACCAACATCATGTGCTCCTTTACAGATGTCCCCGGTCTCTGTCTACAGTTTAAGAGTTTCCGAAGCGCCCCTTGCCGCTTTGTTATGGCTTGGCCTCCAAACATATCCTCAAGATTATCCAAGATCTGCTTCGCAGTCTCATAATCCTGATGTTGAGCTTGCAGCACGTTATTCATGCTAGCCATAACATAGCAGCAGGCCTGATCATTAGCATCTTTCCAGCGGTCGTACGCTTGGAATTGCTCATTACTTGAGTCTCCCGTAGGCTCGGGAGGACAAGGAGTTGTCAGAACATATTTCAGTTTCTCAAAGGAAAGGACGATGTCCAGGTTCCGTTTCCAATCATTATAGTTCTCACCGGTTAATTGGTTTTTGTCAAGTATCGATGATAAAGCGTTTTTAGACATTTTCAATCTACAATAAAGAATCATATACCAAACATAAGCAAACATATATAATAATTTAGTAAGATAACACAATCATGTAAAATCATACAAATGTGTTTATGTGTCAAAACCTTGAAAATATCACAACCTTACAACGATAATTCCCAACTCAGAATTCAACAAGCTCCTAGGGGAGTCATGCCAAATTCAATCAGGAACACGGATCCCCTCCTGATTAATATATGCCATCCAGGACCCGTATGATCCAGCATATACTAATAATCATTTCTTTGGCCATTAATTTTATTAACAGAGCTCCTAGGGGAGGTTAATAATAAAATTAACGTGAGTGTATAACCACCGTTTTAATATTTTATCCATGATTTATAATCACCACCTAGGGGTGTGCAACCATAAATCATACTAAAATACCTTATCCTTTCAGAGATCCAATCTGGTACATGATAGAAATCCCTTCCTAGGGGTTGGGACCATCATGTTCTTCCTATGGACCAACGATGGAGGCCTTAGGTTCTCTCTTCGAAAACCTTCTCCCACTCAATCTTTTGAAGTCAAGGTTTTATTTTGAAATTATGCATGAACAAATTTAATATGAGCGGCACTCCCTATTCTATATGACATGTTATCAATATACATGGTAAATCATATTATAATGCAGACAAGCAAAGCAATCAAGCAAAGCTACAAGCATAATAATAATAATAACCGTAATATTATGGTTCCACCCTAGAGAATAGAAAAACTAAGATTACAAGAGAATAATCGAGACATTTATCGATTCTTCATCCTTGAATCCTCAAGCTGTATCCTTCTTCATGTAATATCCATCTTCAAGTCCTCAATCCCGTATGAATCGAACACTTCATATTTCCGGTCATATCCAAATTTAATGTTTCTCAGAATCGTCACAAAAATAAAATTAAAACTGCACCAAAAAATTGCACCTTTTCTGGACACCTGGCTGCTCTCGGTCGGCAGGCCGATCTAAGTGATCGGTCTGCCGATCATGGTGGTTCGGCCTGCCGAACATGAAGGTTCGGCCTGCCGGCAGAGCACCAAAATTTCTGCCCCACTGTCGGCCTGCCGGACCGTACGTCCGGCCTGCCGATCTGTGACCTTCGGCCTGCCGAACTGTGAGGTCCGGCATGCCGACCGAGCAGAAAACCCTCAATCCAGAAAATACAATTTTAATGCAATTCATCAATTTTATTTTCAACAATTCAAAAACATAAAATTAGAGACTCAGGAAATACTTGGAGACGCCATCATCAATCTTTGAGTTCCGACTTCCCGTTCCGTCTTCTCCGAATAATTATTTAATTACAAAATTCTTACAAATTAAAAATTAAATAATAATTCCTAGACAGAGATGATAGTCCGCCATCTAATTACATGAAAAACCTAGATACACATTCTAACCTCTAAGGAACCATAACCGGTATTAATTAATTAATAAATAATTAAACAACAATTTAATCAACCATAATTAATTAATAAACATTCACCACATAATCCATGACAACATATATATTATATAGAAACCTAGAGTGCCATCTCTCTATAAAATTTAATTCAAGCATAGGAGAGATTAAGATCACAAAATTTATGCATATAACATGATCACAAACTTGCAAATTTATGTAAAAACCTCGGCTCTGATACCAATTGTTGGAAACAAAGTGCGCAGCGGAATTTTTTAAAAATTTTCATCAGAGTATTTTCTAAAATACAAGTATGACATGTTATATGTATAAATTAAACAGATCTTACTAACCTCAGTGTGCCGAAGAACCTCCGCGACCTGTGTAGAGAAGTAACGTTCCAGAAGAGCCTCAACCAACTGGTCTTCTTTGCTATTCTCTATCCACAACCGGAGTGAGTGTGGGCTCACACGTACAGCTCTTCCACCGGTGACTCTCCTTCCAACCAATAGAGAGAACCCAAAGCTAGTGTTCGTGATTTGTGAACAAAAGCTCTCAGGGAGTTTTTAGATGCTCACTAGAAGAGTATCACTCTTAATCTCTCAAATTGATCTTTTGTAAATCATTAGACTCACTCCCTTTTTATACCTATTGGTCCTTGGGGTCAGTCCATATCAGATTAGGTCTCAAAAATCGAAACAGAATCAAGTTCGGATCAATATCTGATAAGATACGCATGAAAAACGCGTAATCTTAACTGTCGCGGTCGGCATGCCGAACTGTGTGATAGGCAGGCCGAACTGGCCAGTTCGGCAGGCCGAACTTTCTGATAGGCAGGCCGAACTGCCGAGAAAAAATCTCCGCGAATCTTTTATTTTCCACCCAAGATTCTAAAGGATAAAGTCTCAGTTTTGATTCAAATAGCCCAATAGAAAAGATATCTGATCAAAACAAACTTTATCAAGATAATCTCTAAGAAAATAAATCAATTCACAATAATTCTACAAGTTTATCTTGTTCTAATTGTCCAAAATTAAAACAACCGATAAACAGACAAGAATTATCCGAACGCCATAATTCAACAAGTTCATCTTGAACTAATTTCTTACATAATTAATTCAACCGATAAACAGACATGAATTATTTGATTCTTATAAATTTTAAACCAATCTGATAAATCCGACATAAGTCACCAATTATTGGAAAAGCACGCCGTGTCGTTACAGGATTTTGTGAGCTAGCAAAGGGGACCAAAATGGACCTATAAAGTTCAAGCTCATGATAATTATGAAACCCAATATCCCAGATATACATTTCACAATTATCAACTCCAACGCTACTCCACTAAAAGCTTGGAGCTGCACTCTCAAACTTTATAGAATTACGAAGCTCGTGTAGCTAAGTCTCCATGACATATCATAGTGTATCGCATCCCCATATGATCATCCATAATCGGCTTAAGGACAAGTTCTGTCTTACCTTCCCGATTATTTTTATCTTACGTTCCATTGTCTCACCATTAGAAAACTTACCATCCAAAGATAGTATACCATTCGGTTACACCTATGTATCCAAATGGTTGAGCGCTCCAGTTTTCCAATTACAGGACAACGCATATAAGAGGATATCATTACTCCTAAAGAGGAGCTATGGATTCCATATCTATGAATAACAAGTCTACGCTACCAAGAGTCATGCCTCCAACGTACCGGCATGCATGCCACTATAGAGATGTGGGAGTCACCCATTGGTACATTAAAAGACACAAGTCGAGACAACGGGCCCATTATTCATCTCAGGATTAAGATACAATACAAATGATTGTCTAAAGTGAATCGATTTGCCAAGACAGAATTATTAATCCAAATCAATTCACTTTACGTCCCGATCCAACACATCGTCACCTATGACAACGCGCCAATGTTTCTATTCACGGAGTCCAACTCCGATGGCCAAGACAAACCATCTCCCAAAAGGGATATAGACAACATAACAATCTTTACATGAATAAAGCGCCCAACTTTATTCCCTCGATTGCGGATCATATATTTTAGACCATCACCTTAAGAGTCGTGTCTACCGCATAATCATCCCATCATATGCCCAACTCTTAAGGTTTAGACTGACAGTCTCAGACTACTGTTTGCTTATCATACATTCAACGAATATGAACGTAAAGAGGACAATATTTGGTATATATAAATGAATAAATTCTTTATTGATAAAAATGTCTCCAAAAACGTATTACATTTTTACTCCTTAGAGCATACATGTCTAACATTATGTTTATAGATATATTACAAGTTTAAATTATAAACTTACGTTAGTTGGACATTGAAAAAAATAAAAATTTATTCTTGTTTCTAGTACTCTATAATATATTCTGAAGTCATTTTTTTACACTTAGTAGTCTCATGATTTTCTACTCATTAATTTAACTATTAAAACATTAAAAATAAAATATTAAAATTATAGGGTCACCTGGCCCTACAGGGCCTAGGCCAAGGCCTGGAATAACCTTTCGCGGTCTAGGGCCTTAGGGTATTCTCTAAGGCCTGGCCAAGGGTACGGCCTAGGCCCATTATGGGTCTGGGGTTAAAAGGGTCAGGTCAGCTCGACACAGCCCTTTTGGGGTCAACTTGAGAAACACTACTTTTGTGTAATGTTTTTTAATTCTATCATTTTTATACAAAAGTTTGAAATACATCATTTTTAAATGAATATAAAAACACTATTATTCTCAAGTATTTTAGGTTGGGTTAGGCAATATGTGTTATTTAAAATTTTTTTGGCCTTTGTAGCTAGAAAAAATCGTATGGATCAAAAAGAGGGAAAGAAGTAGTAGACATAATAGTGGTAGTAAAAAAATAGTATATCACCTAATTTATTCATCCTTTTGACACCTCTAATTGGCAAGAGACAAAAGCTTAATTTTCCCTCTAATGTCACTCGTCGGTTGTAAATGCAATCTAAAAGTTTATGAATGATATGGACAATAATTATAAATGCATGAAAGAACTTAAGGCCTAGTTTGGAATGGGTTAATATAGGGAAATTTTCATAAACGTCATCTTTAAAGATTTATTTTTCATAAATATTATGCATGTTTATTTATGACATAACTTAACATATAATATAAATGATAATGTGGCATAATTTTTTTTAACTTTTAAAAGTATGGCATAACATGCAATTTTCTCCTTAACATAAGTTGCTTTTGGCTTATTTAACCCAAAAGCTAGTTTTAGATCCAGACCTATTTGGATGGACAAGCTGCGTAAGTTTTGGGCTTTAATAAACACTTTAAAAGGGTGTTTGGTAAGTGGTGGGACTTATTGGTGAAAACCGTTTTTACTGCAGCATGTGAGAGCTTTATATTGTAGCAACTTTTTTCTTTTTACTATAGCATATGAGAGCTTTACACTATTCATAACTGAATTTATGGTGTGAACCACCCTTGGAGCAAGTTACTTCTTTAATGCTTATAAAAAGCTTTTTTTTATTTACTTTTTTCACCTTATATTTATGAACAACAAATTAAAAATTCAATCTATATCTTTATATTATTATATTATTTTTTATAACAATAAGAGATTTTAACATATTTAACCAAATAAGTTCAAAAAGTTTTTCTAAAGTAAAAAAAACATTTTATCATACACTATCTAAACATATATTAAAAAGCTTCAGTTAATATTTATTTTCTTTTACTGCTTAAAAGCAAAAGTATAAGCTATCCCAAACACGCTCTAATGTGAGAAACTTAACTGCAGGATTGTAATTCCTTTGTTGGCAAGTATATTCTTCCTTGGGAGAAAAACTTATGCTTTGCCATAATAACGGAAGAGGGTTTTGTACTGTTTTGAAATTTGCCATAGTAAAGGAAGATGGTTTTGGACTGTTTTGAAATATATATATGTATATAAATATTTATATTTATTAAGTGTTTGGCATGTTTGGTTTGGACCAATAACAGTAAAACTCTCACATATTACAATGTGAAGAAAAAACAACTATAGTATAAAGTTTTTCAATTTTAAATTAGTTTGTTAAACACCCACGTGTGTGTGTGTCACGAGCACTGTTAAAGGCATATAGGCCTTGGAAATTCTGGAAGCACAAATATCTTGCATGAGAAGCGAGTGCGGCAACTTGTCATGTAAAAGTGTCCGATGGAAGTCAACCAAAAGGAACGCCAACCTTTCAAGATCCAAATTAGTTAAGCTTTAGGTCTACCTCATCTGGTGGAAGTGTAAAATCCGCAGATTAAAACTAAAAAGCATGGATGGAAAATAAGCTGTAACTTCCCAAGTACTTGATTTTCTTCTCATCGCACATGAACTCTGTATCATTTATTTTTTTCACTTTAGTTTATTTCATTTTTCTTGTTTTACAAGACACACGAAGTGAAGGTTTGCCACACATTTCACACCAGGTTAAATTCAAACTGTCATCATTAACCACAAAATGCCCAAGTTGTAAAAAGGAATTTGGATGCAAGTATTATTTTGTCTCTTTATTCCACTTGATCCAGTTTAGATTATGGTGCTACTGAAAATTCAGTCACAGCAGTGACGAAACAAACAATATTTCACACCAGGTTAAATTCAAACTGTCATCATTAACAACAAACGCCCAAGTTGTAAAAAGGAATTTGGATGCAAGTGTTATTTTGTCTTTTATTCCACTTGATCCAGTTCAGATTATGGTGCTGCTGAAAATTCAGTCACAGTAGTGACGAAACAAACAATATTTTCCTCCAATGACGATTCCAAACTCCTCTTCCTTGTGACACTTGTTATTCTCCTAACGGATATTAAGGTAATTAAATTAATTTTTAGTGTGCCAGTCAAAAATTTGTTTCATTTAAAATCTATTTCACAATATTTATTTCTATCTATTTTTAAATTTTCTAAAATTCTCCTATACTTATTTAGTATGCTTACTGAAAAGCCTTGAAACTTCTAATAAATTTCAAAAATATTATTTTGACGTTATGTGCTCTAAAATCTCCAGAGGAGATATGAGGATATTTTTCTCAACTAATCTTGACCCCCGTTTCTTTATTTCCTTCGCGACATGCTCCAGCATGTCTCCTCCATAATTGCTTCTATCACTTCTCTTCAAAGACTTCATCTTTTCTTCCTTTTTCTTCAACGGTTCCCACACTCTTCTTCTCGTTTCTTTGCTGAAGCAAAATACTTAGAGAACTTCTTCAAGACAGCCATAAAAATCAGCCACCATCACCTCCATTTGAGCAAGAATTTCAGCTATACCGAAGTCAAGGAACCTGTTTTGAAGTCATTTCAAGCTTCCAACTAGCCATAATCTAAGGTTAGAATCGTATAAACAAATTTAGTCTTTCATTTACAATTTTTGTTTATACTCAAAGATGATTCAAATTTGTGTTCTTAAACCTAAGCATATGTATAAAATCTAAGTGTATACGCTGTAGACAGAAAATTTATATTGTTAAACTTTATAATACCTCTATAGGCAGTGGCTCTTTCTTGAAATTCTGGGATTAAATAAAAATGAATTTTGTAAATAGGTTTGAATATTTAAAAAGTAAACATCCTAAGCTTTCTAACGAGCTATCATAAGCCTAAATCGGAGTTGTATTTTATTTTCCATGAATTTTTTTTAATTTTCAGATTAGAAACGAGTAAACCTGCCAGTGACAATATACCGCCTGTTTATGTTAAGTAAACCACCTGTTAACCTGTGTGATGATTGCAGATAGTGAACATATCCTTTTTGCAAAAGTATATTGCCAGTTTGCCATGGTATACCAACTGCTAACCTGAACCAAGAACTTAATTTACTCACCACCTAATTCCTTAATGTCTTGCAACCTTTCCAATATTATCCTAAGTGATTGACGAATCTTATTAGAGACTAAAACATATAGATTACTTGTATATATTTTATATCGTGTTAAGACAAAGATTATTTACTGTGGTATTCAAAAGAGATTTGCATAAAAGCTTTAATGGCACTCTAGTAAGATGGATTTACACATGATTTATTTATGAATGCGGTTGTATGTTGTGTTTTAGTTTTAAATTGTCCTTATGCGCGCCTTAGGATCAAGGGAGTGTGGAGCTAACATTAATTAATTTCAGGATTAAAAGATTAGTGATAAGTTTGAAAGGTAGGGATTCTATTACTCGTCTTTTGTGAGATTTTTATGGAATTAAAATTGATTGTTTTACTGCAAGATATATATATATCTATGTTGAACTGCTAAGATATGAGTATCACATATGAAACTATGACATGGACTCATCTTGTATTGTACGGCGAGGAACATAATGAATTGACACATGTTATAAATGAAGAAGCATGGTTAGGAAAACTGACTCTATAAATAATGATTAAATATAGAAAAATAGTGAGATGTAAAAAGGGCGGCGGTTACGTCCTTAGGCATGAATACCCTAAAAGGTAAAATAGGGAGAAGGTGATGACGCTTCCTTGAGTTGAAAGTCCCAGAACACACTGTACAAGAATCGACTTGGTGAGGACTCGGGGCTTGATGTCCTCTCACCAGAACACCCTTAGAATGTTTAAGGGGTGATCAAGCGCGCCCATTTGGGTTTCGATGAGTTGAGTAATACTCTATTGAACGTGGATACCTAGGAATAATGTTGAACTATAATATTTGTATATATGTATATGTATGAAACTCAGTATTGATTAACTATGGTATCCACAGAATATGATTATAATAAATCTCATAATCTGGATAATGATGAGTATTAACTAACCATGCAGGTTTTAATGTGATAATGATAAAAACCTAAAGGTGAGTAATGGTTTTCTTTACTGAGCATATTGTTGCTGATTCCCTTATATTTCATCTTTTCAGAACTCACTAAGTGTGAGGTGGCTATGAGAAAAATAATTGAGGAAGCAATGTAGTTACATTACGTTAGGACTGCTTCAAATGCTAAGAATGTTCTTCATAATAATGTAAGCATCAATTGTTACTTTCTGTGACTGTATTAAAATACGTTGAGGGTTAAAACGATGATGACGACAGTTTATATTATTAAATTTAAAGTGCTACATTAAACTGTGGTTTAATTGTTGTTGATATTTTTATTTTTAATTTGAGAGTTTTTATTTAAACCCCGAACAACTTTATTTTTAAGGTTTTATTTTTATTTTTAATTTTTATTTTAATTCATTAAAAACTGTTAACCCCGTTATATTTCTCTTCCTCTGCTTCTCTACTGTGAATCCACCACAGAAGATTAGTAAGGGAGTTCCCATCGTCATAACCACTCAAGGACCTAATCTTCTGCAGTGCAGTCTCTTTGTCATAAATCCCTTCGAGTGCATACACAAAACCTTTCCATCCTTCTCCAACGTCCTCCCGTTGCAAAGCCGGCAATGTCTAATTCACAAGCTCTCTTGCAAAGCCAACATCTGAGAACAAGACCTCAGTGATGGGCAACAAGGGCAGCACTTGAATCCCAAGCCTACACTCTTTCCACTCAGCAGGCGCAAACCAAAGTCCACTGTCCCTTTTGTTGGCCCACAGCACACCCACCACTCTATTCTCCCTCGTGAAATCTTCCTCGTACAGCTTGTCCCCCTCCTTCACATGCCACCACATTTGCGAGGCCTGAATCTCCAGCGCTGTGAGCTTTGATCCCATGGCCACGAGATGAATGTCTCTGTAATCCAACCCCATCAGAGCCGCAGAATAGTACCCGTTCACTGCCTCGCTTGTGCTCTCCTGATTCCTCCCATCGGCAAATTCAGTTAGCCCGCTCGCCCACGAGTGCAGCCTGTACAAGTCAAAACATCTAAGCCGCGTATAAGTTGATTCTGCCCGCCTGCTCAAGGTCATGAAATCGGCCATCATGGAATAAGCTTGAGGCTTGTACTTTCTCCCCCACGCCGGGTCGATTTTCGCAAGCACTGCAATTGCGTAAAGAAAATACCCCAAATGAAAATGGTGATCATTGTATATCCCAAACCCGAAATCCGCAGTACTATCAGTTGCTCCTTGCTTTGTTACAAGCCCACCCCATTTCTCATCAAACAGAAAGCCATTCCCATCAAAAGTGCCATCCAACCACGGCTCAATTGTCTCCTTCAGGAACTTCCTGATCACCGGAATCACCTCAAGAAAACAGACCTCTTCAGCAATCAACGCAAGCCTCGCCGCTCTCGCGATCAACTTCCCGTAGAAATACGAGGACTTGGTCTCCCTTGTCGCAGCCGCATCAAGAGCCTCGACATCTTTTCGCAATGCGGAAACAATCTCATCATGATATTCTTCTTTGACACCTTTAATCGAATGCCAAGTAACCGAAACAGGATCAGGCTTCAACGTCCACGAATCGCCAACAACACCAACAAGATCGCCATCAATACTCTTGTACTTAAACTCCTCCAAAACAGTGACATCATCGCCATCGAGAAGCTTCCGATGGAGAGGGTGGGCCAGCATAAGCAAATCGCCGCAACCTTTCTTCTCCCATTTGTACTCCAAACCAAACGGCTTCGTGAACAAGGCGTCACCAGACACAGGGTAACAAGAGCTAAACCTGTCGAGAGTCTTCTCATATTCCGGATTGGAATCGGGCATTATAGCAATCCTCAAAATCCCAGAAAACGCATTGGAAGTCAACAACGAAAGGCCTTGAGAAAAATTGATCGGCGACGAGGTGTATATAAGCCATGTCTGGTTGTTGTTGAGCTTGACGGTGTACTTGGTAAGCGACTTGTTGTACGAAAACGACAGAACGGCATGGATTGTTGAGATCGAAATGGCGGTGTTGCCGGAGACGGAGCAAGTCAAGAACGGGCTTCCTCGGACGAGGAAGAAGCGGAGATTCGAAGAGGGAATGTCGAGAGTGACACTGAGATCATTGAAGGAAGAAATCACGTGGCTTTTTTGAGAAACTGGGATGGTATTTTCGGAGCCGGAGATGGTGAGATCGGCGTTGAAAATCTGGTACAAGAAAGCGGAGGTGGAGAAGCGAGATGGGTAGCAGAGGGAAAGAGAGGAGGAGGAGGGCTTGACGAGGTAAGGGTGGATGTACTCGGGCTGGTCGCCATGTTTGAGGACAAAGTTTTGGAAGAAGGAGTTTGTGGGGAGTGGGCTCGAGAGGAGGCTTGGGGAGAAGAAGGCTGAAGGATCGGGGAGGACCGTTGATTCGGCTTTGGGGAAGAGCAATGGAGCATTGGATGATCGCCTTTGGATCGACCCCGGGTACCGCATGATGGGAACCAAAGTAGGTTCTCCAAAAACTACTTCTGGGGCTGAAATAGATGGTGATGGCGGCGATGGTGGTGATAATTGGGGTTTAATATAAGGCTTGCGAGGTTTTTTAAATATCTTGGTCACCAACATTTTCACCCTTCTTCTAAGCTTCTTCAGCATTATTTATAGTGTACAACTTGTCCAAAAAAAAGGTATCAATTAAAAATGAGAAATTCCCACGAGAGAAAAGGGGATGGAAATTATTTTTAATAATGAAGAAGGTAATTGATGAGCTGGTTTGGATCTATTGGTAATGAGGAGAAAATGGGGGGAGTTTTTGGCTTTTTTGGCGTGCCAAAATTGACCCAAAACTCAGCAGGTTGAGAATCGGATAATTAGGAGACTAGGAGGTCTTGTTTGAAGCAATTGGGAATGGAGGGGCCTGGTGCAAGAGGGTGGTTGGATTTGAAGGAAAGATGAGCTTTTTTCTGGGAAATGAAAGGTCTGCAAGGTATCAATGTTTTGTTTTCTTAGGTATACTTGAAATGTAAAGTGTCTCAAATTGGATGAGTTAAGGAAAGGATAAGTAATAACAAGGTGAAGGTGGGGGGTGGTGTTTGGGAAATGCTTCGTATGCAAGGAATTTTAACTTGGGACTTAGGAGTAGTCATGCTTAAGCTGCCCTTGCGCGTATAGATTGCTAACAAGTTCAACGTGGCTCTGGACAGTTTCGCAGCGAATAATGGATACATCTCGGTATTCTATTAAAAGAAGTAGAACATTCAATCAAGTTACTATTTGTGAGATCATTTAATTTGTTTTTTGCCTCAAGCGACCGTAAACTCTTGGCCCTTCTGACCAAATCCAATGCAAAGGAAGAGCAAGCGCCAATATATATACATATAATTACAAAAACACAAACATACACAATCACACACCCGTTACATTTTCTTTTTTTTTGAGGGTGCCGTACAAACATACATACATATATATATATATGTACATGTATATGAAAATATGTATGTATATGTGTAATCTTAATGGTAAGGTTTGGTTTAGACCATGCCTCAACTTTAACAAACTTGTCGGTCATTTTTTTCGAACGATTTGATATGGTCAAATTACCTGAAAACAGTCATGTTGTGAAACTAGATTGAAAAACTGTCAAATTGGTCCACCATACTCCAATGGTTTGTGGTCTCTTTTGCATAACCCTATCAGTATGGTCAAAGTACCAAATAATATTATTAATTAGCATCCACCATGGTGATAGTGGAGACTGATGGTTACCGACTTTAAGTAACCGTTTTACGGTCAATATCTACCATGCTCTATGATATTGATCAGTAATAGCCGAAATCATCAATATCCACTGAATTTCTCTCCAAAAATTAAAAATTCACTTTTTTCACCTTATATTTATAAACAATAAATTACAAAATTCAATCCATGTCTTTATATTATATTACTTTTTATAACAATAAGAAATTTTAACGTATTTAACCAAATAAGTTCAAAAAGTTTTTGTAAAATAAAAAAAATATATTTTATCATACAGTATCAAAACGTATATTAAAAAGCTTCAGTTAATATATTTTTTCTTTTGCTGCTTAAAAGTAAAAGTATAAGCTATCCCAAACACGCTCTTATGTCTGAAATACTTGTTTCTTATTTGTGGACAAGTTCCGAGAATGTGTAAGTTGAAACTGCAGGATTGTAACCCCTTTGTTGGCAAGCATATTCTTCCTTGGGAGAAAAACTTATGCTTTGCCATAATAAAGGAAGATGGTTTTGTACTGTTTTGAAATTTGCCATAGTAAAGGAAGATGGTTTTGGACTGTTTTGAAATATATATATATATATATATTTATATTTATTAAGTGTTTGGCATGTTTGGTTTAGATCAATGACAGTATAAAACTCTCACATGTTATAATGCGAAGTAAAAAACAACTATAGTATGAAGTTCTCCGATTTCCCAGAAGCACAAATATCGTGCCTGAGAAGAGAGTGCGGCAACTTGTCATGTAAAAGTGTTCGATAGAAGTCAACCAAAAGGAAGGCCAACCTTCCAAGATCCAAATTAGTTAAACCTTAGGCCTACCTCGTCTGGTGGAAGTGTAAAATCCACAGATTAAAACTAAAAAGCATGAATGGATAATAAGCTGTAACTTTCCAAGTACTTGATTTTCTTCTCATCGCACATGATCTCTGTATCATTTATATTTTTCATTTTAGTTTATTTCATTTTTCTTGTTTTATAAGACACACGAAGTGAAGGTTTGTCACACATTTCTCACCAGGTTAAATTCAAACTGTCATCATTAACCACAAAATGCCCAAGTTGCAAAAGGGAATTTGCATGCAAGTATTATTTTGTCTCTTTATTCCACTTGATCCAGTTCAGATTATGGTGCTACTGAAAACTCAGTCACAGCAGTGACGAAACAAACAATATTTCACACCAGGTTAAATTCAACCTGTCGTCATTAACCACAAAATGCCCAAGTTGTAAAAAGGAATTTGGATGCAAGTGTTATTTTGTCTCTTTATTCCACTTGATCCAGTTCAGAATATAGTGCTGCTGAAAATTCAGTCACAGTAGTGACGAAACAAACAATATTTTCCTCCGATGACGACTCCAAACTCCTCTTCCTCTGCCTCTGCTTCTCTACTGTGAATCCACCACAGAAGATTAGTGAGGGAGTTCCCATCATCATAACCATTCAAGGACCTAATCTTCTGCAGAGTAGTCTCTTTGTCATAAATCCCTTCGAGTGCATACACAAAACCTTTCCATCCTTCTCCAACGTCCTCCCGTTGCAAAGCCGGCAATGTCCAATTCACAAGCTCTCTTGCAAAGCCAACATCTGAGAACAAGACCTCAGTGATGGGCAACAAGGGCAGCACTTGAATCCCAAGCCTACACTCTTTCCACTCAGCAGGCGCAAACCAAAGTCCGCTGTCCCTTTTGTTGGCCCACAACACACCCACCACTCTATTCTCCCTCGTGAAATCTTCCTCGTACAGCTTGTCCCCCTCCTTCACATGCCACCACATTTGCGAGGCCTGAATCTCCAGTGCTGTGAGCATTGATCCCGTGGCCACGAGATGAGTGTCTCCGTAAGCCAACCCCATCAGAGCCGCAGAATAGTACCCGTTCACCGCCTCGCTTGTGCTCTCCTGATTCCTCCCATCGGCAAATTCAGTTAGCCCGCTTGCCCACGAGTGCAGCTTGTACAAGTCAAAGCATCTAAGCCGCGTATAAGTTGATTCTGCCCGCCGGCTCAAGGTCATGAAATCGGCCATCATGGAATAAGCTTGAGGCTTGTACTTTCTCCCCCACGCCGGGTCAATTTTCGCAAGCACTGCAATTGCGTAAAGAAAATACCCCAAATGAAAATGGTGATCATTGTATATCCCAAACCCGAAATCCGCAGTACTATCAGTTGCTCCTTGCTTTGTTACAAGCCCACCCCATTTCTCATCAAACAGAAAGCCATTCCCATCAAAAGTACTATCCAACCACGGCTCAATTGTCTCCTTCAAGAACTTCCTGATCACCGGAATCACCTCAAGAAAACAGACCTCTTCAGCAATCAACGCAAGCCTCGCCGCTCTCGCGATCAACTTCCCGTAGAAATACGAGGACTTGGTCTCCCTTGTCGCAGCCGCATCAAGAGCCTCGACATCTTTTCGCAATGCGGAAACAATCTCATCATGATATTCTTCTTTGACACCTTTAATCGAATGCCAAGTAACCGAAACAGGATCAGGCTTCAACGTCCACGAATCGCCAACAACACCAACAAGATCGCCATCAATACTCTTGTACTTAAACTCCTCCAAAACAGTGACATCATCGCCATCGAGAAGCTTCCGATGGAGAGGGTGGGCCAGCATAAGCAAATCGCCCCACCCTTTCTTCTCCCATTTGTACTCCAAACAAAACGGCTTCGTGAACAAGGCGTCACCAGACACAGGGTAACAAGAGCTAAACCTGTCGAGAGTCTTCTCATATTCCGGATTGGAATCGGGCATTATAGCAATCCTCAAAATCCCAGAAAACGCATTGGAAGTCAACAACGAAAGGCCTTGCGAAAAATTGATGGGCGACGAGGTGTATATAAGCCATGTCTGGTTGTTGTTGAGCTTGACGGTGTACTTGGTAAGCGAATCGTTGTACGAAAACGACAGAACGGCATGGATTGTTGAGATCGAAACGGCGGTGTTGCCGGAGACCGAGCAAGTCAAGAATGGGCTTCCTCGGACGAGGAAGAAGCGGAGATTCGAAGAGGGAATGTCGAGAGTGACACTGAGATCATTGAAGGAAGAAATCACGTGGCTTTTTTGAGAAACTGGGATGGTATTTTCGGAGCCGGAGATGGTGAGATCGGCGTTGAAAATCTGGTACAAGAAAGCGGAGGTGGAGAAGCGAGATGGGTAGCAGAGGGAAAGAGAGGAGGAGGAGGGCTTGACGAGGTAAGGGTGGATGTACTCGGGCTGATCGCCATGTTTGAGGACAAAGTTCTGGAAGAAGGAGTTTGTGGGGAGTGGGCTCGAGAGGAGGCTTGGGGAGAAGAAGGCTGAAGGATCGGGGAGGACCGTTGATTCGGCTTTGGGGAAGAGAAATGGAGCATTGGATGATCGCCTTGGGATCGACTCCGAGAACGACATGATGGGAACCAAAGTAGGTTCTTCAAAAACTACTTCTGGGGCTGAAAGAGATGGTGACGGTGGCGATGGTGGTGCTAATTGGGGTTTAATATAAGGCTTGCGAGGTTTTTTAAATATCTTGGTCACCAACAATTTCACCCTTCTTCGAAGCTTCTTCAGCATTATTTATAGTGTACAACTTGTCCAAAAAAAAAAGGTATCAATTGAAAATGAGAAATTCCCACGAGAGAAAAGGGATTGAAATTATTTTTAATTATGAAGAAGGTAATTGATGAGCTGGTTTGGATCTATTGGTAATGAGGAGAAAATGGGGGGAGTTTTTGGCTTTTTTGGCGTGCCAAAATTGACCCAAAACTCAGCAGGTTGAGAATCGGATAATTAGGAGACTAGGAGGTCTTGTTTGAAGCAATTGGGAATGGAGGGGCCTGGTGCAAGAGGGTGGTTGGATTTGAAGGAAAGATGAGCTTTTTTCTGGGAAATGAAAGGCCTGCAAGGTATCAATGTTTTGTTTTCTTAGGTATACTTGAAATGTAAAGTGTCTCAAATTGGATGAGTTAAGGAAAGGATAAGTAATAACAAGGTGAAGGTGGGGTGGTGTTTGGGAAATGCTTCGTATGCAAGGAATTTTAACTTGGGACTAAGGAGTAGTCATGCTTAAGCTGCCCTTGCGCGTATAGATTGCTAACAAATTCAAATTCAACGTGGCTCTGAGACAGTTTCGCAGCGAATAATGGATACATGTCGGTATTCTATTAAAAGAAGTAGAACATTCAATCAAGTTACTATTTGTGAGATCATTTCATTTGTTTTTTGCCTCAAGCGACCGTAAACTCTTGGCCCTTCTGACCAAATCCATTGCAAAGGAAGAGCAAGCGCCAATATATATACGTATAATTACAAAAACACAGACATACACAATCACACACCCGTTACATTTTCTTCTTTTTGAGGGTGCCGTACAAACATACATACATATATATATATATATATATGTGTGTACATGTATATGAAAATATGTATGTATATGTGTAATCTTAATAGTAAGGTTTGGTTTAGACCATGCCTCAACTTTAACAAACTTGTCGGTCATTTTTTTCGAACGATTTGATATGGTCAAATTACCTGAAAACAGTCATGTGAAACTAGATTGAAAAACTGTCAAATTGGTCCACCATACTCCAATGGTTTGTGGTCTCTTTTGCATAACCCTATCAGTATGGTCAAAGTACCAAATAATATTATTGATTAGCATCCGCCATGGTGATAGTGGAGACTGATGGTTACCGACTTTAAGTAACCGTTTTGCGGTCAATATCTACCATGCTCTATGATATTGATCAGTAATAGCTGAAATCACCAATATCCACTGAATTTCTCTCCAAAAATTAAAAAAAAAATACAAAAATTCATCAAAATCACAAAAATACTCAGAGAACCACACAAAACAATAATAATAAAAAAAACTCCACAAAAATATAAAACTCAAAAAAAAAAATCAATGAGGCAAAAAATTCAAAGCTGATCAGAACCGACCTTCACTTGGTTGTGGGAATGGCTCACGGTGTTTTGGTCTTCGTGTTTAGAGGCGATCGATCCATGTGGTCCCGATGTCCTTGCGGGGAGATCTTATGCCAACCATGACAGAAAAAAGTTATGTTTAGTGGGTGCACGTTCTCCTATTGAAGAAACACAAGAACTACTATATCCTGTTATATTAGCATCTGATTGAAAGAACAATTGAAATTGTTTTTTGTTTCAATTTTATGAGAAAAACAATAATAAAAATGGTTGAAACTCATTTTTACTAAACAAACTATAATATAAACATTGTATTTACATTTTAACAATCCGTCTTTTTAGGTCGTCACTTAATTTGCTTAAACATAGTTTATTAACTTTAATTTTACTTACTAGTAAGAAAAATACTAAGCAAAATTTTTTTTTCTTAATAACATACTTAAAAGTTTTCTTGAAACTGTTGCGACTTACATGGCTACATAAACTGAAACATAAGTATAAAACTTGACTTATTAACCATTCAAAATATTTCACAAAATATATCTTTTAAAATGCTTTTTCTGTAAAACATTTCTTATAAAACATTTCATTAGGCATTGACTTTTTTAAAACTTTTAAGATACCATTTTCAAATAGTAGAAAACTTCTTCTTTAAGCAGCGGATAACTATTATAGTGGTATCTATACCCAACTTTCGCGTTTGTTCTCTACAGCACCGAGCTCGTCAACCAGTCATACTGGTCTTCTGTAAAGCTACCTACAACATGAAAGAGCTTATAGTGAGCTTTCGCTCAATAAACTCAAAAATAATCTTACAAAACTTTAAAAATGCTTATCGTAAAATATTACTTTTAAACTCCATGTAGAATTTTTGTAAACCGTCCCCAATGCTTAACATTTTCAATGAGTTTTGCAACTTTTATATTTTAACTTTCTTGAATTTCTAATTGCACGGTGGAGTTTCATGCCATATTTTAATTCTGCCTTTTGCAAAACTTTGCAATTTAGTCCCCTCAAAATTTTACAACATTTTGTTTATTAAAATTGATATCCTTTAGCAGATCCAACGCTTTGTTTGGAAAATGAATTAGCCTCTAGGGCCCTCAAAATCATCATTCCTTGAAAACTAGTCAAACTTTGTTTTTTAACAAAGTTTAGCAATCTTTTCCTTTTTAACACCAAAAACCCTAATTTCTAAATTTCTATCATCATCATCATCATTATAAAACCTAACCAATCATGTCATAACGTCAACCTTACATATCAAGTCATAAACATTGCAACAAACACTTGTTGTACAAAAAATAAAATCAAAACTAGGGTTAGGGTTCTACCTAGGGATATTTAAGCTTTAGCTCTTCCTTCGAGACACTTAAAAACCTTCTCAAAAAGCTATGACAACATTTATAAAACAACTCATAAAAATCCCATCCAAATCATTAAAAAAAACCCTAAAGTACAATAGGTAAAGCTTGGGTTTTTACCTTGAAACTCTTTAATCTTCAGCTTCTATACTTATTCTTGCTTCTTTGCATGATTTGGAGGCTATACTCTTGAAAAGTATTTGAAAGAATCCACAGGAGCGGGTCGGTTTTGGAGAGGGGAAGAAATAGGTTTTTCTTCATGGTTTGTATGAAAAATGATGGAGACAAAATTTCTCCCCTCTACTTAAGTAAAACCAGTGCACTTAGGGAGATGAGGTGGCTTTTTGCCTACCTTACAGGTGGCACCTTGGTGGGTCCTATATTAACTTTTTCAGTCCAAATTTATACTGACAGTATTTTTTTCATACTACCTATATAATTCATACACTACTAGCATTCTTTCCTATACTATGTTTCATGATCCATAAACTCCCACATCACCCATGCCGTATCATTATTATACTGTTTAACTTTACACAGTCTAATTTCTATATTGCATTACTTTATGCAGTATAATTTTTATACTGCTTAACTTTATCAGTATAACTTCTATATTGTATAATTTTATCAGTGTAATCTTTGCACTGTATTATACTCATACTACCTAAATTTGTACCTCTTAATCTTTATACTGTATAATTTTCATATTTTTATACAGTGTTTTCTTTATACCACATAATTTTTATATTTTTATACATTTTTTTTCTTAAATTGTATTTCTGTCTTGGAATTTGTTATGACACATTTTGCAACAATTAGACTTTATAGCTTATTTTCATATCATTCCTTCGTTATGTAAGACTATGGCATGATTTTTAACTTCAAGAATCTCATTCTCACTTTTATGAAATTTTTCATAAAAATTAGATTTAAACAATGATCATTGTGACACAAAAATTACTCCTTAAATTCTTAACAAAATTTTGACCACAAAATTTTAGCACATAAAATTTGTTCATAAATTTCTTAACAAAATCCTTAATTATTACATCTAAACTGCACTAAAAATTCTCGAGTGTTACATACATCAAGTTTTGATAATATGCCCCCGCTTGATAATAATGCCCCCTTCAAGAAATTGTAGGAAATTTTGCTTTTCCAAAACTAATTGTAGTAAGTGTCAACTTTTAAAAATATTTATAATAAATGCCAAATTTATTATGTAAATAATTTATCTACTTTTTGTTTATAGTGAAATAATACTTATTCACACAATAAATGGATTTATAGTGTAAATAATGTATTTACCTCATTGTTTACAATATAAATATTTTTTATTTACATAGTAAATAAGTTATTTTATATTGTAAATCTGACATTTACTACAAATATTTTTAAAACCTAATATTTACTTCAAAAAGTTTAAAAAATCTAGCATTTCCTCAGTTCTCCCTAAACCTTCAGTTTAATGTCTTGGGCATTTCTTAAAGGGACTCCTTTTTCGGCTTGAATCACTTTGTCTTCTATTGGAATTGAAAATGACTTTCTTTCTTCGGTATAACACTTCTTTCTTTGATATAACACTCAAAAGGTAGTAATTTATTGGTAAATACTTTTATTTGTATTTTTATTTGAATCATACATAATACTCGATAAAATATTAACGCTAATTAATTTGAACCATGCATAATACTCAAAAAAATATTAATACTAATTACAAAAGAAATTTGTCCTCTCTTTTTATTAATTTTTTAAAAATCTAATTTTTATTTATTAGATTCGAATATTGGGTCTGTCACTTATGCCAACAAGGCCATAGGAGATCTCAACCTTCCCTCGCGCCCATGTTGGTCCTTGGATCATTGATGACGCTTCTTGTTGACATGAAGTGTGGTCTTGAAAAATTACTCAGTCTTGTTGAAAGTAGGGATATCAAAGAGGTCCAACAACAATGCTGGGGTATCCTTTAGTGAAAGAGATTGAAGGTGTCAAGTGAGATCTTTATGTAGGTTGCACAGGAGGAAAAATAGTCACCACAATATTAGTTATTTAATCTAGGTGGCAGAATTGGTAAGAAAAGTTATAAGGGTGGCAAAAATTAATCCATCCTCTCTTCTTTGTGCATTTTCCCTAATTTCTTTGATAAATGTTGGTTAACATGGACCAGTAATAATGATAACCTAGGAATTCTTACCATATTGTGCGATATTTCCTAACTTAAATAGTCATTATTGTCAGAGTTAGATTACAATTGTTTAATATAATAAAATAAAAATTACAAGATATATAAGATTTTTCAAACTATTAATATTAAATGTCATGTATAAGTTAGGATATCATTGTTCATTAAATAATTAGGTAGACCAAAATATCCTTGATTAATCTGGGGTTTTTTCTCTCCTCTCTCCTTTCTCCCACGTTTCTCTCTCTCCTTTCTCTCTACACTCCCTCTCTCTCCTTTCATCATCGTCATGCCTCTCTTTCTCTCTCTTCTCTTGTCATCTTCACGTCATCACAAGCAAAGCTCTCTTGTCATCATTGTTAATGTCTTTTCGTCCCCTTCGATGTAGGTAATGTTTTGTGATGACTTGAACTTTTTGAACTGTTATTTAATACTTTTTCTTTATTTAAACTTACTTACTTGGCTATGAAACTATGAAATATATATATATATATCTTGCTTTTTAATTTACATTAACACGTTTCATAACTACATTATTGTTCCGAAAAGAGTTTATAACACTTGTTCAACTTATATTACACACCATATTCATCATAATAATTTTCATTGACATACCATATTTCAAAAGCATTTAATATACAACAGAAATATCCTTGCAGTGGTATCCATACCCATGTCTACATAGTTGCTTAACTGTCATTGCTAGCTCAACAGTAATCCTATTTTAGCCTTTTGGTTGGATTTAATATAACATGAAATAACTTGGTGAATTATTGCTCAGTAAGTTCAAACATAGCCCACAAAACGTTTCCTTTCTATATACATGATTTGTTTATGCTTCCTTATGAACTTCAGTTATTCATTTCACTTCCTTAACTTGAACTAGTGCTCATGTGTACGTGCCAAGTACGCATACAGGTCATCGTAACACGGAGACGATAATATAACTTGAAGCTCCCTTTGGTTTGGAAGATTGGTACAACACTTCCTTATCTTATCTAATGAATTATTTACCAGTCCTATAAATTATAGTGGCATACCATTTATGATGCTTTATTTACTTAAATATGTGTGTAGCAAATGCATTACATTAAATGATGTGAATAACATTTTTATTTAAAAACCTTCAATTCCACATTCACATTATAGTAAGATTTGAAACTTACTTGGAATTAGCATTGCACTTATCCAATTTCTTGTTTCTCTTACTATCCAAGTGAGTGTCTTGCTTGGACAATTATTCTAATATTGGTTGACTTATCTATTATTGAACTACATGTCAACAATAAAAACTTAAGCTTTAATTACTTAATCTTATTATTAGTCGGTTTTCTAAAAACATGAGCGTTACAAGACTTGTTTTTCCTTATCTCATGTTACCTTTCTATCATTAACAGAATACGAAAAAATTTTTGCTAAGGGATGTTTTTCTATTTCTGACATTTCAGGTTCTGTTTGATTCGTTTTGAGAAAAAATAGCGTTTTTGTCCTTGATGGGTCTTAGAAAACTATTTGAACTTGTTTTCCATTAAAAACTTGTATTTTCTTGCTTATTGGCATTGGTTTTATTTTTGCAGAAAAATCCAGTTTTAATAAAACTTTGCAATTTTAACCGAAACTATAAGAATTTTGACAATTTTACCCCTGAAACAAAAACAATCATTTTATATCGTAGAGCTTAGTTTATTATAAGGATTAAAACTTTCTAAGGTACCCAGTCCAAATTCCTTAAATTTTCAAACGTTTTTCTTTTTAACACTATTTTCAAAATTTTATGATTAAAAATTCACAAAATTCATAACTTATAAATTGTGTGGAACTTTTACAAACCATCTATGAATTTGAATAGTTTCGATGAGTTCTACAACTTTCGTGTGTTAACTTTTCTTAAATTTCTATTATGTAGTTAGGTTTTTAGCCATTTTTCAAAACTGCTACAAAATACATAAACTTTTCCAGATTAATCCACTTAGAGTTTTACAAAATTTTGTTCATCAAACTTGTTAATTTCACTGTTTTGGACAAATCTTTTGTTTTATTCATAAAAAATATCAGCCTCTAATTCCACTAAAACCATCCATTTTTGAAAAGACATGAAAACTTTGCTTCAGAGAAAAGATTTTCAAAGTTTAATTTTTAGTATGTAAAACCCTAACTTTTAATCAAGCATCACCACCATATATGTAACATATTATATAATCATACCATAGTGTCCATTCAACATGTCATGGTCTATACTTAAACACATACTAAATTTCATAAAAAACAACAACAAACTTTAAAGTAAAGGTTAAAGGTTTTACCCGAGGATTTGTAATCTTTGTGATCCTCCACAAAAAGGCTTGAATTTGGTCAAACTCCCTTGACACAAATCATGATAAGAACCCCTATCAAAACCCATCTAAAGCCCTAAAAAAATCGTAAAAACACATAGGGAAAAGTCTAGAGTTGGTCACCAAAAATTGCTAATCTTGTATCCAACACTTGAACTTGCTTGGAAAGTGGATTTTTGTGGTTGTTTTTGAGCAAAATAATTAAGAGAAAACTTAAGGGGCTGCTATTTTGCTTAGGGGAGAAAATGGGTGTTTTTCTTTATGGTTCATGCAAAATGATGATGGATTAAGGAAGATTTTTGTTTCCAACTTTGATGATTCACTAGCTTAGTCATCATCTTAACTTAATGGTGACTAAAAATTTGCCTAAAAGGAGTTACAACTAGTTTTCTCATGGATGGATGTGGCCAATTTCCATTCTTTTAGGTGGTACTTTTGGTGGGCTCCACCTACTTTTACAATATTTAAGTTTGCACCATATTGTATTTTTTCCTATACTGTCAGTGTAA
Organism: Artocarpus heterophyllus; assembly: GCA_025403435.1. Classification (NCBI taxonomy): domain Eukaryota; kingdom Viridiplantae; phylum Streptophyta; class Magnoliopsida; order Rosales; family Moraceae; genus Artocarpus; species Artocarpus heterophyllus. The sequence goes on along the minus strand of CM046348.1, from coordinate 10,589,107 downwards.
AATTGAAGAGATATTTGCTTAAATTGTCTAGAATGTACTGAATTATAATTTACCACATTTTATAACCACAACACAATATTTTGTATATATGTGTTTATGTTTTATCGGTATAATTATATTGTAATGTGTACCATTTACTTTTGTGTATCTTTCTATACTATACTCCAACAACTGTTGGATTATAGACATAAAAATATTGACCAGTTTAATTGACTAGTATATCTTAGACCATGACATGATTTTCTATTTTAATTTACATATTTTTGCTTTAGTAATTTATATCACAAAATTGTAATGTAAATTTCACTTTAAGAGTATTTCATAAATTTTTGAGTATTTAAACTTAAAAAATTAGCATATTAAAAATATTCTAAATTGCACAAAATTTACAGACATAATACACATTAATATTATCTATAAATAATTTACATTTTATCGTAATTATACAAAATACAATTTATCGATAAAATTTGTCATTTAAATCCAAAGTAATTTTAGATTTAAATTAATAAATTTTCTTGAATATTACATGTTTTCCCGTTATTAGCGGCTTCGTCATAGGCAAAGCTCTCCCATCGATTGATGCCGTGACAATCATGTCAACTTGAGCAATGATGAGATTGCAACGTCTCAACAACGAAGTTAGAGTTGCGAAGGTCTCGTGGCGAGAGACATGTTGCGTCGGGGAAAGTCACGCTGGAGCCAAAGAGGAGGTGTCATGCTGGAGCTTGGAGAGGAGAGGTTGCTTGACATAGAGAAGAGAGATGAAGGAAAAAAAAAAGGAAAAATTATGTGGGTATGGGCATTTTTGACATTTTATTGGTGTTGAATAATGATCTTGATATTTACTAAACATTTTAAAACCTGCTATTTATTTTAATTAGTATTCTTAAATCTAACATTTTTCTCATTCTCTCATATAAAATTAAGTAATAATTATTGTAATAATTTTCACATTTTATGCTATTACCCTAATCTTAGTTTTCATATTTATGATAAATTTAGAGATATAACTTAGTCAAAGAATAAAATATTTTACAAATAACAAAAATTAAAATAGTTATAATAATTATTGCTTGATTTGTAATATATAGCATAAAATTATAATGACAAATATTTTATAATTAAGTTATTTATTAAACTTAAAAATTTTCATTTTCTATAAAAAAGTATTGTAATAAATGTGTTGCTTATCTATTTGCTATAAATAAAACAAAATTTTACCTTTTGAATGTTATTTACTACACTTGTTTTGTTTTGTTTTGTTTTTTCGTTTTTGTGTTTGTTTATGTTTAAAGTACCACATTTGCTTAAAAACTTCCTATTTATTAAAAAAATTTAAAAATCTCACGTTTCCCCATTTTCCGTTAAAAAAAAAGCGCATTTTGCATTTTCTTTGCCTTTCTGCCTGGTTACGGTTCACTCCTGAAGAACTGTTTGTTATCGGACATCGGAGAGAGGGAGGGAAAGTAGAGAGACAGAGATGGCTGGATTACTAGCGTGGGCGGCGGACGTCGTCGGAGGTGGAGGTGGTGGCGGAGGGCAAGGCAACGACGAAGGAGATTCCAATTCGATCCCGGTCGTCTTCACTCCGGATCAGCAAAACTACGTCCGCGAATTGGATCTGAAAGCAGCTTCTCTGAGCCGTTCGATCCAGGATCTACGACTGAGACTGCCTCCACAGGACATCTCCCAACGCCTCCCTCACCTCCACGCTCACTCCCTCGCTTCCAACGCCGCCCTTGCTCTCCAATTGAACGCTCACTCCGCCACTCGCGAACAGGTTCGATCGCTTCTTCCAATTGTTCCTTTCTTCCAAGTTCTAGGGCATTATTCAATCACTTCAGTTTATCATGAAATTAGCGATATCAATTCTTTTAAGCATCAAATTGGTCCAGTAATATGGGAAGCTCCAATTTTGGTATTGTATATAAAGAAAGGACTTGGTACTTGAAGGTACTTATAAATCTGGGTGCTTTTAGGTTTAGGGTGAGTAAAGTTGGGATCTTGAATCTATGGATGTTTTTGTGTCTCTCTTACCATGTTGATAGTTTATACTCACCAATTCTTGTGGCCAGGCCCAATTGAGAGAGGTGACTCTGCAAGAAGAAAATGCTGCTTATGAAAAGGCTATATCAATATGTGAGACTAAGATACAGGAGAAAATACAGGAAGCGGGTTCACTTAAAAAGAAATTAGAGGTGTGTACAAAAGATCCTGAACGTGTTGTTGTTGTGTCCGGTGTGCGTGTGTGTTAATTTTTTTTTTTATTATTTTATTTTTTAATGTAAATCTGATATACTCATAACATTCTATCGACAAAATAGCCCCTGTTTGGTGAAAGTTTTAGAGGATAAAATTAGTAATGCTAGAAAATTTATCATCACCTAATAGGTTCCTAGTGGTTTATGGATCCATTTTGATGTTGTTTCGGTTAATTTTCAGGACATGGAGGAAACTGAAAAGAATTTGAGAATGGAACTGGAAAATGCACAAACTGCACTGGATGCCGGTCAATCTGGCAAGACAGAGGACGAATCAAGGGGTGAGTGCACAAAAGCATTTGAAACCGGTCAAGATACAGGAGGCCTGAATTCTTCCAAACTAGACGAGTTAGAGAACAAGAAGAAGGAATTGGTTTGCATCTTTTCTTTCAATGGCGGAGTTCTTTTTTCTTTTTCTCCATTTCTAATAATTAACACCTTGTTTCCTGCCTTTTCTTATCATCAAAAAATGGTTTTCTTCTTCTTAGATTTCAATAGAAGCCACAGTTCGTGATTTAGAGAAAAAATGGTCCCAAGTTCAAGATAATGCTCTGAAGCAGCCCTCCCCAGGTGTTTTATACAATCGATTAACTTTTAATATATTCACACTTTTGAGAGTTGAAAATCTTTTATAGTTGTAAAGAACTTTCCATTGTGCAGCACAAAGGGAGAAGATATTGGATAAGCAGCTTCACAGCCTCATTGAGCAACTAGCTGTAAAACAGGTTAGTTTATAGAGACTTCCAACAATATTTAAAGATTTAAAGCTTGAATCAATTTTTAATGTCATCCATTGCAAAATTGAGCAGCGATTTTCTTCGTTATTCTCCATTTTATTTGCAGGCACAAGCAGAAGGCCTGGTCAATGAAATTCATACAAAAGAGATGGAATTAGAAAGATTATATGGGTTGTGGAGGAGGCTTGAAAGCAGCAATGCAGAGATAAATACGGCTAGAAATCGGTTTGGACGAAGCACATCTGACAAGGGGTCTGCTACCTCTGATTACATTGTTGAACCTCATCAGAAGGCTCCTTATTCCAGTGGTGGCCGAAATGAGAGTCAGCAGAGGCTTATGCTGCTCAGATCGGGTTTTGTACTCTACATATTAGTTCTGCACATCTTGGTTTTCATCAAGATTACATTAGACATATGAGCATATACTGAACCGATGTAATACCTTCTTTCACAGTTGATTGTATCCAAACTAAAGAGAGCGCTTGAAAGAGGAAAAAGAAAAAACATAAGGCTTTTGCTTGTATGAATAGTTGTGTATGTTAGAATGAATATATGTTATCGTATGATTCAAAAGTTCATTCCGTCTGTCCATTGAGCTTCATTGTTGGTGCTGAACTCTACACGTTGTCCGGATCTAAGCGGTTTGACATTGGAAAACAGAGAAATGGCACACTTGGGACTTTATTTATAAATTTGTTCAACTGAAATATCTTCTTTTTAAGTAGTAGTGACATAGAAGTCGGGGCGATGATTGTCTCTATCTGATCTAGAATTACTCAAATATAGAAATTTTTAGTAGGCCTGCAAGAGTCTCTTCTCATCGATTCACCCTAAGTAATCACAGTTGGGTTACAGCTCAGAAAGAAAAAAAAAAAAAAAAAAAACCTCCGTGGACAAGGATAGATGACTGGGCAGAGGCGATGACGATAGATGGAGATGGACGAGTGGCTGAGTAGAGGCGACAAAGACGACAAGAGAGAAAGGAGAAAATATTTGGATGGAAGAATAGAAGACTACTGTTTTAGGGATTTTTGTTTGAAAATTTAAACATTTTGGTCCATTTTTGTAAGCCATTTTAAACAACACTCTTGAGTTACTGTCATTTAAAGTTGATATTAGAAAACGTCGTCTAACACCCAATATGGATTTTCGAAACACGATAAGACTCCATGTTTCTTTTTTAGGACATAATCTGCTGTTTGTTATAGTGATTTAAAAGTGACTGGAATTATTAAAATAAAGTACAACACAACCTATATATAGACTTCAGAGGGTGGTGGCTTTATTAATTAGTCGGCTGTTTTCACCTGTTGAGTCTGGGCGCCTTGGATGAGCGATGAAGGCATTTGCTTCCGATCGGCCGTGTGACTTGACCTCACACAATTGGAGGTAAGATACACCAACTACTTGAATCTGTTTTGACAACCTAGTTATAGCAAAAAATTAAAACGAGTAGTACTATGTACTATATAATGACATATTCTAAAAATCAAGGGTGTAAAACATAGTAAGTAATATTGTTTGGATGAAAATATAAAAATATTTTGCAAAAATCCGTCCAAAAACTAAAGGAATTAAATCAAGAGAGAAAGGGAATACGCACTACAAACCGCATGTTATCTTTTGAACAATGTGCCTTCAAAATTTGTCCCTAAAACTCCTCACGAGTTGCGGACAAGATGGAAGACATCCTTAAACCATATTCGCATATGGGGATGTCCGGCTCATGTCATGTTTAAGGATCCGAATAAGTTGGAAGCACGTTCGAAAGTTTGCGTGTTTGTAGGATATCCAAAAGGGACTAAAGGGGGTTATTTTTATAACCCAAAGGAAAATAAAGTCGTGGTTTCAACTAATGCAACTTTCCTTGAGGAGAGTTACATGGACGACTTTAAACCTTAAAATTTAAGGGATTAAATAGTATGTTTTGAAAGTGGCTCTTAAGAGTCATTGTTGTTTTAGGCGTCGTTCATTTTACTTGCTAATCTATTGTTCAATTTTTTTTCTTGGTATCTTGTCGTTTTTAGTGTCATTGTCGTTCATCAAGCTTCACTTATAAGCTTTTGACTTTTCAATTTAGCAAAACAATTTTTGCGGTCAACGTCAATGCGCGTGAAAGGAAGCAGGCGAGAAGCATCTCGAAAGCCAACTCCGTCCTTGTATGCCTATATAATCAAACTAATTTTCAAGTTTCAGAAAACACAAACTGCCTTTTCTAGACACAATGGCATTGACTAACTCCATTAACCGTTTCAGAACAGACTTTTGCTTGCTTTTGGCAAACCAAGTCTTGGAAGATGAAGCCACAAAGGGTTCCAATTTTGTGGTTTCTCCTTTATCATTACATGTTATCTTATGCTTGGTTGCTGCAGCATCAAAAGGGCATACTTTGGAACAACTGTTGCTGTTTTTAAGGTCAACAAGTGTTAGTGAGTTAAGTTTGTTGATTTCACATGTAATCAATCCGACATCTCCGGATCATAGAAAAGACGAAGATCTCAGTGAAGGTGAAAATCTGCTCTTGTCGTTTGTTTATAGTGCTTGGATTGATCAGAGCTTCAATTTGAAGCCATCTTTTGAAAGGCTTGTCAAAGAGACTTACAAAGCCGAGATCAGAAATGACGTTGACTTTGTAAACAAGGTACATCTCTTTTCCTATTTAAATCTTACCTTTTGAACTTTTTTTTTAACGTCCCATTTGAATTCTTACATATTTGTTGAAAGCAAATTCATGAAATTGCCATTTTATATCTTATCATGATCAATGTAACTGTATAGTAAATGACAAGTCAAATGGTCTTTCCTGTTATACATCTTCCTTCCTTAAAAGAAACGTTGATTATGTAAACATTGACTTTTAAGAGTTTGCTATTTGTGGGTTATTGTAAGCTTGCAACCGGATGCATGACATGAACTTGTTGTGTCGTTTTGATAGAAGATAAATTTCATCTGTTGTTATTCAAAAAATGAATTTTGTTTTGTTTGTTTGTGTTTTTATTTTTTACAATTAAAAACATCATGAGTTTAATACTATCTTATAATTACATATGCTGGTTTCCATGAAGCCTAATGAAGCAGTAGATGAAGTGAATTCTTGGGCTGCAAAAGCAACCAAAGGACTCATAAACAAACTTCTGCCTTATGGATCCGTAGACTGCAATACTGCACTTGTTCTTGCAAATGCACTTTACTTCAAAGGATCATGGAACAAAAAATTTGATGCATCAAGGACTCAAGCTAGAAACTTTCATCTTCTCAATGGCCAAATCGTTCAAGCTCCGTTCATGACCACCAATATTTTCTCAGGGCAATATCATCTATACAAATGTTTTGAGGGTTTTAAGGTTCTCCAAATTCCCTACCAAAGCGGCCAAGATGCCCGGAAATTTTCCATGTACTTTTTCCTCCCCGATGCAAAAGACGGCCTCCTCAATCTAACCCAAATGATCAAGTCAAATCCTGGTTTTTTGTATCAAAAATTTGATCTAACAGAAGACAAGCTCACCGAATTTTGGATTCTAAAATTCAAATTCTCATTCGGGTTTGAAGCTTCCGAAACAATGAGGAAGATGGGGCTTGTAGGAATTTTCAATCCCGGGGAGCTCACTGAAATCATTGATTGTGATCCTCTTACGGGTAAGAAGCTATTTATTTCATATATATACCACAAAGCATATATTGAAGTGAACGAGGAAGGGACGGAAGCCGCAGCCGTTACTGCTGCTACCTGTCAACTGCTAGGATTAAGATATTATCCCAGCTTTGTTGCTGATCATCCTTTCTTGTTTATGATAAGAGAAGACATTCATGGGATTGTGTTCTTCGTTGGAGCCGTGCTTAATCCACTCCTAGAGTCCTAATTAATCACTTTCTCTATCCATAATAATATGAAAAAAAAAAACAGAAAAACATAACATTGTTTGCTCTTATATGTATTGCATGTTTCCTTTATCTTTTTGCTTTTGATGCCAATATGTTCGTATGCTACTCGTTATGTTGAGACATCTGATCTATTGTAAAATAAACTTTAATGTATTCTAGTGCTCGTCTTAATAAGAGATTGTTGTTGACACTGTGCATGTCCTTTTCACTACCATGAAACTTCTTGGGTAAGGTATTTCATCCTTAGTGGCTTTGGTTTTTCACATTTTGTGAAAATCAATAATGCATATTGTAGAGTAGACAGGGCATTCGTTTCTTTTCTTGGGTTTTTTTTTATCAATTCCTTCTTCTGGGATGTGGAAAGTGTTCGACGTATTTTCAACAAAATAACCGCTGGACTGTAAAAACAATCCAAATCACACCACACCACATTGTGTAGTGTGATTTTTTTCCCCTTCGTGGTGCCTTATTAATGCCTAATTGTAATGTGTGGTTTGAATTTTCAAAACCACAATTAATCAAAACACACTGCATATTTTTATTAATGTAATTTTTAAAAATATTTCTTTCATGGTTTCAAATATGTTAACTTTTCATGATTATTTGGCACTATCTTGAATATTTTTACCCCAATAATATAAAACTCCTAACACATCTAAATCTTATAAAAAATTAAAAACAATGCACTTACATATAGAAATTTAGCAAACCCTATATTATTTTGTTCTACCCTCATATGTTAAATATTTTATTTTATGTATAGATATTAAAAACATATTAATTGCAAAAATGTGTATAGTTTTTGGTGTGGTCTTAATTTGTTAGGGTGGTGAGAACCGTTGGGTAAAATCACTTTTACTATAACATGTGAGAGCTTTACACTGTCGTAATTTTTTTAATTGTTACTATAGCATGTAAGAGTTTTACATTGTTCATAACTGAGTTTGTGATGGAAATCACTCAGCCAAATAACCGGTTAAACAACATATCCTACACCGCACCATACTGCATAATGTTGGTATAGTTTGACTTTCAAACGTGGTTAAAAACTCTAACCACATTTACGGCATGCTAAATTTTTTTTAAAATAACCGTCCAATCTACACTGTGCTCACTGCTACTAGATTCTAACATATTTTCTTTAAAATAAAGAAGCACTAATTGTCTATGGTCGCCAACGCAAGGTGCTAGATTATAACCTGGTAGGTTCCAAAGCCAAAACTCGCTAGATCCATATCGGAACCTGTTAGATTCTATAGCAGAACCTGTTAGATTTTGTCCTGAAACCTGTCCAGTTCCAAAATGGACAAATTATTTTTTACAATCTACTAAAATAAATCTAATTTGTTGTAAAAAAAATTATCAAAAAAAGTACAAGAAAGTCTTAAAAGATTACAAAAAACACACAAAAATTACAACTAAAATTTTTCTGCCTCATCTTTCTCAGCATAATGTTTCAATATGTCATAACAGTGTTATGTAAAATTTCTTCAACAAGTTCTACAACAAATATGCCTTTCACTGCAATAAATTCTCCACAACAAGAAAATACCAAAATTTCATGGTATGCATAAAAAATTACTCAAGTGTTGAACTAATCTGCCCACTTAATTTAAACAAGAAAAATACCAAAATTTAACATTATCTGCAAAATATGATCACTATCAACAAAACACACTATCAATACAGCTTGCCACTTACTCATTCCGTATATCAATTTTTCTTTCTCAGAAACCCACATCTCATCATTTCCAATTTTATTTGCCTCAAGATGCTCATTAACTCATCGTCTGCTCCATAATCTAATACCTGATGAGCCTCTGCTGTTTCTTTATGTACATATACATATACATCTATCTAGTTTGGTGAGCCTCTGCTATTTCTTCATGTATATATACATGTTTTTGTTTTTTTGTGCCTACTTTCAGGCCCTGCCATGAAAGGCTAATAAAAGAAAATCAAATCAAATGAATTAATAACATTAATTTAAGCAACATGTCAATTTTTTTCCCATAGAATTTAAGCATATTAGATATGTATTAAACCTCCCCCGCAAAAAGTACATGAGCACATAACCAAGAGACTCCAGATCATCTCTTCTGCTTTATTTTGCATACAAATTAGAATTACGATCAAATAAATATATAGCTTGACAAATCAAATAGGAAATAACCAGGGCATATTGAATTTCTAACTGAAAGCAACAATAAGTTGGCTCACCAACCCCAAGGTGAGTATTAACACTTACATAGCTAGCTGTTGAAGAACTAGATCTTAACGAGATCTCAGAAAGATACATTTCATACCGGCATCGAAGTCAACAATGGAAGCCACCATGAACAGCTTATCATTGCACAAGACCTCCTAGTTCAGGGGCAAAAAAAATTGCTCAAAACCAAAACCAAAACAACAAATCTTGACTAGCATAACGAGATATGGCAACTTCTAGCCAAAGCCGAGCAGATCTCGAGGACCTCTGTCGCGGTCATCATGGATTTGATCTTCATGCCACAATCTCCTGCCTCCTCTGTCCCAGGCCACCCCCGCGAGGCCGAGATCGAGCGCGAGGACAAAGAAGTAGCGGAGGAGGAGGAAGGCGAGCGCGATTGCAAGCTAGAACGGCAAGAGTGGGAGAAGAGAGATCGGACGGAAGGAGGGTAGGGAGAGAGGGGCAGATTTGGGGGAAGGAAAGAGAGAGAACCTGTGATTTTAGGGTTTTCAGATTTGATTTTAGAATTAAGGACAAAAGTGTAAATTAATAAATTAAATTTAAAAGAAAATAAATTTTAAAAGGGTAATTTTAAAGAGTTAAAAAATAGAGATAGTTTCAATTAGGAGGCTCTATAAAGGTACATTTTATATAGTTTTTTCTAAATAAATCATTTAAAAGTAGTCTATTATAATTAAATAGCTTTAATATAATTGTTATATTTAATTTGTTGCCCATGAGAAACGAAATTTCATTTCATGTTTTCAAGATAAATAATTAAAACCAGATAAAATTTTGAAAATTTTTGTTTTCAATATATTACCCATATTCTATTACCAAGCAGATTTTCCAAACCAGCCTTATCACTGATTCTAAAACATATAGTAGCAGAACTGAAAACTAAAATTGAAAAGGGATCGCAAAGTAGAATCCTGTGGCAGTTGTTTTGCCCTATTTATATTAGAGCAAGTTGTTTAGCCATTCAAATATTTAACGATTTTATTTATGAGTTTGATCACTTTTGCGTACGGTGCACTAAATGTAATGAAGAAACTCGATCAAATGATCCAAAAAAAAAAAAAAAAAAAAGTTGTTCTATTGGTCTCTGTAAACAATATCATGTAATCTAAGCATCAGAAATAGTCCACAGGTGACTGAAGGTATCCTAATACAATACCGATAGCACCACCAGAGATGAAGGAGATCATGTTACAGTGGCCCCCTTGAGCGAGATTATGGCGGTGAAAATGATTTGGCTGCGAATATCTCATCGTGGCACCGCAATGAGCTAGCCCTCGAGCAAGCCATTGGCTGCTGGCACTGTGAAGGCCAGAGATCTTGCCGGTGTAATCTGTTTTGAAATGGTATGGTTGTGGGTGGCAGGAGATCTCCGGTGGTGGGGGAGGATCACAAATTGGGGTAGTGGTTGGCGGGAAGACAGAAGGAAAGAGGAAAGGAATTTTGTGGTTTTCTTATTTTATTGTCGTTTTATGGTTGAAATGTTTTATTTTTTTATAAATGATATATATATATATATATTTTATTCCATTTCGTGGCTTAAGTTTATACAGCCCCTTTTTAGCATGGTTCTTTTGTTATTTTCTAAAATTATTGTTAAAAACTAGAAAATCTTCATGTTTTGTACTTCTTGTCGTTGTACTGTTGTAGGCGTTTATAACACTCTTGTTGTTGTCGTAGATGTGATTTGATGGGCTCTATGAGAGGGCTTTCCATAAAGGTGCTTTGGGAGTCTGAGTCCCAAATGTGCTTCCTAAAAGTGTCCTCAAATAAAAAATGGTAAATTATAGGAAACGTGGTTTTTTAAAATTAATTATAATAAATATTAAGTTTTAAAAATATTTATAATAAATGTCAAATTTATGATGTATATAATTTATCTATCTTTTTGTTTATAATGTAAATAATTTTTATTATATAATAAATAGATTTATGGTACAAATAATGTATTACCTGATTGTATACAATGTAAATATTCTTATTTACATAGTAAATAAATTGTTTACATTGTAAATTTGACATTTACTATAAATATTTTCAAAACCTGATATTGACTTTAAAATGTTTCAAAAATGTGACCCCTATAAAAATCTAGAGAAAATTACATGTTATGTCATAGTAAATAAATTGTTTACATTGTAAATCTGACATTTACTATAAATATTTTCAAAACCTGATATTGACTTTAAAATGTTTCAAAAATGTGACGCCTATAAAAATCTAGAGAAAATTACATGTTATGTCATACTTTTAAAAGTTGTGTTTATTTATGCTACACTTAAGAAAGTTTATACAACTCTGTTATTCATATTACATACTAAATTGTATCATAAACGAACATGTATGACATTCATAAAAAATAAATCTTAAAAGATTGCATTTATGAAATTTCCTATGATCTATTTGACTGTCCAACCATATTGGTCTACATCAATGTCTTACAATTTTTCCATATCGTGACAAGAAAAGTCAGGGAGTCGGTTATGCCTGAATGTCTTATGAGATATGGTTTTTACTTCTTTTCTAAGACATAAATTGAGACTAAGCTTGAAAGATAAGTAAAAAAAAAAACAAAAAAACAAAATCTCCTGCAATATTCTTAAATTCATACATTTTTAAAATATGGCTAATTATTACTTCTTTTTATAAGGAAAATTGAGATTAAGCTCTGAAAATAAAATAAAATAAATTCCCTGTAATATTCTTATACTCAAACATTTATTCAGCTTCTCAAACTCTATAATTATACAGCAGATCCTACCTGTATTTTGTTTATCAAATGAAGTGTTCATGTGTGCATAATAGACGCTCTTTTCTCTGAAACTGTACCTAATCACAACTGTGCATAAATTATACATGTAAAAATAAATGATAAAAGTGTATAAAGAATGTATATGTATGGTCTTATGAAAAACCATATTGTATCTATAGTTTCCCATCAAGGGGTCTCTTCAATGTCCTCAACATGTGCAGGAAAATCTCATTCCAAGTATCAACGGGACCCGGCAAGCACCAGTGGACACAGTCAGCAATTGTCATGTTCCTGTGTGGTGAGTGTCCATAGAAGTTAGGGTGTCCATCAGGCCTCATAAACATAGCTTCGGTTGTGTCCATCATCCTAAACTCAAGACCTTTTTTCTTTCCAATCTCTTCTGCTGCTCTAAACTCCTCCACTTGAATTGAACGCATATCCCAAACGTACTGTTGTTCAGCCTTAACCACTTCTCCTCTCGCAAATGGCCGAGTCCTCTCACATTTCCCGCCGTCGTTCCACGCCCCGTTCTCGAAATGCGACGGCGAAAAAGTCCTCAAGAAAGTCACCCCCTTGTAGTTCTCAAGGCCTAAAAGTGTCCTGAACACTGTCCGGAAGGCCTTCTTGTATGTGTAATAGGGAGTGAAGTCAGTGAAGTTTTCCTCTTTGCATTTCGAGCAGCCGACGAGCCTGCCGCCCTCGTGTAACATCAGCGGCCGGAAGAACCACTGCCCTGCCGAGACGATCACGTAGTCGAATTTCTCAACCTCGTTTAACCATCCCTCGCTAGGCTCATCCAAGTAGAGGTTCATCCTGCTGTTGCTTGAATAGCCATTGGGATCTGACTCTCTTGCTTTGACCAAAAATGGCGCCCAAAGTGCCCCCATTGTGAAATTGTAATCCGGGTATATATAGCGCTTGAAATAAGCTGAGTTGTTGTAAAATTTCTCTGAGACATCCTCTGGATAAACCACCTAATTTACAAAAGAAAAAAAAAAAGATTCTCAAAGTCGCTAAAGGTCTGAACAAAAATTTAAATTTTTATAAAAGAAAAACTCGCGTAAGTTTTCTGTGCTTACTTTGGATAGAAGGCACAATAAAGAAAGCATTTGGTTTTTTCCAACGGAGTCTCCAAGGAAGGCCAAAGATTTCCCTCTGACAAGCTCAAAGAACTCAGCAGCATCAAAGAAAGGAAGCTCACAATCCTCTGGTTTCCACCTCCATCTCAAGAACTCCTTGTCTGGTCTCCCAAACTTGAAGCAATTTTGCTGATCAATTATCCATTGGCAAGTTTCATTTGTGTAGTAAGGCTCTTCAAGATATGGGACCCATGTCCCATTAAACAAATCACAACTAGTTTTGGCTGATTGATCATTATCTCTGCCTTTCAAGCTCTTGGTGTCATTCTCAGCTGGAGATGGCAATATTGATGGAGGAGGAGGAGAAGTGTTTTTGAGACAGAATGGGAAAGAAGTTAGGAGGATGAAGAAGAAGATTAGAAAAATAAGCTTCTTGTAAGAATTGGGTTGTGGGATTTTTCCACTATGAAGTTCTTGTATGGGATGATACTTCATGGTGGTCTAAAAATATTGTGTGATGCAGAGACAATATGGATTGGTTTTAGTATATATTGCTCCCGTGGTGATGCCTTGTCAACAGAATAATATTGTGGTTAATGGCTATCGTCTATTACTCTTATTAATTAGCTTTTTCTAAAGCAACTTTTCTGGCTTGACTTAACAACCAGATCTAACATTATGATTCAACTTGATTTTCTTCTTTTGGTGAAACATCATTTTTCATAATTAAAATTCTAATCAAAACAAAGTATCTCATGCCACATCTAATTCTTGATTAATGCCATTTGAACTTGATTTTTAGTATTATGGTTCATGGAATATGGATTTATTTTACCAAGAGACGTTTGAAGTTAGACCATGTAATTGCCGTTTGAAACTTCAGTTGCAACTGAAGTTCTAAGTTTAAAAACTGTAACATGTAAAACGGTCTATAAATTGTTCTTGTTTGCGTGGACTTGGAAACTTTATTATGAACTGAAAAGTCAATTTATTGAAGTATTTTACCCCTGTTTGGCAAAAGTTATGGGAACCACTTTTTTAGTTACAAACAGTATAAAGCTCTCATATGTTACAGTAATAATAGAAAAGTCGCTAGAATGTAAATCTCTCACATGCTACAGTAAAAATAGTTCTAACTAATGGTTCCCACCATCCTTCTAAACATCCTATTAAAATTCAGGAATAGGAAGATGTTCTTTCTAAGGATTTAAAATCTACCTTATTTTACTGTTCAAAACCACATGTGGACTAAGTTGACCAAAAAGGTCAATGTTATAAGACCATAAGGGTAATTAACTTGTCAATATTGTACATTTAAATTTCCTCAAAAAAAAAAATTTGTGCATTTAATTATAAGCGTTCACAGAGTCGAAATTTTTTATACAAACGGGTGCCTCCAATTTTATACAGGGGAACTCTCCTCTGGTTTTTCTGTTTCTACGTTTAACATGATAACATATTGTATTGTAATGCAACCCCAACTACAAAGTAGATTCGACCTGGCTTCTTTAGTCATCACACAATGTGTGCGTATATATTCTTATGCATGGATTAGTTTATATTAGAGAAAGCAATTAATATATGTCATAATTAGTTCTAATCATCCCACAATGAAAACCATACAAATTTTTAAAAATTTCAAAACATTATGCCACAGAAAAGGTACTAATCTAGTCTTATTCTATAGTATATATTACATATTGCTTTATCACATTGCTAGTAAAGTTTTTAGGGGGTGTGAGTTTGTGTGCATTTATACAAATATATATATATATATATTAAAAGAACATATAATATTGAGTATGGGAATAGCATGTATGCTCAAATATATTTATGTTCCTTATATTCCTAACTCCATAGACTAAATTTTTTGCGGCAATCATTAAAGATTAGCCTTTGAGTCACTTCAAGATTGTTACACATTACATATCATGGGGCCAAAAGTGATGGGGATTGGATGATCATCTATAGCTAGACATAGAGCCAAGTTATAAAAAAAAAAATTCGTGGCTTAGGAGTGAAGTCGCTCATGATGATTATAAAATTTGAATTTCCCTTTAAAATTAGTCTCTCTCTCTGTCTCTCTCTCAGCTTTTACATTTTTGGAATTTTCCTCATTTCACTTTGGCGTTAGTATAGTGGTATCTTTATCCTTATATTCTAGATTTCTTGTGCGTTATTATTTGGAAATGGGACCATTTAATAATAGAGAAACAAAAGTGCCTATAGTTTTCAGTTTTCACCAAGTAATCCCTCTCTTTGTCCGCGATGTTGGGCTACTTCCATGGGGTGGGACTTAGGAATGTTTTTATTTTTTAGTTTTATTTTAATTTTTATTTTTTGCTAGTAAGCACTTGGGAGTTTTTTGAACTTTAACTTTCCGTTTGAAACTTTAACTGTAACTTACATTTTAAGTTTAAAAACTGTAACATATAGTAGCTTTACATTGTATCTATTTTTTGTTTTTTACTATATCTATAAAGAGTTTTATACTATTTATAATTGTAACAGATGAGCTGAAGCTGAAGTGGTAAATGCCCTGTAAATTTATGACAATGGGTTTATCTTTAATGAAGCTTTTGGATTAAATATATCCAATGGGCTTAATACTTAATGGTTGCAACCACTGAATATTCTAATCGTTCAATTTTAGATTAGCAGAAAGGGAAATGGAAAACGTGATGATCTAGCAGATAAGTTTCTTAGTTTGGTAGATCTAAATCTTTTCCACTGCCTACCAAGACTTCACTTCAGTTAATTTAAATATACTTTCTTACCAGTAACCTTTTTTTTTCTTATTAATTAAGCCAGCCTTGGTTTTGTTTGTTGTGTCTAGATTGCATCTGTATCAACTTTTTATTTTTTACTATATCTGTTGAATGTTTTACACTATTTAAAATTGTAACGGATGGATTAAAACTGAAGTTCTAAACACTTTATAAATTTGTGACAATGGAAAACGTGATGATCCAGCAGATAAGTCTCTTAATTTGGTAGATCTAAATCTTTTCCACTGCTACCATGACTTCACTTCAGTCAATTTAAATATACCTTCTTGCCAGTTATTTTTTTCTTATTAATTAAGTAAGCCTTGGTTTTGTTTGTTGTGTGTACATTGGATCTGCAACGACTCCAAGTGGCATACATGGAAAAAGTTTCATAATCAAGTAATAATATGTAATGCATTATGACATTGTGAGTACACATGGAGAAGCATGTGAACTGACTATGTAAATGATTGTAAGCTACCGTAGCTTGCTTGTCAAAGTTTCCCTTCAGAAGTAAACTTTCAAGAAAGAAAGAAAGAAAGAAAGAAAGAAACAAGCTGCAATTTTATTTATGGCAATTACTCTGGTCTAAACGGAAATAAAAGAAATACTCAACCATAAAAAAAATAAAAAAATAATAATGTTGACTAGATCTAATGATTTTAAAACACGCATAAAACATGTACTATTGGCAGGGGTTATGAGCGGAAGAATACACTTTATTTACTTATTTATTAGTTTTTTATTGATAATTGGGGATTAAAACTCAGCAAATGATTAAGTGGGATTATGTATAAATTTACCACTAAATTATGTTTACAACCGCTTCTAAGAACTGTAAACTAAGTTTTTATAAACTAAATCTGCGTATTTAGATTATAATTAATGTTTGGGTTAAAATGAGTAGTTTTGAGTTGGGATTTTCAATTCAAACTGGTGTTGGGATTGGATTAAAAAGAGTTTGCTTTGAACTGGAATGAATTGAAATTGGTATTTGAGTTGAATTGTTTTTAATGGTCTGTTTTTATCCCTTACCAAACATCAGTCATAAGGACAAAACTAGTGATCCAAAAACATAAGGTAAATAATTGTATTCGACGTTCCAATGGGTAAACTTTGAACTTTCTAGCTTTGAGTTATTGTCACAATTCTTCAGCAGTTGCTATGTTGCTATCACAGTCTTTTCAAGTATATTCAGGAAAATTGTGCATGGCCAATACAAAATTAACGTCATAAGTGCGATAAAATTGGTAGCAGTTTGTGGACTAATAGTTTGACACGCAAAGCACATTACCCAATAACCTCAGTACATTCAAAGGCTTATGGTTTTTCAAATGTGATTGATAGAAATTAATATTTGAACTGTTGTTGGCGGGTTAATTCTTCATTATGATTTGGTTACATCGTACCGGTTATAATTCACATTATGAGCATCACTTTTTTATGGTTAATCTTTCGCTATTTTGTACAAGGTACCATGCTTACATTAGAAGTTGCAGATTTTTTTTTTTTTTTTTTACATCAATCAAATCTCGGATTCCTCGACGAAAATCGGTGAAGCTTGTCATTATTAGTTTATCAAACGTTTTCGGCAAGTAAAAGAAACAGGAAAATTAATACATGGAAACTAAGACGGTGCCCTAGTATTCATTGGGTGTAAATTAACATGGTGTTTAAGAAGTGTGGTTAAAACTAAAATATTTGAATTAAAAACTATAATATATGAAAGCTTTATATTGTAGTTTACTTTTTTCGATTACAGTTTCATATAAGAGCTTCATTATAATGTAACAACTAAAATTTTGGTTAAAACTGATCTTGCCTATTAAAGTCTAAAGTCGTGTCTTACTTTTGGGGGTTGTGTGACAATCTCCTATGAAATAATTGAGTCCATATCTATTATTAAATTTTTTAGTAATGTCCTCCAACTACTTATTTGCTATTGTTGGGGGATTTTCTACTGAACCAATGGCTTGATGACACATATCGTCTCTGGCATCTTGACCTCAACCACAGACCGCCTAATGGAGGACCAAAATGATTTGAAGTGTAATAACGGCCGATGTAGCCGAAGCCAAAAGACTTCGACAACTCAAAGTATGAAGATCGAACTTCATTTCGGTGTTGGGAAAAGCACATTGAAATAGATTGATTAAGATTGAATAACGCTAGAAGATCCAATCAGTAAGGAGCATGTGAAAATTCATGAATCTCGAGGAAAAAGACAAGAAAAGTGAATAGCAAATATTCCAATTAGACTCTTCGTTCAAAAAGAGAAATGGTAGGAAATCTATGCCTAAAAAAAAATATGACATGTCTAAATCTGATGATTTTTCGGACAATCATCGTACTAGGACAAATCAACTATCAATAAGACATGAAATCTAAGAAAAGAGATTCTGGACTTTCTTCTGCAATTCTCTCTCTCTATATATTTTCTTCTTTTCCTTGTTTCAAAATATCTCCACCACTGTTTGACCGACTTGAGCTTTAGAGTGTCTTTTACAAGCCAACTGCCGACGCCCCCTAAGAAGAAGCAAGGATCATAGTGTAGAGTAACATAGCCGATGGAAGAAGATTATTGTTTGGAAATCCACTTCAACAGCTATATGTCATTAAGGTGTTAAAATTTAATTAGAGAGACAGCTAATGAAACATTGTAAATAGGTCAATAGATCTTGACTCGAAAGAGTTGCGTGAGTTAGAAGTAAAAGATCTAGAAAATATTAGTGCATGTATTATTTGACTAGTGAGAAGGCAAGATATATTTATGAATGTAATTTCATTACATTAATTTAGAGATATTTAGGAAAAATGCTACGGAAAGAATCAATAGATTGAACTTTGCCACACCTCAAAAAAAGTCTTGGATTCACTGCCATACTGTTTAAACAAAATAACTTGATTAGACAATTATAATCTCTTGATCAATAAGCATTTCAACAAAAAAAAAAATGAAAGTTTAGTTGAAATGAAAGCATGAAGATCTGGTCGGCAAAGGTTCTATTAGTTAGACCTTAAGGGTATATTTGGTATCTTAAATATATTACGATGACATGACTGTAGCATTCTTTACAAATACTTTTTTGTAGCATAAATCAATTTAAACCTAAAATTCGTGGCATTTTTGTAAAGAACCTGTTAATTCACTGCTTTGACAGGTAGACAATGCACTTTCAAAGATACGTGACACCTTCTTAATGTCATGAAAAAAAAAAAACCCTTGATTTATGTAGTCTAATACAAAGATCAAAGATAGATATGAAGGAAATATTTTAGCTAGAGACCTGAAAGTATATAAAGAACTTGCAGTTCCCATAACATGCCCCCAACATTTTTATGCCCGTACTACATATGTGATTCAATAGTTTTTATAAATTAAGAAGCAATTTGTGTTAGAAAGACTATTCTTCAAATAATAATAATAATAATAATAATAAAAAAGATGAGCCAGAAGGCCATGCATGGAAGGATGCCTATTCTTGCATGATTTTTGTATATAATACTCATCAACCACAAAAAATAATTAAAAAACTAAAGACCTCTCACCTAGACCTGGCAATTTTATGCACCTCCTACCCAACCCAATAATGAATCTTCAGCTAAAGAGAAATAATGTAAAATTAACAAGCTGGTGTCCTGGCCTTAATTTGGCTGTTTTAGACCCTCTGGACCTTTCTCTTTTTTTAAGATCTGGATCTGAACGTTCCTGAAACTAACAAATAAGCTAAGTTCTGCTGACCAACCACATAACTTTTTTTTTTTTTTTTGGGCCTCTCTCTGTTTGTTTGAATATTCCATTCAAAACTTTCCCACAAAGCAAAACAGCCAAAAAAAAATCCAGCCTCATTGATCTTGTTTCAACATTTGAAGCAAAAGCTCATTCCAAGTGTCAATAGGGCCAGGCAAGCACCAGTGAACACAATCAGCAATGGTGACATTCTCATGTGGCCAATGCCCAAAATGGTTTGGATGCCCATCAGGCCTAAGAGCCATTGCCTCAGTGATGTCAAGCACCCTAAACTTCACACCCCTTTTCCTCCTTTCCCTCTCCATATCTCTTAACACCTCAATCTGACTCAAATACAACTCCTTGTCAGCCCAATTCATCTTCATCTGGGACCTCGAAACCGGTTTGGTTCTCTTGCATTCCCCACCATTATTCCACTCCCCATTCTCAAAATGAGCAGGTGACAATGTCCTCAAAATCACCACTCCTTTAAAACTCTCAAGCCTCAAAAGGGACTCAAAAGCTGTTTTGAATGCCCTTCTGTAGCCATAAAACATGGAGAAGTTTTTGGTGTCGTTTCTCATGCAGAAATGGCAACCAACGACATGACCACTTTCGTAGTACATTTTTGGCCCAAAGAACCATCTCCCGGCAGAGATAATAATGTAATCAAAGGCTGCTATTTGGGATGTCCAGTTGGTATTGGCCTTGTCCAAGTAAAGATTCGTCAGACGTGTGGCGTTGGACCTGGTGGGCCCATTTGTTGGCTTTGCTTCAGTGGCTTCAATCAGATGAGGTGACCAAAAGGAAGCTAGCGTGAAGTTGTAGTTTTTGTAGATCCAGCTCTTGAAATTTGAGTTGGTTGTGTAGGAGACATCTGAAGGATGTCCCACCTGATACAGAAAAAATTCAGAGCATAAAAAAAAACTGTTAGAAAAGACCAAACAAACAGCACAGAAAAGTACTGGCTTTTTCCTATTTGTACTGAACACAACATGTTGATATAGAATATCTCCACTTGTACTCTTCTGCTTTTTGCACATGAGATTAGCTAGCCCTTGTTCATGCAGCTTAGCTAGCTTGAATATTATATGAGCTCTCAAACAAATGCAATTATCCTTAGAACATGCCCTTTGTCAAGTGGACCACCCCATGTTTGGCTGCTGCTGAAATCATGTATGTATTGGCTGAAATGCGGCTTATTTGTCCTCTTCAATGTGGGGTTACAAACTCATTTACATATATACCTATATGTGTATATTTACACACGCAAAATATATATTGTGTAGGCCTTTAAGAGTTAACATGTAAACAATCGTGTTGCGGAGCCACATATAGTTAAGTGCTCAACTTTTGATATTTCAATTTTTATGTCTAAAATGTTTTTAAATTTTCAGTTGTGCCTTTATATTATGAAAAATATTTTACTTGAGCCCTCAATTCAGTAACTATATTTAGTAGAAGAAAACTATCTCAATTTTTATATAGTGTCCAACTACAATTTTTTTCTAGCTCATCCACTGAATATGCGATAAATTAAAGATTAGCGGTTATGATCATCTGTTGTTATTACTAGTGTATCTACATAAATAAATACTTTACATAACTGAGTAGTGACTAGTGAGTAATACTTTGCACTTACTGCGGCTAAGAGGCACAACAATGACTGCATTTGGTTTCTGGCCACGGAGTCTCCAACAAAGGCCATAGACTTCCCTTTGACAAGCTCCAAGAACTGAGCGGCGTCGAACGGAGGCAGCTCGCATCCCGCCGGTTTCCACCGCCACTTCAAGAAGTCCGAATCTGGCCTCCCAAACTTCATACAGTTCTGGTGATCAAAGATCTCAGGACAAGTGGAATTCGTGTAAAGAGGCAGCCTACTCGGATGATAAGCCCACTCGCCACGAAACATGTCGCATTTCTTTCCAAAACTCATGCTGTTAATGTAAGGAATTAGCCATGATGATGAAGATGAGTTGGAGCTGAACAAGTGGAGAGAAATCACAGAGAGGAACAGTATGCTGGCCAGAATTAAGATAACCCGAATAGAGATGTTTTGTAGAAAATTGAGATGCTTGAAGAAATGCTCCATCTTTCTGTGAGAGGAAAAGTGGTTTTGTCTTATCAAACACTTTAGTACAAAGCAAAGCAAAGGTCAATAATGTCTAATGATCATCAAACATTTTAACTCAGTCAATAATGGCTAAATCTTGTTTGATACGATTTTGAAAATTCAGAGGAAAACAGAGAATTAGAAAATGCAGAGAATATGGAAAGTTGTACTGGATTAGGGAAAAAAGAAGGATGTAGACAGGATAAAGCCAATTAAGTGCTTATAGAGCTAAAGAATCTAAACACAGTTTCAATTACAAACAATAATTCAACAGAAGAACAACTTTAAGCATACGTTTAACTTCTATAACAATATTTTGAATTTTATTATTAATCATCTTTGCTTTTCCTATATTCCCATTTGAGTCTGTGGGATGACGTATTGAATATTGGCACCATGGACTCATTAATGTGGGGAACAAGCCAGCTTAACAATGACGAATAAAGTTGTCTGGTGAACCACTTTATTATTTTTTCTAAGAATTAAAAGAAAAAAGAGAGACCAATCTTGTTTTACAATTGAAAGGTTGGAGAAATGCTTAAACAAGAGGAGAATCAAACAGATAAATATCTCGTGACCACCACACACACTCAACTCGGTCAAATTTTGCTACCTAAGAAAGAATCTCAGCATAATGTGGGCCATATATATAAGCTGTTCGGCACCAAACGTGGCTTTAGTAACAAGACACAGGCGATTGGAGATTAAAACAATGTGTTTCCTTTAATTTATCTTAGAACATTGAACCAATGTTAGTGTGTCGATCGACCGACCAACGAGTTTTCATTTATGTGGAGGAATCCAACCATGTTTTTTAAGCTTCTTTTTTTTTTTTTTGAAAATTAAGAAAATGGTTGTTTTTGTATCATTGATAAACTATAGTACATCTATGATATACTGATTGTAGTTTATTCACCTAATAATTTATTGGTTTCTCGATGATAAATTATTAGTAGGTCAATCATAAACAAATTTATTAATGATATAGTTAATAAGTGTTTTTCTAAGTTAATTAATTGTGTACATAATGATATACGGGTGTTAATCAATTGTAAAAAAAAATTTCATTGTCTTAATTTTTTAAAAGTTGAACGGTTCAACCATTTATTTAAAAAAATAGTCAAAATAGGTCATTTGTTCAATTTTTCAAAAAAAAGTTAAGGGGAGGTTGCTGCCAACTATTTGCAGTTCACAAATGACAAATGGGCCGGTTATTATGAGATGAGCAAACATAAATTTTTGAAATTTAAAACTAGTGAGAACTATAAATTTCATTGAATTTTACCTATGAAATTAAAAGAAAAGAAAATACAGATGTGGCAATTCTTCTCCTGAATCCAACCTTAATCATATTATACATCTCACCAATTAATGGTTATACATCCCAATCGTAAGCAATACCAAAAAAAACAAAAAAACATTCAATTAATACACAAAGAAAAAAAAAAAAAAGAAACATCATCATCTCCATGATCAATTCATCAACATGTATCTCATCTGTCCTTAGACCTCAGCCTCTCCTCAGCCGCCCTTAGACGCTCAGTCTTCAACATCTCGAGCAAGAAATCATTCCAGGTATCAATAGGGCCAGGCAAGCACCAATGCACACAATCATTATAAAGCGTCACATTCGCATTTGGCCAATGCCCATATCTACTAGGATGCCCATCAGGCCTCAACAACATGGCTTGTGTCGTATCAAGAAGCCGAAACTTGAGCCCTCTCTTCTTCCCTTCCCTCTCCGCAGCCCTAAACTCCTCAACCTGTGTCATGTAGAACTCCATGCTCGGACCCTCCATCACGGTCTCGTTGCTCCGAAACGGCCTCGTCCTGACGCAGTTTCCGCCCTCGTTCCAGAGCCCGCCTTCGAAATGCGAAGGCGCGAATGTCCTTAAATAAGTGATGCCCTTGTAGTCTTTGAGGCTGTTGATGGCCTTGAAGGCGGTTCGGAAGGCCTTTCGGTAGCCGTAGTACATGCCGAGGTCGGTGATGTTGGGGAGGAGGCAGTAGTGGCAGCCGACGATGCGGCGGTTCTCGTAGAATACGGCAGGCCGGTAGAACCAGTGGCCGGCGGAGAGGAGGATGTAGTCGAATTCGGAGACTTGGGTGGTCCAGTTGGTGTCGAACTCGTCGAGGTAGAGGCTGAAGAGGCCGGTGTGGGTCGGGCCGTTGGCGTCGGACTCGATGGCTTTCACCAGATGGGGTGTCCAGAAGGTGGCCATGGTGAAATTGTAGGTGGTGTACTTCCAACGCATGAACCTCTGGTCTTTAGTGTATGAGACGTCGATGGGATATTCCACCTTAAAATTTATATGAACAAAATGGAAATATTTAGATGATCTAATAGAACTATATATTTTTTATAATAATGGAGGCACATTTATAAGCTTTTTGATTGAAAAGGGACACGTATAAATTTTTTTAAAAGTTTACATAGAGTAAAAAAACTCAAAAATCTCAAAGGAGATAGACCTTTCTCTGTTACTAACCGTGAGCAGAGGTATTGAATACTATTATTGATGAATAATGCTCCTCATTGGAGGATACATTATATGATTTGAGGCTTTCATTTGTGAATTTTAAGGGTCATAATGGGGTGGGAAAATTGGGATTGTTTGTTGAATTTCTTAATGAAAATATGTCAAAAAAAAAGAAGGTTTATATAGACTTGCAAGCAAATAGATAAAAGACTATTATGTGTTTGAAACTAAAGATAAATAAAAAAATAACTAATAATAATTAAACTAATCCAATTTAACAACAAGATCAAAAATACTAATTTTATGGTGCGTATTTAGGGGTATCAAACGAGAGTCATCCGATATGTAAATTGACCAAATCCCATCAAATTAATCAAACAGTTGAATAATATGAATGCGATTTTGTACCATATCCCATAATTCTTTAATGGTTTAGAAAAATTTTTAGGAGAGTATTTAAGCCAAACATCACAATTAATAGAGGAGGTATAATACCTTCTTTCTTTTAATATATGGTGCATCTTAACGTTGTTTAGTTATTATGACCAGCTTATTATTAGTGTTTTATACTTAATAACATCTTTTAAATATATCTGTTTCTAATGAGGACAATTCAACAGCAGTATAAATAAAATTTCTAGATTAATTACAAATTCAAAAGATCATATAATAGGATGAAATAAAATTAAAATTTTTTATCCTATATTGTTGGATCTAAAAATTCTTTTCGTTTATATAAGTTAAACTGCATTATTTACAAAAACACTAGGCTCCAATCTATTAGATAATATATATATTAAACTGTGTAAGTAACGAAATTTTCATCCATATATTGTGATATAGTTTGACATTTCAAAAAATGCGGTTTGATTGTGATATAGTTTGACATTGAAAAAACTTCAAGTAATGATGATCCCTAACGTTAATTCAACCGGTACAAATAAAATCATTTGCACAAACCTTTCAAAAAAACAATAATTACTTGCACTCAATGATGTGCACTCGTGAGCATGGTGGTTGCAAGGTTTAGTCGCCAGGTAAATAGAAACCAAGTTATGCATTATGTATATTATAACATGCATGATTTTATGCATAACTAACAGCATGAGATATGGATATGACAATTTAAAATACAGTTTTGTAGTCAAAATATCTTCCAGACAATATTACAAAGGTATCATGTTGTGTTTGAAAATATCATTTTAGCAATCTGATTATTTTTAATTGGAATGTAAGAGACCATTTAGTATTATTTTTAAAAAAGATAAAAATGTTTTTATTTTTGAAAATTAAAATTTTTTAAGAATTATGTTGAGAGTGTTTTTAAAATTTTTACCTTGAAAAACATACAAAAATATTTTGCTAAAAATTTCGAGAACAAAAACAAGCGGGGCAATGTCTATTTCACATTTACTGAGTTTGTTTCATTTTAATTTTCTTTAATTTTTTCAAAAAAAACTTTTAACTCTTTTTTAAAATTGGTATCTGAATGAGTTAAAGGCTTTTTTAGATTTAAAGGTTTTTAAAAAAATTGAAGCAAATTAAAAGGAGACAAAATTTACAAAGGGACAAAACGGGCAGTTCATATTCTAAAAAAAATACCTATAGTATCAAAATGATATCTTTAAAAATAATGAGATATCTTTATAATATTTTTCAATCAGTAAGCTGCCAATTTTATTTTCATCAAAATATATCAAACACACTAAAACAAAAAGGAAACATTAAGGCATATAAACCAAAAAACTTTGTGCAACTTGGTTGGAATGTCAAAAGACAGTAAGTGGCATAAATAATTAAAAAAACTATCATGCACTTATGTTTTTTCGATTTTGGTTTCTTTCCAGCTGGAAGAGAGAGAAAGAGAGAGAGAAATTTTTTTTTGTCTTTTCCTTTTTGAAATGGCATAGTTGTGTTTTTGGGCAGACGTTATAAAACTGAACACTTATTAGTGGAATAATTTTGTTCTAGATAAGCCTCTCTGTTCTTTTCCAGAAAAAAAAACTTAATAAAAAAATGTAGAAAAAAAGCTGTCCAATACCCTTCAATAAGACGTTCTCATCTGAAAGCAATATCCCATCTACCATATGCAGACATAGAGATGACATTAACTAATAAACTAATTAATGTGACTAATTAAGAACATAATAGGTGGCTATCCTTCGTTTTGAAAAATATAATATAATCTTTTTCACGGATGGAAAAATATTTTTGCTCGTATGGTCTAAAATCTGTATTAAATATGCACATATACACACGGAATTAAAGGCAATATGAGGGCCCCTAAGAAAAAGGAACCGACAAGATAACAAATAGCACAAGAACTTCTTTTCTTTTTTGGCCAGCATGCAATAGTAATGAAAATTTCTACTTTTTTGTACCTTTGTACGCACGCTTATTCGATTATCCTTGTGCAATACTAGGAGTACTGCCGGCGCCAATAACACGCACTAATGGAATGGATAATGTGTCCTATATTATAAGACTCATGGGTAAGTTCTAGATTCAAGATAATAATGTTTAGGACACTATCTCTATTAAATACTACAACTAATAAAAAATAGATCATATTAATAAGTCTTATATTGTAAGACTTATCCGTAATTAATGTATAGTGTTTAGTATTATCAAATACCTTATAGCATTGTTCAACCTAAAATTTAAATCTTTGATTATACTCATATTCATGAGGTGTTTTAAAAGTAAGTTACAATTAAGATTTATAAGTGCTTTAAATTATTTAAGTTAAAATTACGAAACGCTCTATATTACAGTAATCCTTTACAGCTACACCACTGCAGTTCGTGGTTCCCAAGCATCTTTCACTATCCAGTAAGGGAACTAATTTTAAATTTGAAAAGTTCACTGATAGCTGCCCCAAAAGGCTGCCAAATCCACGTGGCATGC
Organism: Artocarpus heterophyllus; assembly: GCA_025403435.1. Taxonomy (NCBI): domain Eukaryota; kingdom Viridiplantae; phylum Streptophyta; class Magnoliopsida; order Rosales; family Moraceae; genus Artocarpus; species Artocarpus heterophyllus. The sequence goes on along the minus strand of CM046348.1, from coordinate 10,562,168 downwards.
AGTAAGACGTGCCTCATGCATTGTGATAAAAAACACAAAGAGAGAAAAAAAAAGAGAAGCTCACATGTTGCCTAGGTCTAATCATGTGCTGTGAAAGACACGGTCATTAGCACCCATTGGCAAAGAGATTCCATTCCATATGCTACTGATCCAAACAAGATGTAAAAGTTTTGTAAAGAAATATAAATATCTCCTTATCTGTGCCTTGTACCTAATCCTTGAATAATTCAAGGCGTAGGTCCAACTAACCTTGCAATTATAAAAACTAATAAAAAAAAGTAAAAACCCAAATTAGGATAACAATAACGTTAGCTATCTAGGAAAAATTATTGAGGTCTGAACCAAAACCGTACACATTTTATTTCAAAATTTTATGTATCATGGAAGTTACTCTGTTTGCTAGACAACTTTATAACGTATAACTCCAAGTCAAGCTAATAATAGTATATTTGAACGTAAGAATGGCAAATAAAAATCTAATCTTGAGCAACTCTCTCTCCACCAAGCAAATAAAAGGCCCTTTTTTTTTTTTGTGGAGTGAATAGAACGACTCTAGATATATATATGGATAAGTGAAAGAAAGAGATCAAAGAAATCAAAGCACAAAACTATGACAAGGAGTAAGGACCTCAATATATATATATAATATAATATAATATAATATAATCAATTGAACGGATGAGTAATTAGATTTATATTCTTACCCTAGAAAGAAGGCAAATGAGGGACTGCATTTGGTTTCTTCCCACAGAGTCTCCAACAAAGGCTAATGATTTGTCTCTGACCAATTCCAAGAACTGAGCCGGGTTGAAAACGGGCAACTCACACCCGTCCGGCTTCCACCTCCATTTCATGAACTCGGTGTCGGGTCGCCCGTACTTCATGCAGTTTTGGTGCTCATGAATGGCCCAACATGTCTTGTTCGTGTAGTAAGGGGCGTCAGGGTTCGGGACCCATTCGCCGGAGAATATGTCGCACTTGTGCGTCGACGACGTTGGAATGGCGGTGCTCGTGGAGTCGTACTCGTCGGAATTAGGAGATGAGGACTCATGATCGGAGTTGAAGCTGGTGAAGATAAATGAAGAGTACGGTAGAGAAGGGTAATACAGAGGGACGGTTGTGAATAGGACTAGGGACATGACCGCTATGAGGACGAATTTTGTGGACTTATTATGGCCTTTGATCCCATAGGGAAGGTGATCGTTGGCTTGATACTTCATTGAGAGAGAGAGAGAGAGAGAGAGAGAGAGAGAGAGAGAGAGAAAGAGAGAGAATGGAATTGTAAGAGATCACTAATTGATGAATAAATGGATGTGGAAAATTTCAAAGCATGAGGTGGTATAGGTTATACGTTATAATTTTATATATATATATATATATATATATATTTATGTGCGCGTGTGTGTGTGGTTCTGGCTGAGCATGACGCTATACTAGAACCATTTTTCTAGCAGCAGCCTCCTTTGGAATACATTTATTAGCATGACAGATATTATTGGCAATAATTTTTTTAATTATTTGATTAACTTTTTAACAGCTTGATCGTATTCGTGTTTAAAAATATACAACATACAATGCATAATTGTTTTTAGTCCTGGATCAGATCGTTAAAAATTTAATATAATGTTTAAAAAACTTCACCTTTCGATAAGACAGAAATATATGTTCTACTATAAGTTTTGTTAGATATATCAGATGTCCTTATTTTTCTTGTCTACTCTACTATTTCCTTTTTTGAGTGCTAATTGAGATTTGTATTTGAAACTAAAAATATTTCTACATTTAAATAAGCAGTCAAAATTTAATTGAAAGACAACTAATCAGACAAAAAAATTAGACATCAAATTAAACTCATAATCACAAAATATAGTTATTTTTTGAAAATAACATGTAAACCTTAGTGGGCTTTAATCTATATATTTTTTCTGGCCGTTGCTTCAATGATTTTATAATGAAGCTATCCTATGGATGCAAAACACCAAATACAATTTTTTTTTTTCATCTCCATCTGTCAAGAATGGTAAAGTAATAATAAACTCCTTATTCTAATAAAACTTAGCACACTAACACGTGAACACTTCACAAATCAAATGCATATCATAAGTATTTGTATATAATTACCTATTTCTTATGAGTCTAACCCATATTTTATCTCTCTCTAAAGTAAATTTTCACTTTTTGTGATTTTGGGTTTTTTTGTCTTATTCTGAATGATCATTCTTAATTAGAAACCTCGATCCTAAAACCAAAAATGATTACGTACGCACGTGAATATGTAACCCGATCTAAGATCTTTCCTTCAAAAGAGGTCTACATATATTAATTTAGCAATTCAGACTCTAGAAAAAAGAACTCCAAAAGATAAAATACAACATTATTGCCCGAAAGGCTACATATTAATCTATTAAGCGACGCAGTGCTCTAGGATTTGCATGTGGGCACGTGAATATTCCAGTCTGTAACATATATAATTTTGAATTTAGCATTCAGTCCAAAACTTTCATCTTCTCTCTATGTTTTCCTGTTGGTCTTCTGGTTTCGTGTGCTTTTTGAATCTCAAACATATTATTGGATCGCATAATATATATTCTCCTCCAACAAAAGATTTTACATCCACTAGAGCTGTCTGCTTAATTGCATAATAAAAAAGGTACATATTTCTTGTACAAAATAACGTGTTCAAATTTTTGGGATTTTTTTTCAAATTAACTAATAAAAGGTACATACTCTAGCACAAAAATAACGAGTTCAAATTTTTGGGGTTTTTATCAAATTAACTATTTACAGGATGCATGTGTGGGCACGCGTGTATTAGTAAATATTATCATAATGATAAAAAAACAGTTTTGTAGACCGTTTAAATCATTTAAACTGTCAATTTGAGTTAAAAACATTTCAATAATTCAAATTTTGTGAAAAAAAAAAAATACGATAACAAAATCAATTCAAATTGGGATTTTTTTCAAACTAGTAACCAAACATTCATGTTACTAATATAATTACCTTTGTTGTTCTAAGTCTTTTTATATTTACTTGCCCGGCCAATCAATGAGTAACGGATCCTAATTTTAAGGCCCACCTAGTTAATTAACCTTAACTATAACTAATTATTCAAGATGCTCATAGGCGAAAAAGAGGTTTTTATCTATATTTATGTATTATATATATATATATATATATATATATATATATATCTCTGTGTGTGTCTCAACGGCGAGTGAGGCCGAACTAGCATAAGTGGGGAAATAATTTAGAATATTAGCTATTTGATTGATCGGACATGACATTTGTCATCAAGTATGGGGTCACATGTGTCACAATAAAATTTGAATATGCATCCTTCAACCGTTGGTCCACAGAGCTTGTTCATTATATATAATTTGATTAAGATTTGAATTGCTCCATTTAATGATTAAAGCGAATATATCTGCCTTTTTAAAAAGAAAAATAAACGTTCACGGAGTTGTTGATCTTTTATCCCCTATATAGGGGGTAACTATTCCAGTAAAATAGTTGGAAAAAGTCCATAGATATATCGTGATCAGAAATACTTATATGCTTACAAACTCGCTGTCGTTTTATATTTCACGGCACGCTATTATATATATATTGTTTTTTATTTCTTTTTTGCTGACATATTGTATAGTCCCTATGTTAAGAAAAAGTTGTTCAAGATTTAAAAAATAAAAAAAGTAGTTGAAGGATATTGACACCGGAAGATTCCTATCTACCCAAGATTTGGAAAATATAAATAAAGTTTTTTTAAAAAAAAAAAATTTACTCTCTATAAAGAACAACCTTCAATCTTTTTTTTTTTTTTTCAGGTAAATATTACTGTACTTTTTCCAGATTAATAATACCAATTGTCATCTCCATTTGCACAATACTTAGTCGGTCTCTTAACAAAGCAGTAACACTCTTCAACCAAACTCGTGTTAAAGGATAGAAAGGATTTGTTTGACAACCTTGTTTCAACTATATAATTGAAATGATTACTGAGCAAAACTCTTATATACTACAGTCAAACAAAAATAGGCTACAATAAAATCGTTTCAACTTTTAGTTCCAATTGTGCTACGAAACACACGCAAATTCTGTAATATAACATCAATATTATTTATGGCTGAAGAACTACAATCTCAATAATGCCAACAAATGTTAGTTAAATCACTGACAACTGCTACAGGCTACAACTTTAATTAATATTGCATAAAAATTAATTAATCGACACTGAGTTTTCTAATCATATGAGTAAAAGAAGTGTAAAAATCGTCCTCTCGACACTAATTGTATTATTATATTTAGAACTTAGTTGGTATTACATTGCTATCATACACTTAATTCCTACCTGATCATAATATATATGCCTGCAAGCTGTGAGTCATCAATATTATACTTGATGTTTAAGCTGAATAAATTATTGGGTTAGTTGTTATATATATATATATATATATATATAACCAAAAATAAAGAAGTAGCTTTTCTATTTTTTTGCCGACGGTTGTATTTATGTGGTACCAATTTATGCTTTAAGCTACACTGTCACTTCATCACGATGCGTTATTGATATGCATTTTGTTTTGATCTTTAATGTAGCCATCGTGTGAAGGTTTCCTTTTCTTTCAGACACATGAATGTTGACTGATAATTAATATAAAACCTAACATTAGACTTGACTTGCATATAGTATTATTATTTCAGTACCATCTATTTTAACAAAACATCAAATTAGTATCATATTGTTTAAAAAATATTACAAAAGTTCCTTGTTGTTTTTGAAAATATTTTTCTAAACAATGATCATTTTTTAGACTTATTTTACCTTTTATTGAATTTATTTAATTTTGACTTGTTTGAATTTTTTCAGCACAAAATCTTTTTATGAGTAATCCTTTAGTAAGTTTCGATACATGTTTTAAAAAGAGTTACGTTTTTGAAAAAAAAAATTGAAGCAAATTAAAATTAAACAAAAATCAATAAAAGGGTACAAAATAGTATGTCTGAAAACATTGTTATATATATATTTTTTATATTTTCCAATTGGCAAGGTATGTACTAATTTGATGTTTTGTCAAAATACAGGGTATCAAAATAATAATGACCCTTAATTTAAGCTTTTAAAATCAAGAACTTAAATCATTTTCTATTTTTAAATATTGAAGGAGAATTAATGACCTCTTCTCTTGTCTAGAAAATGTATCTAATTATATAATAGCACAATTCAATGCATGTGTCTAAAGGTACAAAAACATGTATATATGCTGTAAACAACATGTACACTTAAATGGCACATTTGAGTGAATGTGAGCGAATATAAGAGTGTCCTTTATAGTCCTTCCGAGGTTTTTTTTTTTTTTTTTTGGTTTTTTGAAGTTTTTAAACACGGTCAGTTCGATTTTGTTCTTGAGCTGAATACTCGGTTAATTCAGTTGGATATGTTGTTTTATAAAATATCTGCATGTGAAAATAAAATTCGTTTGTCTATATGTATATATTTATTTTACGTTTTCAACAGGCTTTTAATTTTTTTTTTGAAAGAAAAATCAACAGAGTAAAATAGTGGCTCAAAAGAGATCATGAAAATAATATTTGGGCTACCAACGTTTTAAACCTGCATGAACAAATTATTATTATGAAATTGAAATTCAATATAATGTTTAGAATTTCTTAAAAATGACTTTAATGACACAGTAATTATTTAAATGATATCATATTTTGTATTACATAATTTCATAATAATTATTTTAATGATATCATTTTTGAACATATAAAAAATTACAAACTAGAATCATATTTTAATTCAATAAATATAATTGGACCATTTCCTCAAAGAGAGAGAGAGAGAGAGAGAGAGAGAGAATTTCATATTATGCCATACTTTTAAAAGTTGTGTTTATTCATACCACACTTAAAAAAAGTTATGCCACATTATTATTCATATTACATGTTAAGTTATGCCACAAATAAACATGTATAATATTTATAAAAAGTAACTCTTAAAATATAGTATTTATGAAAATCCCCTTAAAAATCATAGTTGGGTCATTTGTTTCATCAACCCTTTAAAGGGAAATTTTCATAAATATTTTTTAAAATTTGCTTTTTAAAAATACCATACATGTTCATTTGTAATATAACTTAACATATAAGATGAATGATAGTGTAGTATAAATTTTTTCAAGTGTGATATAAATAAAGACAAAAAGTACGGCAGAACATGTAATTTCCAAGTGTCACATAACATGTAATTTTCTCCCCTTTAAACTTGTCAATCTGTGTCCTTAAATTGTAGCTAAGAGCCCACGGGTATATGTCAATGTCATTTGTGGCCTTGCATTTGTAGTAAGAGGAAAGACTACTTGTCATGAAAAAGAAAAGCCCATTATGAATCAGACCATCGTTTTTTCATTACCAAAGCCCTGTAAATTTCTAATAGGCCTCTCAGTGTATAAATGGAATGCAATCATAAAGCTGAAGCGTTTGAAAACCAAAAACAAAAACTAAACAAAAACAAAAACAAAAACAAAAACAAAAACAAAATAAAAATAAAGAGTAATTTTCTTTCTGGAGTTAATTAGTCTAGAGGAATTATTTCAGCAGACTAGATATACCATGTTATCATATATATTTATATGGTATGCCTGTTTAATAAAACGTAGACATATGTATATTTTGTACATGTCAATGTAATTACATTTATTGTTGTAAGTGTATTTCATATTAATTATTTAGTCAAAAGCACCATGAATGCTTTACCTAAATTCTTAATAGTTAATTTTCAACTTTCAAACAGCATTATTCGTAATTGTTAAAAAAAAAAAATCTCGAACCTTGCCATTAAATCAAATATGCGTGTACAGTATACGAGTGTCTTTTTTGCAAGAAACAAAACTTAAACTCCCAATACATATAAATGCACAAGAATCATAGGAAATACATACTTTTAAAAGAAATATGATGAAGAAAACTAATAAAAACCTTCCTTTCAAGGGGAAAAAAAAAGGAAGAAAAATGTTCCAAAAAAATTATGTTATAAGCACAAAAATACCTCCTATTCATATTCCGGAATATAAAAACGATTTTATCTTCCACTAATTTTTGATGGCTAATCACTTATGCTCAATGTACCTTTGGTATCTCTTATAACAATATGCTTTTAAGTATAAAGAGGGTGTATCTGTTTGAGATCGTGGGAAAGCGATGTGTCTTAAACGCCCTGGAAATCACGAAGCAACAAACACCCCCGATTAGCATTTGCAAATCTGATAAAGCCTAAAGGTAGTTCAAGTAGGAAATAATTTTAAGAAATTGATAATAAATATTATTTAAAAATAATTAATATGAGAGAGTATGGTGTTTATGGTGATTTGAAATAAAAAATTAATGTGACATTTAGTAGGAGAGAGAAACATAATTTACAAAGGTGACATGTATAAACTACTTACACATCAATTTAGTACGATACACCTTTCTACTGAATAATTTATCATTTATTGATCAAATCGAAGAAGTTTCGATAATTGGTCGAGTAGCTAATCTGCTAGTCATATTTACTAGGTAAAAAAGGAGAATAAAGTTGTGATGATCAAAAATAGTTTTCCGCTTTGTATTAGCTGGCCTAAATAATGCCAAATTAACCAAAGAAATAACAACATATTTTAAATCTAAAAATAGGTGAATAGAGATCTTCCAGCCACTCTTTTATAGACTGACTACTGTTTGAGAAATGCTTGATTAATTAGCAGTTACATCAAAGTTAGTCTATCATAACATTAGTGGACCAAATTCAATAATGTGATCAACAACTTTGATCGTGATCAGTGATCAAAATACTTATAATTGCATTAATAATATTTAAAAAATCGTGGATTTTTTTTAATTGGTGCCCTCAAAATTCAAAAATTTGTGGTTATAACAAACTATGATGTTATCATAAAGAAGGTTTTCTTATGATCGACTTGGCTATTTATGCAAGTTTGGACCACACATGGGCGAACACAAGAAAAAATGAAGAGAGACAAATTCATTATTGATATGGAAGTTTGTGGAGTGTATGAAAAGATCAAATTATCTTAGCTATTTAAAAATAATAAAAAAATCATTCTTTTTTCCCCAAATGCCTTGATCACTTAAAAAAAAAAAAGAAACGTGATAGTCAATAAATTTCTCACTTGAAGTTGAAACAATGGGGCCCGTACGTTTTTATGTGCATAAACCTTTAAACGATAATAATCTACGTAAGCAAGTGGCATGGGAATTTTTGCCAAAAGTCACAAAAAGAAATTTGTCAAATCCCTGGCATGGACAAAATGGTTCTCTATGCCCTAGCAAGAACCAAATCTACAACGACATCAAGGTCACAGATGAGCGAGTCCACTCATCGGCATCGGTCCTCGACCCTTTCCTCTTCTGTAAATGTAAAATAATTTTGAAATTTCTAAAAATATTTTTTAAATTTCTGCTTAATAAATTAGAAGGGTAGGCAGGACTATTACGTGCTAAGAAATGGTTTTATAAAAAAGGTAAATTGTTACGTTAGTCTTTAATTTTTTACAAAAATGTGATTTTGGTCCCAACTTTTTTTTTTTATTTAACAGTCCCAACCTTTTATTTTAATTGCTGAGAGATTATTTTAATAGTCAAATTGTTAAGTTTGACCATCAAAAAATTGCTGGATATTATTTTTTAATTAGAATTATTAAATTACCCCTTAAATAATTGATAATTTAAAAGTTAAATGTAAATCATAGCTGTTGGTCTAGAAATCTTCATGATGAGAAAACCGTCTAAAGTCTATACCCTATTTAAACCAAGCATTCAACCAGGTGGCCGAGAAGGCTTATCCAAGAAGGACCAGGATTCATTCGAGCAGGATCTCTCCGACTAGGACCAGGATCCGTCTTAGCAGGATCTGTCTGACTAAGATTAGTCCGATTAGGTCAATCCGACTTGGCCAAAGCAAACATGAATGACAACCCTGACTAGCAAGATGGTCGGATCCTGACTAGATCATATAGTAGTGGATCATACCCAAAGACCATCACATGGCACCATCGTAGCCCTTCGTTGGGCAATCCTCCTTCTTCGAGGATTGTGACACCTGTTGCCGGACACTCAGGTCATGGGCCAAACCCAGTCCACACCTGGATCTAAGAAAAACTCTATAAATAAGAGCATCAACTCCCCCACAAAGGTATGTGCATTCTTCTCTTGCCTACTCTATCTCTCCCTTTGCTCTTCCTGGTTAAAACATTGACTTGAGCGTCGAAGTGCCCTTAGTTGATAATAAACCGATGTCCCCTTAATCTGAGGCCTTTTTTTCTCCTGCAGATCCAACCAGACCAGGCAGAGCTGAGCAGAACATGGAACCCAACCACCATGCACTGCCACACATGGTGTTTTGCCGATGTCAGGTATCAACAACAGCCATTGATTCAAAAACACCAAATCATAACCATTGGTTTGATTTTTATTATGATTCCATTTATACTCAATTATCAACTTTCAATTATGAGTTTCTTATTATCATTCTTAACTTTTTTGAACTACTTATCATTATTCTTATCTTTTCTTTATCTTGTGAACTTAAGTGTTCATACCAACATCATCAATTATGATAACATAATGCTTCCTTTGTGGAAGACTAAATACCATCAAACAACAAGGTCATAAGTTTAACATAACTTGTAAACCTCGCACCAAGGAGATCGGTACGACACTTACTTATCTTTAACATGTAGCTTTAGATTACCATCCTTGTAATCTTAGTGAGCACTATGCATGACATAACTTAAAGGGTGTTTGGAAGGATGGTGGAAACCATTGGTTAGAACCACTTTTACCGTAGCATGTGAGAGCTTTACACTGTAGCGATTTTTTTGTATTGTTACTGTAGATGTGAAAGCTTTACACTATTTGTAACTAAAAAAGTAGCGGAAAGAGTGGTTCCCACCACTCAGCCAAATAGCTGGTTAATGTCTAAATCATTAAACATAGCAATTGTAAACATATTACAAATCATTACTTGAACCTTTAAAACATGATGCATAACATATGCAAAATACTTCAAAAACAACTTGCATAACAATTGCAAACACGTTTGAAAGTTTTGATTTGATCTTTAAAACTTTATGCAAAATAAATTCAAAAAATTTTCAAACATAAATAAAGCATTTGAAAGCCATTATCTTCATGCCATAGGTGAAGTTTGAGACTTACCTAAGCAGTGCTCTAACGTTCCTATTTCATTCATTTTTTCTTTTGTTAGTCAGCTTATGTGTTCTGTTTCAAATGACACCTGACTATTAGCTAACCTTTTTTGTTATCAATCTACTCGATTAATAATGAGACTTAGACATTAACCGATCATTGCTTTTTCTTAGCTTTATTTCCTATCGGCTAACTCTTAATTGCTTAACTCGCTCGTTCCTTATACTTAACTTCATAACTTAGTGATTTATCTTTCTTTTACTTAACTTGAATGCCCTATAGTCCAATTTCTCGACTTACTTGATGGTTTTGTTACTTAGCGTGATACATTTCATTCTCTGTCTAACGACGTTTTTCTAATTCAAAAGGCTTGGGGTCCGTTTCAGTGATTTTATAAAAAATAATTTTACCCGTAACGGGTTTTTCGTGAGTCTTGTAACTTTATTAAACTTCTTGTTTTACTTCCCTGTTCCTTTACTTACAGGGTATGAAAAAATTCCCGCTTAGGGCATTTTTCTAATTCGGGGTCCGTCTTGGCATCTTTATGAAAAATAACCATTCTACCCTTGACGGGTCTTAGAATTCTTTTCAAACTCGTTTAAACCAAAAATTACATTTCTTTACTTCTTGAAACATTACAAAAAATAAAGTAACAGTTTTCCTTTCATTAAAAGCTATTTTATCTAAACTTTATAGTTTTGACCCTAATATGAAAATCTTTACAATTACGCCCTTAGCACCTTTTTTTTTTTTTTTTCATTTCTTGATGAAAACTCTTAATCCTTTCAAGCTTAAAACCTGTGATTACTCACTAGTCTTAGAAGTGCCAGAAACCAATTTTCAATGAAAATCCAATTTCACACGGCTTTACGGTTTTGTCCCAAAATACAAAGACCTTGACTTTTTTGCTCGCAGAACCAAAAATAATTGTTTTATACTAAAATATCCAGTTTTCTCAAGGATTAAAACTTCCTTAAACCCCTTGTCCTAATTAGAACCATTTCATAACATCTTTATTTTTTTTAACAAAATTTTGTGCTTAAAATCTCGTAAAATTCATAACTTAAAAATTTGATATAGAATTTTCACGAATTGGCGATGATTTCTAACTGTTTCGATGAGATTTATAACTTTTATGTTTTAACTTTCTTCAAAATCATTCATCTTAATGGTAGGCAGAACCGAAATTAACTTTTTTTTGGCTTGTTCCAATCAGAATTCGAGTGGGATTTCTCCACAAAAGTTGTCTAGATCTATGTTTCCAATAAATTCTAATTTGATCTAAGAAAACAATTCAGACTCTAAGTGCTTCAAACATTTGATTTTTCTTCTAAAATGCTCTTAAAACACCCAATTTTGCATTAACTTTATTTAACCAATTTTTCTAAGGTTTAATCACATTTAAATCTTTCCAAACATTTAATCAAGTACTTAATACTTAAAATAACCATGCTATGATATTTTCTTTTTATGCCATACTGAAAATCCTTTTCATCAAGCACTTAGAGTGCTTAAAAAAAAAGAAAAAAAAAACTAAACTAAACTTGTATTTGACAAAGTTTGTCATAACTTTTCCTTTTAAGCTCAAAACCGTAGTTTCCTATCTTTCCATCATCATCATCATTCATATAACATAGCATTTAATCACATTATAAAGTCCCTTGACATGTCATAGTTGAAAAAGATTACAAACCATAATCTTAAATTATGAAAACAGTATATTTTTCAAGACTATGATTTAGGATTTTACCAAGAGTTTCTCGAAGCTCTTGACCCTCCACTTGTGTGCTTGAACTTGGTTAACTTTCTTTGTTATAAACCATGACAAAATCCTATCAAAACCTATCCATAACTTTAAAGAAAATCACTAAAAACCCACAGAGCAAAGTTAGGATTTTACCTCCAAAGTTGCAAAAACCTTGCATTAGAACACTTGAACTTGCTTTAAAGCTGGATTAGAGGCTTGCGTTTTGAAAAAAAAATAGAGAGAACCATGGGAAGGGCTACCGATATTTTATAATTATGACATAGTTTTAATTTTTATGATTATTTTTATAACCAGAATTACCAAAAGTACCTCTAACTTTATAATCATTTGTCAATTCTCTATTAAAATTCTAACAGAAGAATCATTTTTGTTAATAGTTCATACTTCAAGGAAATAGATGTTGCATTTTAAAGTTCGGGGGGGATGGGGTGTGGGCAAAGTATTCCAAAGGCTATAATTTAGGGGAAATTTTTGTAATTAATCCTTATAATAAAGATTGAGGGTGACCATGCGGATGGTTTGATTGTTTTCAGGCAGGGTTGGATGTTTTTGAAAAACAACAGTTTGGAAAAACTCATACTAGGACTATCCATTTTAAATGGCAAGTGGGGCGGTTTAAGGTGAGTTGTTTGTGCAGTTTGGGCTTGATTAGGTTTTTGTTAAAAATGAAAAAAAAATATAAAACATGAAACATTAAGCAATTATCACGACTTATATTTTCAAATTCACACATCCTAGTATATGACATAAATATACGGGGTAGTTTTTAAAAACTTCACTCCGTTATGCCTGTGAAGACAATTAGAGATGCAAGAATGGGCCGGCCTGGCCCATTCTCCTTAGGCCCACAAGGGCCTTGGGCAGAGCCGGCCCAACCCACAAATTGGCCGGCCTATATTTAAATTATCTCGGCCCAGCCCACACCATGGGCCAATTTTACGTGGGCTGGGCCAGGCCGAGTCAGATCTTGCCGTGCCGTGGGCCTTGAATGGGCTAACCCATTCAAGCCCATCTACGAGTTAGGATAGGTAGGCCCATCTTTGCCCATCTAAGGATGCAATTTTTAATTTTTAATTTTTTAATTTTTAAATAAGTTAACAAATGTAAAAGTTTGAATAGTCAGTAGAGATATGAAAATGGATATTTTATTTATAATTACCTCATTAAAAACCTATCCAAGAAAAACCCAATGGGACAAAACTTTTGTAAGGAAAAAAGAGTACAATCAGGATAATTATACATAAGATGTTTACAAAATTACTAAAAAAGAATTATAAATGAAATTAGGCCACAATAGGTCTTTAGTGGACTGGCCCATTATGAGCCTATATGGGCCTTAAACGGGTCAGGATGGTCCGGCCCATGATAGGCCTAAACGTGTCAGCCCGGCCTGACCCATGATTTTTAATGGGCTGGGTCGGGCTAGGCCATGGGCCAATATATGCTGGCCTAGCCCAGCCCACTAATATTTATGAGCTGGGCCATGCCTTAAACAGTAACGGACTATGCCGGCCTGACCCATCATTGTATTAGGACACGGGTCTGTGCAGGCTTATAGGCCTCGGCTTATTATTGCATCTCTAAAGATAATTTGAAACAATGGTTTGGCTGTTAATGATGTGGCACAAAATAAAATTACGAGGAGAGACAAACATGTAGGACAATTTGACGGGTTTTCTATGCACCCTTAGAAATGACTTCAAATAATCCCAGGCAATAATTTTTTCGCTTATCCTAAAAAAGAAAAACAAATAAAGATTTAACTTATCCTATTAAACACTAGACAAAGACATCGAATAGATCATAAGAATGTCTTTTCAACAAATAGTTAAAAGAGCTCAAATTATATAATATCACAATAACAACCCAACTACTTTTGTCTAATTTTGAGAATTAAGAGTTTGAATTAAGCCTTGTGCATATGCTGTTAAGTTGAACATTCAATTTAGACATTGTCAAAGTTTTGGACTAGGCGGAAGACAAGAAAGCACGTATCATCTATCAAGCTCATATGGACACCATTAAGACTTCACTTTCACATTATGTGTGGTGCTTTTCAAGGGAAATTTTTACATCTCATTTTCGAAGGGGAAATGCATACGACTACACTTTTCAAAAATAAAAGGATGCAGAGTTGCGGATAACTATATAGTATAAGGTATATTCTACCCGTATAATGATCAAATTCATTAACAAAGTTCATATGAAGCGCAGAGACGATATACATGTCAAGATTTAATAACGGAAATCTAGCTCGACCCAAATATCAAGCACGACAAAAGTTCTTTCAACAAGACCTCTACAGCCAATAGATAAGCCCAGTCGACCGAGATCAAAAGACCCCAAACACTCACTCATAATATTGCACAATGAAGGCATAGAACATTGCAATATCCCACAAAGACACAAAAACGACGGAATCAACACTGCCTTTGTTACATCAAAATAAAAACTAAAATCAAGACAAAAGTCCCGATCCAGACAATCGTACCATACGAGTATTGAGTCCTACTTTACAAAAGGCATGTTTATTTTTCATTAAAAGGAAGGGGAAAATAAAGAGTAATTTTTTTTCTAATATATTTACTTACAAATAAGCAATAAAAGTTTTATAGGCTCCACATAGTATAAAGAATAAAGAAAGAGAATATCAATCCTCACATCACTTTTATTATTGAATCCCTATCAAAGGAAATGAATGTTAAATTTACATAAATGTCTAAATTCAACTGTCATTATTTAATAATTATTTAGTTATGTAAAAAAATATTTTAGTAATTATATTAAGTGAGATCTTCATTTCCAAGCAAGCAAACACTAAAAAGATAATAAAATTATTTTCTATTACCCAATCAAATATATAAGTAAACAAAAAAAAAAAAAAAACCGAATAGATAATCTTCATTTCTTTTACTTTATGCTTTCTGATCCGTCACCTTTCCCGTTACATTCCTTTAAGGTAAACGTATCCTTATAGTTATATTCTTATATACGTGTGTGTATATTATATGATTAACAACGTGAGAGTAGTACATACTCTAGGCACTATAAGATAGTGACAAATTTTATGACCTGGTATAGAGTGGTCAGGCCCCTAAAGTGGAGGATCTTTCCACTGTTGCCTTGGTCCACCACTATTTCTGTACTTGTTATTTGTTATTTTCACAAATCCACAACAAGCTGCTCGTCCCAAAGTATTGTTATTTTCTCAAATATTCCGAATTTTTAATTTGACTTATGTCCTTGTAAACTTTTATGTAATTGTAACCAGGGAATAAATGATTGAACTATTTGGAAGCTTTTTTTTTTTTTTTTGGGAATGATAGAAACCTATTTTTTTTTATCTAAAAGTTACTCACTGAAAAAATTTGTGGAGTCAATTAATTAGGTGTTTGATTTGAAAAGAAGAAAACTAGACAGGGATCGCGGATCAATAATTTTTTTTTTTTAATAATTTTGTGGGCTTAGATTTTAAACTGCATATCTTCATGTTGAAGGTTAGGTATAGACTTGGTACTAAATTAAAGCCTACAGCAGTAAAAGTACATGAATGAGGAATTAGGTATGATCTGAAACTGTGATTTAAAAGTAAATATTAAGAAAAATGAATGAAGCGTGATTTTTTTCCATGTTTTTATATACATGCGAATACTTGACTTTTGAGCAATCAAAAAGGTAATTCTATTTTGCTCTGAAAATAGTTAATACATTTTTTTTTTGAATTTGACATGAAAAATTTGAACTAAATCGAGTATAGTTTGACCGTTAAACTAGTGCCTATAACTACGAGTTAATACATTTTCAAAGTTAACTATACAGTAGGTGACTGTGTTATTTTTTTTTTAATCATTCATTGGTTCAAAAAAAAGAAAATTCGTAATACATTTTGGAAAGAACAGCTTAAAAATAAAAACTAGTGAGTGTACGAATGTATAGCAATAATGGCTTTCATTCAGCCGTTTGAATTACGTCAGGACATGAACTGACTAGTAGGTACAGTGTATATATTGCAATATTCCAAAATCACATTAATACAAACAAGTACAGAGTATTCTTCTAATAAATATACTTCAACCGTTATTGTATTGGGGAAAAAAAAGAGAGAGTCGAGGGACGTGAATAGGGTGTTTGTCTAAGGTATTTTACGTCACAAATTTAGTTATAAATAGTATAAAATTTTTACATATAACAATAAAAAAAAATATTACTATAGTGTAAAACTATCACATGTTACAGTAAAAATAGTTCTTATCACTAGCCAAACACTCTATAAGATAAGTGTTCGTGCAGTGGTCAGGATTGAGTCGCAAAATATGCTATGCTCTTTCGCATCTATATAAGTGTACCTATTATTCTAATTTAAAATCCAATTACCATTTTTTTAAAAAAAAAGGACTAGTTAAACCTAAAAATATATCATTTCCGGAGTCGGGGAAAAAGGAGTAGATTTTGAAGGTACAGTTTTCAACATCATATCTTTATTTTATGGTCAATAAGCACCGAAAGCAAAAATAGTAAACATGGATTTTTTTTTCCATGTTTTAATACTTTATGGCAACCAAAATAAATTAATAAATAAAAAGAAGAAAAAAAAGAGGGACACTAAAAACTTTCACAGAAGTCAAGAGATCTGAAGCACTTAAATATTGCGTGGTCTGCCTTTCCAAGCTCTTAATGTGGCTGTGTTTTGACCTTCAACCGTTTCAAAAACTCACTCTTAATGTGGCTGCGTTTGGACCTTCAACCGTTTCAAAAACTCATTCATATTATCTCCCTTAGTTGTCCCCTCTCTCTCTCTCTCTCAACACACAAAAAATAAAAATAATATACAAACAAACAAATATAAATATATATGTATGTATAAAGTTACATATTTTACTTCTTATCACATTGGTCCTAGCTCTCTAATATATAACAACCCCACGTTCCCACCCTTTTCTTTCTCACTTGCAACATACATCAAGTTTTTCTTCTGCCAAAAACAGAAGCTCCAAGCTCTTTTCTCTCACGCCTCCGCATATCTCTTTATAATTGAGGTTAATTTCAATATCTAAATTTCTTTTCTTTTTATATACTTGTGTTAAAATTTTCTATCTTTTATTAATTCTATTTATTTATTTTTATATACATATGTATATGTAAATTTTTGCAGGCTAGAGATATACTAAGTGACGATGGTGATGATGGGGTTGGACAGGTTGGTGGGAAGTTTGAAGTCAAAAATAAGATCAATGAAGATGAAGAAACCTTATGACAAGATTGAAAAGAGTGAGAGCATGAGAGTGGAGATAAGAAGCAGGAAGGCCAAGAAGATCATTGAAAAGACACTCAAGGTTGCTGATTCTCCCCGGACCAAAACCTATGCTTTTTGATGATCATGAGTACTTTTCTGGCTTCTTCTTCATCATATATATATATATATATATATATATATATATATATATATATTCTGTAGTTTGCTACCTAGCTAGTTTCTTCCTGTACTTAATTATCTTGTTTGTCCTTAATTCATGGATATACAAGATGATGAAAGATATGCGGTTCTCTTCTCTCCTCTCTCTCTCTCTCTCTCTTGCTAACTGCTATAACTATTAAAATTGCCGCATCGAAAATACATGGTGTATATTTTTCCTAGATGAGGTAACTCCAAAAACACAAAAAAAAAAAAAAGCTAAAAGCAAAAATATGTTACAATATAAAGCTTTCACATGTTATTATAAATCGTTTTAACTTTTAACTCTAACTGTGTTGTCAAATACATCTTAAATAATATTTATAGCGCTAAAACTATCTTATAGGGCATTACTTGGTGGTCTTATGATATGAAGCCTAGCTATATCTTGTCTTCTTTTTAAACAGCCTAGCTATACTGGTAGTGCTTGAAGTATCAAACTAGTAAAGTTTGTGGGTAATTTATGTGTATTCAGTAATTTCATAGAAACCTGGTCTTGAAGTCTATTTGAAAGGGTACCGTGACAAAAGGGTCAAATCAGAAAATATAATAATATGGAGCTCTTTACACATATGCCATAAATATAAAGCTTAAATGGATTTATGTCACTAAAATACAATTGTAAAGAATGTTATGCCATATCATCAAATTATAATTTATAATACTAAATATGCCATGATTCTCAAACCAGGGTATATTTACAATTTCAAATCAAATCTTTCTCAATTTCGAAACTTCGGAAAACGCCATCTCAAAAAAAAAATAAAAAAATCTCAAAACACATCATTAAACTAAGTAGATGATGATGTCGGGGGAAATGGGATTGCTGCGTTGGGAGACAGGCAGGATGACAAGCGTTGTAAAATCTCCTATAAAGCGCCTCAAGCCCGAAAGCTACGAAGGAAGAGATAACCAATGTATCAATTAAGGTCAGCTATATGGAGTCTTGGATTCTTATCCTGAACATCCACACTTGTTGATGTCTATAAGTACTTGATGCAGCAAAGAATTTGCAGATGATGAGTAGGAAGAGGGAGAAATTGAAAACAAATCCTAGAATAATTTGTGGTATTTTAGCCTTTACAACAACTTCTTTTTTATATATATGGCAGAAATTGCAGTAGTTTTTTTACTTTGTGACATAATTCAATCTACACCAAAAATTAATTGCATTCCTCCTAATTATCTCGTCTTTTAAATATCAAGAATGTTCTAGCTTTATTTTTAAGTAAGAGAATGTTATAGGTTCTCCAGCTTCGGCCTTCGAGGGGAAAAAATGTATATTTTGTTCTTTCAATTTCCAAATCAAAATCTCTTAAAAGGTCCTAATCCGTTATAAAAACAATATATTACTAAGTTCAACGCTAATTTAACTCAATAGCTCTTGACTAAGCTACTTATTTTTTACTAATAATGGAGTTTTCATTAGTCGGACACCCAAACCAATCAGCTACTTATAACATTTTTCATTTATTAATATAACATTATTCATACATGTGTAAAACTCAATTAGCTTCAATATAACATTTAATAAATATGGTCTATTATCACTTGTAACATTAAGGGTTATATTTAAGTCAATTGAGTATTACACGAATGTATAAACGGTGTTACATTTGTGAACAAAAAAAATTACAATACTACATCAATCAAGTATCAGATTTGAGACTTCGAGATATATATATATATACATACAGTGAATATATATATATATCCATTCCTCGCCCGTTTTGTGGTTTGCCATGTGTGTTTATAAACATCCTGATGGTCAGCGCATTCCATCTTCTTCAATCTTCACCATGTGATAAGAAAGCCGAAAGAGCAAGAAAAGTTTCACTAAAATTTATTCTACACTGTCCGTGCAGTTTAATTATGCAAAGCAGTTAGATGTGCGACACAAGAGGTCATGTATAGAAATTATATCTTGACCTCTAGATTAATGTGAAGCATGTAATTAAAGAAGACTAAATAAAGTAGAAGTAAGAGATAAGAAAAATGCTGCTGAGGATTAAAGACAAAAGGAAAAGCTTAGTCGATTGTGATGTCGCAATTTGTTTGGACATGAAAATTAAGATTTTCGTAGCGGAAACCACGGCTTCAGCTTCAAAAGTTTCACATTGAATTGTTTCCTAAGAAAGAAACTCCACGTTCTTACCCACTACATCTGACATATCTAAGGGGCAAAAAAAAGATTCCGTCAAGAACGCTGCTTTTTCAATTTGTTGTTTTAAAATAATAAAATGGAGACTTCTTCGATAAAATTCTCCTATAAAAATTTTAACTGTGATGCATATTTTAAAATCTTTAGATTTAATTAAAATTATTTTTTCTAATAAATTTAACAGCTAAAAAATAAATACCCATCAATAGATATTTTTTTCGATTATTACTAAAAAATTGCGCCAATAAAAAGCCACTTCAAGATTCAAAAAGAAAACTTGGACCTAAAGTATACTTGCCTTTTTGAGTTTTCACAAAAGAGCAAAACAATTATACTTCTCTGACTATGTATCATGATCATCCTTATCGTGCCGGTGGGCAGGTTTTGAAATATTGGCACTCTTTTGGCTTCTTTATTTACTTTTCCCTCATTTTTCCAATAACAAACCTTATCACGTCAACTTTGTACCCCAACAATATCAGTCCCACAGCCACACGTTAATCACATGAGCTAACTATTACATGTCTATTTTTGTTCAATTAAAACTTAAATATAAGACGGCATAAATGTTTTTTTCCCCTTTTCTTTACCTCTTGTACCTAAGACATACCTCATAAATAAAACTCAAAATCAATCAGTAAAGGTTCCACGTACTTAGGAAAAGAGCTTTCAACGGCTGAGAGGTAACAGCCTTTGCAGATCTTTGCAGTCAATGCATGTCCATGGATCCACAGGAGGGTCCAGGCAGTAGGAATGGATGCGTCGAATTTGGCACACGTTACAGATGATGAGAAGATCCACTGGCTCCAGACGTCGGCATACGCTACAAAGAGTTGCTGAGTCATTCTGTTCAACCTCGTCAGATTGTGAAAGAAAAAAAGAATAAGCCACAGAGAAAGAAAATTGAGATCTCAACAAAACAAAGTGCCAATCAAGTAAGGACAATGAAAGAAACTCAAAAAGTTCTTGTGACAGTGGGAAGACAGTTGACATTTTTTATGATCAGTAGAGAAGAGCATATGAGTCTGCCAATGTGCCCGTTACTGGAAAACTTTCCATGTGGGCCAACATGTAGTTTGAACATGGCTTCACTCACATGCAACGGGGAAGCAGAAGATTCCACATGGGTTCTGTAGTTATATTACTTGAGTAAATGGAAGGAAAAAAAAAACACTGATCTATTTTTTTTTTTTTTTTTTCATTTAACATGTCAAAGTACAAGAGTTGGTATCAAAGGAATATTATAAATTATGTTATTCAACATCCACCCACCCCTTCTATTCTATGTGGTTTTTCAACCATCACGCAATTATACTAGTCCTCTTCGCTCTTCAGTTGAATGGCAAAGTATTAATTCCATAGATTATTAAAGTTCAGGGTAAGAAGGAGAAGCTACGAAAATGAAACAGAATAAAGAGTCACAAACCGCACACTTTCAATTCATTCCAAATTCCAGCAGCAGGAGTTAGAACTACCAGAACGCTTGCAGGAAGTCTACTTTTATAGGCGTAGATGGTACCTGAGCAGTAACATTGGCTATTTCCTGATCATGAAGAATGAACATATCCATCGTTGATAAGCCACACGGAATGGATTGAGAATATATTTTCTGACCGTCAGCATTTGCATCTTCGAACTTTATTATGCTTGCAAAACTTTCCTTGCATAAAGGGCATGTTGATATCTTTCTTCTTGAAGCCTAAGCATTACCAAATTAATGAGCACATGATGTTGAAAGCAGACTTACTAACGTAAAGTAGACTGTTGACAACCCTAAAGCTCCACATTCACAGTCAGATTTAATGATAAAAATGTCCACATATACCTTAAATACCATTATAAATATATTCTGTGTCAATCCTCAAAATTTGATCCTCAAAATTTGAGGACTCTGTACTATCTACCTATTTGCATACTATTGATACCATGCCGAGTCAAAAAAAATATTGACAGGAACTAAAACCAGAAAGAAATAAATAAGAATTTATATTGAAAGTACTACACTAGAAGTGGAAGCAAACAGAAGGTATACCATATGATCAGCCCAACTTTCAATACATGAATAACAGAACCGATGGCCACATGGCAAAACTCCTCGGGTTGAGCTGAAATCCGTCAAACATATAACACATGATAGCTCCATGGAAGAAGGAACTATAGAATCGTGCTTTGTCTCAAGTCCTATTGTTTCCTTTTTAGAGTTCCCTGCATCAGCACACCCATCTTCTGAAGTACTTTCTATGGCCGTTAATGCATTCTCAGCATGCACATTTGGTTCATTTGGATCCGTTGAAGCATACAAACGAGTAGGAACATCAACTTCAACAGCATCTAAACTTTCATTTCTTGTTTCATTACAGTTAAAGAATCCATCAGTAGGTGTTTGTCCATTTTCCGGTACATTAGCGTACGTTTCTCCATCTAAAGGATTAGACAGAATCACGATGTCTTCATTGTTTTGGTTCAGGTTGTCAACTTCAACTAGATAGCAATCTTGATCAGAGTCTGAGGGAAAGAAGTCCAAAATATCTCTGCATGTACTTTTTTTAATGAGCCTCCTTCTACGAGAAGTTTCAGGCTTATTGCTTCCACTATTATTAAAAATCTTCTCTTTCAGTTTTCGTCTCGCCAATTCCATGGAAGAATGAGAACTTGTACCGCCACACTTTTCACAATAATTACCCAAAAAAGAAAAAGAAATGTTAAAGCTCACATACTTTTCATGGGTGTGAGAGCTAAACCATGAGTAAAATATGACGGAAAAACTCCAAAAGGCAAGGTACGTGATGAAACTACCAAGGAAAAAAAGAGTAAATGAAAACTGAAAAAACAAAAAAAAAAACAAAAACAAAAAAAAAAAAACAAAAAGCAAAAAAGCAAAAAACAAAAACAAAACAAAACACCACTATATATAAGTATTTGTTTTGGGAAAGCCATATTTATCAAGTGCCAAAAATTCATGGAAGGGTATGTCTTTTCATTTCCTTTTATTTCCTTTGTTGGACTCCCCAGTAACAACTAACAAATTCAAAGAAACAGTACATGAGCTAAGAACATAAAATCATAAAGAACAAAGGATATGTGAAACCGTATTACATTCCTTATCAATTTAATCATTACATAGAATCCACATAAAGCGTCCAAAAGCCTAAACCGAATTAGATGAGCAACGTGAAAAAGACTTCTCGCAAACAACCAAAGGTACAAGAATCATGAAATTTTGGTAAGTAAAAGGTCCATAACCAAAGAAAATGAAGATGATCGTGCCAATAATTAATGTAGAATGAGATTCATGGTTACTTGAGAGCACATGTTTGTGCTTGCCAGTAATTAATGTAGAATGAAATTCATGGTTACCGAATTAGATGAGCAACGTGAAAAAGACTTCTCGCAAACAACCAAAGGTACAAGAATCATGAAATTTTGGTAAGTAAAAGGTCCATAACCAAAGAAAATGAAGATGATCGTGCCAGTAATTAATGTAGAATGAGATTCATGGTTACTTGAGAGCACATGTTTGTACTTCATCCCGTCATACTTCACCTTCACTCACTAGTAATAGCAACGTGGTTTTTTCAAATATATAGAGAATAAATTGCAGTGAAAGAAAAATCAAATTACTTACCTGGTTTCTGAGTGGCCCAGATAGAGGACGTTCCTGCTCTGAGGTAATCTTCACAGGTTTATTCTTTGATTTATGAGAAGAATGTCGGAGTTTATGAACATCAGGAAACAAGTTCTACAATAGAAAGTTAAGGGGAAAAGTCAGAAAATTTTAAACAGCCCAGAAAAAGACAATTGTATTAACACAGAAATTTCGAAAAATAAACTCAGAAAACTCAATGCATGTGCGCCTTCAAAAGCTAGCTAAACTTGTTCTTAAGTATAAATTTGCCTTACAAAGAGGATTTTACTTTCTAATAAAGATCATATTCTTTCTTACAAGATTTACACGCTTTTACATGACAATACAAGTATTGAAGAAAAGACAAATAGTTTGGCAGAGAGACATCAAGGTTGAGAGGTTTCGGTACATTTAGCTACCTGATTCAACAAAGAAGAACAATTCCAAACGGCATCCCCAGAAGCTTCAAGACCCCTATATCCCTTTCTCTTTTCAGAGCCATGACAAGTATTCAATTTGTCAGAAAGAACTTTCTGTTTCTTCGCCAAGGCACCGAATTTAGGAACTTGCGGGACTTCCAACAATAAGGGCCCCACCTCCTGCCCACTGCATTGAATCAAAACCTAAACAGGGTAAAAATCCCATATCCACTTGCAAGCAAGATAATCATAATTAAAAAGATATTTAACCGTTTGATAGTTTACAAAGTTATGAAAAGAAACAGGTTAATCATACCATTTCAACGTGTACGGATGCTCTGGAACACGCTTTCCTTGCTTGACGCAATCCTCGATCCACCGATGGTTCACTACAATGGTTTCTGAATTCATAGCAATATCGTATTTCCTTCCTTCAAACTTCCAGCATACCTAATCCCAATTCAAAGAACTAACATAAGAAACTATTCTAAAGTGTGACTAAAACCCTAGAACACAATACTCACCATAATTCCGTACTTAGGGTTTTGAAAAGCAAAAAGTAAAGGTTTCAAAACCTCATTCTTGAAAGAGCTTTGAACCATAAAATCGAGCGAAAGACACGAAAAGACCCACCAAATGCGTAATGGAGCTCGACATTGATCCGACGTAACTCGCACCGGCATGAGAGATGAGCTTAACAAGGTTCAAACGCTCGGTCCCATGGTATCCACTGACGCTCGCGATCACGGATTCCATGCCTTCGATCGGGCAACCTGTCGATTTTGCAAAAAGCCCAGACTTTTCAGACTCTAGAAAATGCCCAAGAAAGTAATTCCGCGTAGCCAAACGAAAATCTCGGCAGGAAAAAAATCGTATTGTTGAATAAATAGAAATGAAATTGTGAAATTGGAGAAGAAGAAACAGTGGGTATAACAGAGATGTGCATTTGGGGTGACAATTGAAGGAAAGAGAGGAGGATGCTCACCGTGAGTGTGGATGCTGCTGCTGCAGCGAAGCGCGTTGTGCGGCTCCGCCATGGAATAGAAATTGCCCGGGAAGGAGAACAAAAAGGCCACTTTTTGAATTTGTTCAGCAAAAGACAAGGGAGCCATATATATATATATATATATATATATATAATTAGGGTTGGTCTATGGTGGGGGAGCGCCTACAATAGTGAGCCCCCTTGAGCGTTTAGTCGGGCGTCAGAAGGTGCTGAGTTGTCTCTATAAACGGTCAATATTGAAAGAAATAATGCTTTGGGTTGCACCAAAACGGAGCTAACTTGCACCTGAGCCGAAGTTGCAGTATCTGATATATCACCAAAAAATATATAAAATAAAAATTTTATAATTCCACGTACTCCCTCTCTCCCCTTAAAGTGCGCTGTGACTATGGATTACACCTCGTCTCCAAATTCCCAAATTCGAAAATAGAAGAAAAGGCCAAGTTTCTTTCGTAGTTTGAATCATGATTTGAATTATTTTGTTACAGTATTTTTTCTCACAAAAATTTAAATCTTCGTTTAAATATTTGAACCAAACGGGCTCTAAAATTTTCTTCCTCGTCCTCAAGTCCAAAGCTTGAAAATTATTTTTTATTTGTCCAAAATTCTACAGTATCTACTCATTTTGTAAAGCAAAAATTTGCTTCAGTAGCATCAATGGATATAGAAGGAAGCTTTAAATCCCAATTCTTATTTGCTTCAAGTTCTTCATTTTAGCAAGTCATATTGAGATAAAATTGCTCTGCCTAAGCCGCATTTCCCGATCTGAAATTGGTCACCCAACCTCGACAAATTTGAAAGTTCCACTACGCAACAAACTCCTAACCATTCACTGCATCAAAAGGCCAAGGTGGCAAACCGCAAAATCAAGCTCTTCAATATGCATCAAGACCAGTACCGGAGATGGCTGAGTTTGCTTCTTCTTCTTTTTTTCTTTTTTTTTTTTATTTGTTGTTGGGGATAAACATCTTCTTGCCATTTCCATTTTTCCCTGTTTGAAACTCAGTTATGAACAATATAAAACTCCCACATGTTACAGTAACAACAAAAATAAATAAATAAAAATAAAAATTGCTACAGTGTAAAGCTCTCACATGGTACAGTAAAAATAGTTCTAACCAACAGTTTCCACTACCCTTCAAATACCCTTTTTTTTTATTTCCTCCTCTGCCCTTCGCCTGACTGCAGCAGAAAAACCGTCTATTTTTTTTCCTTTACAATTTCATATCTTTATAGCCTACGCTCAAGTCCACGACTTCACTTGTGCAACTCAAGCATTTGTTGCCGCAAGATTTAATCTTAACGACATACATTTAGGGTCCGTTTGGTAAATAGATGCAAATTAGTGATTTAATTTGAGTTAGTGTGATTTAAATTGGGATTTGAGTTAGTGATTTGAATTATTATTTGAATTGATGTTTGGATGTGCATTTAAGTTTTAATCTGAGTGTGAAATAAAATTAGAATTTGTGTTTAAAAAAGTAGTGAAGATAGTTTTTGATTTAATAAATCTAATAAAATCTTGATGTTAATGATCTTAAAAAATATACAATATAGATCTTTATTTATTCATCTCTTCATTATGAAGATAGTGAAAAAAGAATCATCTCAATTGGATATCAAATGAAGAAGTTATGATTTTTTTTCTCAAATATAAGATATAGAATTTTAATTTTTAATATAGTAAAGATATCCGAGTATCAAAAGTTTAAGTGAAGATGAGAATTCTGAAAACTTGGATTCTTAATACTCAAATAATTCAGATTTTAGGGGAAACAAACACGTATCCAAATGATTCATGATACTTGAATACAAATTTGAGTCCATTGAGTTCAAAGAATACATGAAACAAGCATACCCTTAGACACTATAGATAATGCGCCAAGAGTGCACACTATTGTAGATTTTCCCCTAGTAGGGACTTTACTTTTCTCCACTGGTAGGGAATCTAATGTTTCATATTAAATCTCACCGAGGGTTCATATGGTCTCTTCTACATCAAATTTTATCCTAAAAATAATTTTTAAAAACAATTAAAAATTTTCAAGAGCAATCGCTCCACAACCCATCCTTGTTGCACCACCCCATGGCTTTCAACCTCTGACGAGCCCAGTCCCATCACTCTAAACCATCTCCAAAATAGTATTGCTCCTTCAACGGTGGCATGAACATGGCGTCACCATCCAACTTCGCCCGTTCCTGAGGTAGCTTCCTTGTGAATCCTCTTCAACCAAAAAAAAAAAAAGTCCAAACAAATTTGAGAAGCCCCCTTCTCTATAGCCATCAATCAACCGAGCTCCAAGTAAGAATTTTTCTAAGCTATAGTATGACAATAAAGTAAAGCCAAAAGGCAAATTGCCACAAATTTACATTTCCTTTAATCCCATCCCTCAATCTCATACATAGCTCTTCAACTCATAGAATAAAAATTAATTGAACTTATGAAAATAAAATGTAAAATTCAAATTCAGAAACAAATTTGTTGTCATTTCATCTTCAATTTCATAATCAATAACATACACCTTGTATTTAGAAATCTAAAAAAAAAAAAACTCTATTTCACAAGATAGCTACTAACACCTTAATTTCTATTTCATAAGATAGCTACTAAAACCCTAATTTCAACACATATAAAAAATTTTACTAACATTGTGTGGGAGTAGTCGTTAAAGCTCATAAAGGCAATAGTCATCGACCTTCATGGCGCTGGCGATGGTGCAATTCAAGTGCGCTTGCAAAGGCAGTAGTCGTCGATTCCCTCGATGACAACAATGGCACAAGTTGAAGCTGCAACGAAGGCAATGGCTTGAGTAGGAGCTGCGACAAAGCTCGCGAGCATGGCAAAGGACTTATCAGCAAAGGCACTTATGACGACCCACTTTTTCAAGTTGTTATTTAGCTTTCTTAAACGTCATTTTTTAACTTTAATCTTACTTTTTAGTAAGAAAAATACCCTATAATTTTTTTTTCTTAATAACATATTTTAAAACCTGCTTAAAACTGTTGCAACTTACGTGGTAACAGAAATTGAGACATAACTCAACACTTGACTTTAAAATTATTCAGAACATTTCGTAAAATATATCTTTTAAAATGTTTTTCATAAAACATTCCTTATAGAATATTTCCTTAAACATTAACTTTTTTAAGACTTTTAAAACACTGCTTCAAATAGTGGAAGAAAACTTTTTTTTTAAGTAGCGGAAACAAAATGTAGTGGTATCTATACCTAACCTTTGCATCTGTCTCTCTATAACACCGAGCTCCTCAACTAGTCATATTGGTCTCCTATAGGACTACCTGTAGTATGAAGGAATTTTTAATGAGCTTTCGCTCAGTTAATTCAAACATAATCTCACAAAATGTTAAAACCTTCCTTCATAAAACATTTCTTTTAATAATGCATAATTCTTAATACATTTCTTAAAATGCTTTTCATAAATATATCTCACAAACACATCATAGGAAGGAATATAAGTAAGGTAATAATGCATAATTCTATTTATGCTTATTTATGAACATTCAATTACA
Source organism: Artocarpus heterophyllus (assembly GCA_025403435.1). Lineage (NCBI taxonomy): Eukaryota > Viridiplantae > Streptophyta > Magnoliopsida > Rosales > Moraceae > Artocarpus > Artocarpus heterophyllus. Next base: position 10,533,997 of record CM046348.1, on the reverse strand, counting down.
AACTATTTATTATCAATTACTTACTCGAACTCTTATTATCGTTCTTATCTTACTTTAACTTACGGGCTTTAGTGTTCGTACCAACATTATCAATCATGAGATCGGAATATAAGTAAGGTAATAATGCATAATTCTATTTATGCTTATTTATGAACATTCAATTACGAACTATTTATTATCAATTACTTACTCGAACTCTTATTATCATTCTTATCTTACTTTAACTTACGGGCTTTAGTGTTCGTACCAACATCATCAATCATGAGATCGTTACTTTAACATAGCATAATACTTTCCTTGTGAAAGACTTAGAACAGTCGAACAATGAAGTCATAACTTTAACATAACTTGAATACCTCACATTAAGGAGGCTAGTATAACACTTTAATTATATTTAATTTAACATAGCATAATGCTTCCCTTGTGAAAGACTTAGAACTGCCAAACAATGAGGTCATAACTTTAACATAACTTAGATACCTCACATCAAGGAGGCTAGTATAACACTTTAATTATTATATTTAATTTACCCTCTTGTAAACTTTAGTGATGCTAACATATCATATGCCATAGCTTAATACATAAACATTAAACCTAATATATGCAATCACATTGAAAATCATAACTTAAATTTTTAAAACATTATGCATAACCAATGCAAACATACCTTTAAGTACAATAATTTACAAATACATTGCAAATCTTCAACTTGATCTTTAAAACTTAATGCATAAAAAATGCAAATATATTTCAAACATATATAGCATTTGAAAATCATTTTCTTCATGCTATAGGTGAGTTTGAGACTAACTTAGATAACGCTCTAGCGCTCCTATTTCATTCCTTTTTCTTTATATTAGTCGGTTTTTGTGTCCTCTTTCAAATGACACCCTATTATTAGCTAACCTTTCTCATTACCAACTTCTTCGATTGAAAATGGCACTTTAAACTTTAACCTTTCATTCCTTTTACTTAACTTTGTTCTTATCGGTTCATTACTCTATTACTTATCTTGTACATTCCTTGATCAAATTCCTTGTCTCACTAGACGGTTTTGTTACTTAATGTGATATGGAACATTTTCTATCTATGGACGTCTCACTAGTTCGGAAGGCTCAGGCTCCGTTTTAGCCGTTTTATAAAAAATGACAATTTTACCCTTAATGGGTTTTTCATGAGTCTCGTAACTTTATTAAATTTATTGTTTTAATTCACTGTTTTGTTACTTATAGAATAGAAAAAAAATCCTTTATAAGGGCATTTATCTAATTCGATCATTTCAGGGTCCGTTTTAGCTTTTTATGAAAAATGATCATTTTACCATTGACGGATCTTAGTAAACTTTCAAAACCAATTTTAAAACAAAACTTAAGTTTCTTTACTTCTTATAATATTACAAAAAACAAAACATTGATTTCCTTTCGATAAACTTTATTTTATCAAAACTTTACGGTTTTGACCCGTAATTTAAATATCTTTACGACCTTGGCGTGTTTTTCTTTCATTCTTTACTTCAAAAAAACTCTTAATTCCTTCAAACTTGAAACATATGGTTACCCACTAACACAGAAGTGCAGGAACCTAACAATTTCTTGGTAAAAATTCAGTTTCACATAATTTTATGATTTGTTCCCAAAACACAAAAATTGTGACATTTTTGCCATCGGAACCGCAAATAACTATTTTATACTAAACATTTAGTTTTTTATAAGGATTAAAACTTCCTTAAACTCTTTGGCCTAATTAAAACCATTTCATAAGATTTTCTTTTTTTTAACAAAATTTTGTGCTTAAAATCTCATAAAATTCATAACTTAAAACGAGTATAGAATTTTCATGAGCTGTACGCTATTTACAACCATTTTGATGAGATCTATAATTTCTATGTTTTAACTTTCCTCAAATCATTCATCTTAATAGCGTTCTTGATATGGAAGAACCGAAATTAATGTGTGTTGGCTTGTTCCGATTGGAATTCAAGCGGAGCGAAATTTCTTTGCAAAAGTTGTCCAAATCAACATTTCCAATAGATCTTATGTTGAACTTAGAAACTAATTCGGCCTCTAAGGGCCTCAAATACTAAAATCTTTCAAAAACACACTTCAAATACTTTTTGCACCAAAATAATTCTTTGATTGTTTTCCTTGAGTTTAATTTCATTGAAACTCTTCTAGGCTTTTAATTAAGCACTTAATAGATAACAAAACATGCAATAATGTCCACCTCACATGTCAAAGTCTATAAACATACATCAAACACTTGATATGCATGTTAAAAACATAAACTTTTACTTAGTTTTAAGGACTAGAACTTTACCTAAGCAATTCCAAGATGTTAGTCCTTCCTTTTGGTTCTTGAAAATGTCTTAGAACCCTTGAAACTCTTTAATCTTCATCTTCTACACTTGCTTTTGTTTCTTTGCATAATTTTAAGGCTTAAGTCATCAAAATTTAGAGAAGGAAATGCTTGGGGGAGAGGCGGATTCTTAAGAGGAAAATAGGAGCCATTTTCATAAATAAAACCAATCTTTTTTCTAGGTATTTATAAGACCAACTATAGGGGCAAAAATGAATAAATTTTTAGCCCAAAACATAAGCCACTACCGGTTTTCCTATGGGGGAAATGTGGCCTTTTCTTCACCACTTGTGGAGATAAGGTTTCATCCACTCAGGCCCCTTTTTACAAAAATAATTAGTCTAGGGGTCAAATTGAAATTTTAAAACTTGTCCCAACCACTTTTTCAAAACCAATGATGTCATAGATGAAGTGGACAATTTTTCGCCTTCCAAGTATTACTTGGTGGATCCCACATCCTTCTAAAATAGTCCAAATTTATACTGACAGTATTTTTTCTTACACTGCATGTGTATTTCCCATGCTGTCTGTATTCCTATTTATACTACTTTTCATGGTCCACAAATTTCTACATCATCCATATAGTATAATTTCTATACTACTTAGCTTTACACAGTCTAATTTTTATACTATATTATTTTATGCAGTATAATTTTCATATTACTTAACTTTATCAGTATACTTCTATATTGCGTAACTTTATCAATGTAATCCTTACACTATATTATTCTCATACTATATAATTTTTGTACCTTTTAATCTTTATACCGTATAATTTTTATATTTTAATACTATTTATTTTTAAACTGTATTTTTATCTTAAAATTTGTTGCAATACCTTTTGCAACAATTAGGCTTTCTAGTTTATTTTCATATAATTTCTTCCTTGTTTAAGACTATGACGTGATTTTTAACCTTAAAAATCTCATTTTTACTTTTATGAAATTTTTGTGAAAATCAGATTTAAACAATAATCTCCATGACACCAAAATTACCCCTTCAATTCTTAACAAATTTGTGAGCATAAAATTTAGCTCATAAAATTTGTTCTTATATTACTTAACATAATCCTTAATTATTACATGTTTAATGCATTGAAAATTCTTGGGTGTCACAACAATAGTCATCGATCTCGTAGACATCAGCGATGGCGCGAGTAAGAGGGTGGCGAAGGACTTGTCAGCGATGATTTGGCCTAGGCATGGGTTGATCAGCGATGGAGGGATGGGTTCTGTTCACAACTTTGTTTTCAATTTTTGGTTTGATTTGTTTCAATTTAAGGGTTTGATATCTTTTTTGAATCAATAGTTAAGATTAAAGCTTTAATGAGATCAATGGTTAAGATTGGTTTAGGTTTAAATTGATATAAACAAGAATGTGTGATCAGATGTGATTGGTTTTATTTTAGCTTCTATAAACATCACGATTTTGAGTTGTTGACTTATAATCTAAAGGTTTATATTTTGTTCTATACCGTTGGAGAATTTCAATGCCTCCCATCATGGCATTTTCTTTTTTTTAATAACTATAGTAAAATCTCAATAATGAATTTAAAATATAGATCTTTCTTTCTTTCTTTCTTTTTTTATAATTTATACTTTCAATTTGGGCAAAGCATATACCCATGTTTATATCTATTGAAAAAGATACTCTCTCCTAGGGTCCGTGGGAGGCCTTTCCCTCACCCTTATCATGTGAGTTTGATTACTGTTTTTATCTTTTCTGTTGGTTTTCTCCATAGTGTTTGAGTATGATGAGGGTGTATCATGATGGAAGACATTGTTCATCGGTAGAAGACTCTTTCTATAATAGCAGAAGAAGAAGATGTGGTGGGCGTTGCGGATGAAGTGGTGGAGAAAAGACGTATGGAGATGAAATTGGGCCTTTTGGGACGCTTGTTGACAAGAAGGTCTTACAACAAGGAGACTTTCAAATCAACAGTGATTGGAGCATGGAGGCCGGTTAAGGGTGAGTGAAAGAAGTGGTGCGAGATGTTTTCCTCTTCTCTTTTAAAGACGTGAAAGACGAAGACCGCACTCTTGATGAGGAGCCATGGTGTTTCGACCATTCTCGTTTAACATTAAAACGGGTGGATAAGCTTGAACATATCGAATTGATAGATTTTTGCTATACTAGCTTTTGGGTTCAAGCAAATAGTCTCCCCTTGGAGGAAGAATTTCAGAGATTGATGAACTTATTGGTGATGTAATTGGGAATTTGGTCGCCGTGCATACAGATAGAACACAGGAAATGCTCAGGGAACTTCCTACATATCCATTCCCAAATTGATGTTAAAAAGCTGATTAAAAGAGACACCCGAGTTTGTCTTGGTCAACGAGTCTAATGGTATGGGTGGATTTGAAATACGAGAAGCTGCAGGATCTATGTTACTGGTGTGGCAAGTTAGGGCACACTATGAAGGATTGTCTTGCTCTAGGTTTGACTGACCTTTTTCTCGTGACCATGGCAACTGGTAGGGAGGTTGAAGTTTTGATCGGTGGAACCATGCTCTAGGTTTGGGTGGTGGTCGCAATCAGGCTCTGGTGGGTGGTTTTGACTCTTCAGCAGTGCAGTGGGGTGGTGTCGGTTCGCAAGGGTGAGGCGTTCGTACGGTTGAAACTCGTGGGAGGCAATTGATGTTGATTTTGTTGCAGATGTGGAGCCAAATCAAGTAGACAACTCAGCAAAAGGAAGGAAAATGGAGAAAATTGTGTCCTCGAAGGCAGGGAGCAAGCGCCGCGGCTCTGGCAGAAGAGCACCGCGGCGCTGGGATGAGGGCGCCTAGGCGCCAGGAGAAGAGCGCCTACGCGCCGCAGGGGAGCGCCTACGCGCTCGTTTCGAGAGCCGCGGCGCTGACACGCTGTGATGCGTGATATTTTTGAGTCATAGTCAAACTCAAAAGTCCCAAAAACGAGAAACCACTAGGGTTTCCCATTAGTTGCTATTTTTCTCCTCCTTTGGTTATAAATAGACACAAGGTGGCTAGGGTTGTGTGTGTGATGTGTGTGTGAAAATTAAGAGTGGCATAATTTTGTGAGAGGCAAAATTCTTGAGAGCTCCATCCTTGAGAGAGAAAAATTCCCACAGGGTGTTAGATAGAAGAGAGTTTTGGTAAGCACAATTTGTGAGTGTGTGAGAAACTGCTCTTGTAATCTGTAATCTCCTTCATCATAGTGGAATCTGCAAGCGGCAGAAACAGGGCGTAGTCTCAATTTTGGACGAACCTGTATAAAAATTTGGTGTCTCTTTTACTTCTTTTCTCCTATTTATTTTCTGCAATTGTTCGTTCTTGCGATCCTTGGAATTAGGAGTCGTCTAATTCCCCAACAACTGGTATCAGAGCGGAGGTTTTGATCAAGAACGATGACTGGAGAAGAAGGTATGGCAGCCGGTATCACCAAATTTGATGGTTCAGATTTTTCCTATTGGAGGATGCAAGTAGAAGACTACCTGGACAGCAGGAAACTGCACTTGCCCTTGGGTAATAAGCCCGAAGGCATGAAGGATGAGGAGTGGAGTCTCCTTTATAGACAGGTACTCAGTGTGATCCATTTGACTTTGTCAAAGAACGTTGCCCACAACGTTACGAAGGAGACCACTACAGCAGGGATGATGAAGGCTCTGTCAGAGATGTATGAGAAGCCCTCAGCCAATAACAAGGTACATCTCATGAAGAAGCTTTTTAATTTAAAGATGCCTGAAGGTGCCTCGGTGGTAGAGCACCTGAACAGTTTCAACACCGTTCTGAACTAATTGGTCTCGGTAGAGATTAAATTCGATGATGAGATCAATGCTCTAATCCTTTTGGCCTCGTTACCGAATAGCTGGGAACCCATGAGGGTGGCCATTACAAATTCTCTAGGGAGTGCAAAATTGAAGTTTGTCGATGTCAGAAACTCTATTCTGGCGGGAGAAGTTCGCAGGAAGGACTCAGGTGAAGCCTCTTCGTCGAACTCGGCCCTTAATGTTGATAATAGGGGCAGGAAACTTGACAGGCAATCCAACAGGGATAATGGCAGGAGAGGCAAGTCGAAGAATGGGAGAAGCAAGTCAAGGAACGGTAGGACCATGGAGTGTTGGAACTGTGGGAAGATGGGCCACTTGAAAAAGAACTGCAGGGCTCCAAGGAAGAATGAAGACAAGACTAATGATGAAGCTAACACCGCCACTGAAGAGCAACAGGATGCCTTAATCTTGTCTGTCGACAGTTCTTTTGATTCGTGGGTGATAGACTCAGGAGCATCATTCCACACCACAACACACCGTCATGTCCTAGAGAATTATGTTGCCGAAAATCATGGTAAGGTTTATCTCGCTGATGGAGAACCTTTAGATATTGTTGGCATTGGAGATGTCAGTTTAAAAATGCCTGATGGGTCGGTATGGAAGATTCATAAGGTGAGACATGTTCCTAAATTAATGCGCAACTTGATTTCGGTGGGGCAACTGGATGATGATGGACATAAAGTAACCTTCAATTATGGAGGTTGGAAAGTCACGAAAGGAGCGATGGTTATTGCTCGGGGACGCAAGGCTGGAACTCTCTACATGAACTCTAGTTGCAGAGATACCATAGCAGTTGCTGATTCTGCTGCCAATACCGAGCTATGGCATTATAGGCTCGGTCACATGAGTGAGAAGGGTATGAAGGTGCTTCACTGCAAAGGAAAACTGCCGGGTTTGAAAACTGTTAATCACAGTTTGTGTGAAGCCTGCATCTTTGGTAAACAGAAGAGAGTGGGTTTTTTCAAAGATGGGTAGAGAGCCTAAGTCCAGGAAATTAGAGCTAGTTCACACTGATGTGTGGGGGCCTGGCCGGTGACTTCCCTTGGTGGCTCAAACTACTATGTGACGTTCATAAATGACTTAAGCAGGAAGGTATGGGTTTACTTTCTGAAAACAAATCTGATGTATTTGATGCTTTCAAGAGATGGAGAGCCATGGTGGAGAACGAGACAGATTTGAAGGTAAAGTGCTTGTAGTCCGACAATGGGGGAGAGTACCTAGGTGAAGATTTCAGGCGGTATTGTGCTAAGAATGGGATAAAGATGAGGAAGACCATTCCAGAAAAACCACAACAGAATGGGGTAGCTGAGAGGATGAACAGGACTTTAAACGAGGGTGCTAGAAGCATGAAGTTGCATGCAGGGCTACCAAAGATGTTTTGGGCTGAGGCAATTAACACAGCCACTCATCTGATCAACAGAAGTCCATCCATACCGCTGAAGTTCAAGCTACCGGAAGAAGCCTGGAGCCATAAAAAGGTGGATCTCTCTTACTTGAGAGTGTTTAGTTGTGTTTCCTATGCACACATTGATTCCGCTGCTAGAAGTAAACTGGATGCCAAGTCAAAGAAGTGTTTTCTGGTTGGCTATGGCGGACTTGAGTTTGGTTATCGTCTCTGGGATGACCAAAGTCTGAAGATTATCAGGAGCAAGGATGTGATCTTCAACGAAGGTGTTCTGTACAAGGACAGAGACAGCACGGACTCCAGGGGTTCAGGTTCTGAAGATAAGAAGCCTGAGGTGATTCCATTGAAGGATCTGCCTGAAGTGGAGGTGCAAAATCCATAGGTTGAAGACCAGAAAAACATAGCTCCAGAAGGAAACCAGAGGACTCCTACCACACCAGTCAGGAGGTCTAGCAGGACAATCAGACCACCGCAGAGATACTCCCCAACTCTGCATTATATCTTGTTGACCGATAGAGGTGAGCTAGAGAGCTTTGATGAAGCCGTGGAGGCTGGAGATTCGGTCAAGTGGGAGTTAGCCATGAGGGACGAGTTGGATCGGACATGGCAACTAGCAAAGTTACCATAGGGTAAAAAGTCCTTGCACAACAAAAGGGTATACAGGGTAAAAAATAAGAGTGCTGGCAGCAAAGGGTATAAGGCAAGGTGGGTGGTAAAAGGATCCAGAGATATGCTCACCAAGATGGATCCGATCGAGAAACTGAAGTTGTGCGCAACTTCAGTTGGACTTCTCCATGAGGCGTGAGAAGTCGTTGCCTCTGCAGTAGGAGACATGGTGATTGATTAGTCTCCAAGTGGGAGATTGTTGCAGATGTTGAGCCAAATCAAGTAGACAACTCAGCAAAAGGAAGGAAAAGGGAGAAAATTGCGTCCTCGAAGGTAGGGAGCAAGCGTCGCGGCTCTGGCAGAAGAGCGTCGCGGCGCTGGGATGAGGGCGCCTAGGCGCCAAGTGCAGAGCGCCTAGGAGCCAGGACAAGGGCGCCTAGGCGCCAGGAGAAGAGCGCCTAGGCGCCGCAGGGGAGCGCCGTAGCGCTCGTTTCGAGCGCTGCAACGCTGACGCACTGTGCTGCGCGATGTTTGTTGAGTCATAGTCGAACTCAAAGGTCCCAAAAACGGGAAACCACTAGGGTTTCCCATTAGTTGTTATTTTTCTCCTCCTTTAGCTATAAATAGACACAAGATGGCTAGGGTTGTGTGTGTGATGTGTGTGTGAAAATTAAGAGTGGCATAAAATTGTGAGAGGCAAAATTCTTGAGAGCTCCATCCTTGAGAGAGAAAAATTCCCACAGGGTGTTAGATAGAAGAGAGTTTTGGTAAGCACAATTTGTAAGTGTGTGAGAAACTACTCTTGTAATCTGTAATCTCCTTCATCATAGTGGAATTTGCAAGCGGCAGAAACAGGACGTAGTCTCAAATTTGGACGAACCTGTATAAAAATTTGGTGTCTCTTTTTCTTCTTTTCTCCTATTTATTTTTTGCAATTGTTCGTTCTTGCGATCCTTGGAATTAGGAGTCGTCTAATTCCCCAACAGATTTAAATTTGGAGCCTCATTTGGTAAGTTACCAGACTTCTCGTGATTTGAATTCAAACTTACCCGAGGAAGTTTTGAGTATTAAGGACGATGGGGTAAGTGCACGTGTTATGGATAGTCATGAGACTTTTAAAAATATTGAAGCCCATACACGTGATACTTTTACTATCACGTTGCATGTTTCTCATGTTGATGGAATTAATTATTAATATGCAAAAGCCTAAAAAAAAGACAATGACACAGACTTGATGACTAAGGTATTGAAGGAGATTACTAAGGGGTCAAATGTCAATAAACCAATGAGTTCAAGGCGAGTTTGTCTTCTCCGATTAGAAGCTTGGGGCCTCAAAAGACTTTATTACTGAAGGGGAAGAGTAGCAGAAGTTTGGAGACTGTTAAGGCTAATAAGAAGTTCGCGTCTAAACATAAAATTGAGCAAGTGGATGTTGTATTGGGTGAGAAGAAAAAGGATGGCTTCGCAACCTCCACCGGATGCCATGAGTTGTTTAGTATGGAACGCTTATGGATTAGGGAACTCACGGGCGTTCGATAAGCTCTGGCTTGCCTTTCGGAGCTATAAACCCAATTTACTTTTCATTTCAGAGATTCGGCTACATCTTTGAAAGATCGGCTTGTTGGTGGTTTTTATGTGAACTGCATTGGAAGAAGGGAGGGTTTGGTGTTGTTATAGAATTCGGAATGTGACGTGTCTGTTAAGGGTTTTTCTTCCGATCAAATTGATGCTTTTGTAGTTTGTAGTTTTGGCGGATGGGACGAAGCGGCGATTTACCGGGTTTTACAGTCATCTTGAAAAGGCACATAGACACCACTCATGGGAGCTTTTGAGGCGGGTCAGGGGTTTATACACGCTTCCTTGGTTGGTGGTAGGGGTTTCAATGAAAGTTTCTACTTGTCGAAGAAGCGGGGTGGCGATGATCAGATTTATCAGAGTATGTCAGAGTTTTGGCAATCGACGGAAGATTGCAGGCTTATGGATTTGAGTTTCCAGGGGGGCCCTCTAACTTGGAATAACGGGAAGTATCCTTCTGACAATATTCAAGAGAGATTAGATCGATGCTTTGGAGATGATAATTGGAGGACTTTATTCGAAAACTATCAGCTTTATCATAAAGATTTTCATCGTTCTGATCACCAGGTTCTTCATTTGGTGTTAAATGTTGCTACAACTAGAAGTGGTGATACTAGAGGTAATCAATGTATATTTTTGTTTTAACCAACCTGGCAGAATCGGGATGAATATAGAGAAGTTGTATTGTCATCTTGGTTCCAAGAGGATATCAATGGTAATGAGCGGGCTTTTAAGATTACATTAAATAGGTCTGCCGAGGTTTTGAAGTGGTGGGGCGACGACTTTTGGTTTTGTCCCGAGGAAGGTTCGTGGGCTGTAAAAGGAAATTGCAGAACTAAATGATATTCATCGTAGGTTCGGATTTAAAGTTCGCATTGTCATCTCCAAAAAGAATTAGATCGATATTCTGCTTTAGAGGAGTATTATTGGAAACAAAGATCTTGAAGAGAATGGCTTTAAGGGCGCGATAAGAATACGAAGTTTTTCCACTCAAAGGCGTTGCAAAGAAACACCAAAAATGAAATTAAAGGTCACGAGGATGTTTATGAGGATTAGAAAACTTCAACAGAGGAGATCGTTCAATTAGTTGAAAACTACTTAATGGATATTTTCTTGATCTCGACACCGGAGGAGAGTGATTTTGAGATAGCGTTAAACCATGTTGTATGTCGAGTGTGGGATGGTGTGCAGGAGGATTTGGATAGGCCTTTTACCATGGAGGAGGTTAAGGTGCTATTGTTTTCTACGGGAGCCTGGAAATCGCTGAGGCCGGATGGTTTTCATGCAGGTTTCTATCAGGAGAATTGGGATATTATGGGGTCCAACATCGCTCGGGTGTGCCTCAATATTCTCAATGGTGGTGATTCTGTGAGGGAGCTAAATGAGACTTATATTCTTCTCATTCCAAAGATTGTCCCGAAGGAAAGTTTCAGACTTCCGGCCTATTAGCTTGCGTAACATGGTCTACAAGATTATTACCAAGATGTTGGTTAACCGTTTAAACTCCTATCTTTCTCATATCATCTCGGATGAGCAAAGTGTTTTTGTTCAAGGTCGTCCTATCACAGATAACATTATCATGGACTTTGAGACCACACACATTATTCGTCGTAAAATAGGGGGGAGGAATGGATTTATGGCTTTAGAGTTAGACATGAGTAAAGCTTATGACAAAGCAGAGTAGTGCTTCTTGGAGAGAATTATGTTAAAGCTAGGCTTTTCCCTTGCTTAAGTTAGGAGGGTTATGGATTGTGTTACTACTTCAAAGTCTCTTTTCTTGTTAAGGGAGTATCGTATGCATGTGTTGTTTCTCACCAGGGGCTCTGATAATGATGTCCATTGTCACCATATTTGTTTCTTTTGTGTGCGGAATGTTTTTCCTCTTTGCTTAGGAGAAAGGTGGAGATGGGTTCTTTACAAGGTATTGTTTGTGCTAGAGGTGCTCCGAAAATCAACCATTTTCTCTTTGTGGTTGATCGTATTATTTTAGGATGTATAGATGAGGGGAGTTGTGCGGCTGTGGATGACGTCCTATCGGTTTATGGTAGGCCTTGGGGTGAAGCCATCAATTTCTAGAAGTCGATGGTCATTTTAGCCCCAACCTTAGAACAGATCATCAAGGTACCATTCTTTCTCTTTCAGGTCTTCCAATTTCTGTTTCTCATGATGTCTATTTGGGCTTACCGGCGTTTATGGGAAGAGATAGAAGGAAGGTGTTCAATAGAGTAAAAGAAAAGGTTTGGAATAAGCTACAGTTATGGAAGAGGAAACTATTTTCTGTGGGTGGTAAAGAAGTTCTTATAAAGCCAGTTGCCCAAACTATATCCACAAATGCTATGAGTATTTTTAAATTCCCTTCTACACTGTGAGTGGATCTCTATTCTATGGTGGCGAGTTTTTGGCAGGGATTAGGAGAGGAAAATTCACTGGGTGAGATGGGAGAACCTTTATAGAACTAAGGGTGATAGAGGTATAGGATTTTAGGATATGGAGGTTATTAATAGAGCTCTTGTAGCTAAATAGGGGTGGAGGATTCTCACAAACCCCATTTCCTTGATGGCTAGAGTCCTAAAGGTAAAATACTTCTCTACTAGGGATTTCTTGTTTGCGGAGTTAGGCCATAATCCTTCTTATATGTGGCGGAGTGTTTTATGGGGTCGTGACTTGTTAAGGGAAGGTTTTCATTGGAGCATTGGGAATGGTTAAAAGATTTAGGTTTTTAGGGAACCTTGGGTACCAAAACCGTCTAGTTTCCTTCCTATTTCGAAGACGCGGGCGGGGAATGAGGATTTGCGAGTGCTAATCTGTTGGACGAGTGGGGATGGAATATGAACAGAGTTAGGGATGTTCAATGGCCCATTGATCATGATCATATTACTAGCCTTCCAATAAGGGTGACGAGGCGAGATAATCATTTGATGTGGTCACTTTGATTAAAAAAAAAAAGGCCAGTATGTAGTTAAATTGGGGTGCCAAAATTGGGAACGTCCATTAGACAAAAAGAAAGTACTTCAGGAAGAGGTGAGGATCATCAGTGGTGAACTCGGTTATGGAATGGTAAAATTCCAAACAAGGTCAAAAATTATATTTTGCGTGCTTTCCATGATGCTTTACATATTTTTTGCAGTTATCTCGCAGGGGTATTAAGTTAGATACCAGTTGTAAGATTTGTTAAGATGAAGTGGAAGTCCCAACTCATATCTTAAGGTCTCATCCTAGAGCTCGAGAATTATGGGAGTTTAGCTCCATTTGGGATTTGGTGAAATGGTTTCCTGGCGTTCCCCTACGCTCATTGTGTACTTTTGTTGCAAACCGTGGAAAAACTGGTGATTTGGAGATCTTCTGCATGATTTTATGGTGCTTATGGCTGGATAGAAATCGGTACTTTCAAGAGGGATTTCTGGAAAATACTAGTGCTTCCCTTGAACAAGTTCGGCGCTTGTTAGGAGACTATCATTCATGTGTAAGAATTGATACGCCAAAGAGTCTTGTTTCTGTCAGAGGGTAAATGGAAAACTCCTCAAGGTAGTGTGGTAAAAGTAAACGTCGGTGCGATTGTCAAGGAGCATCTTGACTACATTGGAATTGGGATATGTTTTCGAGATTGGTGTGGGACGTTATTGGGATCGGTAGCATTACGCACGGACGGTTGGTTTACTCCGCATGTGGCTGAGTGTCTAGCGGTTAGGGAAGGGGCCTGGTTTGCTATTCAGGGTGGTTTGTTTGATTGGGTGATTGAGTCGGATGCTGTTAATGTCGTTCAAGCAATTAGAAATCGGGCGCCGAGAGCCATTGAAGCTTTGATCGTTGAAGACGTTTGTGTTGCTATTTTACAAGCACATAGTGGTCATGTATGCTACATTCATCGTTGGGGAAATTATGTAGCTCACTGTCTAGCTAATTATGTGTGTTCTAGTTTTTTATCTTCTTTATGGATTGGTTGTTTGCCAAAGTTTATTGGCCCTTTTGTACTAGCGGATATTGCTATTGATGAATAAATTTGAGTTGCCCCTAAAAAAAATATAGCAAATATTTTAAAATATTATAAAAATAGTTAAAATTCATATTATTAAAAAATTATTACCTAAGTATACGTACAAAATATAATGTTGTTATTTTATACAAAAAAATGTGGCATCATTATTGTTCTGAAAGGTAAGATTGTTGTAATAATTACTATATAATGTTGCTATTTTTAATTATTTTCTATTTTTAAATATATCAATTTTCTATGTTTTTTTTTTGGGTGGTGGGGGCTTTATTTGTGTTCGAAAATATAAGGAAATAAGATGTTTTCAACCTTGTTTTAAGCAAATAGCAATTCCCAAAATAATTTTGAAAAAATAACGCATTTTCTTTGTTAAGTGTCGGAAGGAAAATTTAAAATCTTGTTTTGCCTTGTTGGTATGTGTCTCTCAGTTTTCTAAAACTGGCAACGAAGGAGATGGTTCTTGGAGGTGGCTTTGTTGTCACCCATCTCTAATATGCTCAAATGAGATCGACAAGTTAGATTGTCACGCCCATTGCTGAAGATACAAGGAACTTCATCACCCATCAATCGCCATTGTCTGATCTCCGTTGCTCGTCGCCAAAGACACTGAGTTTGCCCAAAGGAGATCGAAGGCACCGCTTGTTGTTGTCGTCCATGGCAGATGTTGATGTCACATTCCATGGCTTCGTAAAGGTGCCGATCTGACAAGGACCCTCAGCGACGATGACTTCTAACAACGACGAAGATGGGCTAGAGAAAGAGAGAGAAAATGAGAGAAAAAGGGTAATTTTGGTATTTTAAAATGCTATAAATATGATTTTATGGTATTATGTTATTTACTTTCTTTTGGTAGGAAAGGCCTCCAACCAGAGGAAAACAATTTATTAATACAAGCCAAAACTGGCCAAGGTATAACCAAAGGTCCAAAGACCTAAAATAGGGTCTACAAGCAGACTTAGAAAACCTACTCGAGAATCTGTGGTCCGAACAACAAATCGAAACCAATTCTTACCCTCGAACAGAGCCAACCTCCTACAACTAGTGGTCTCTATGACCACCAAAAGAAATCACACCTTAGCCCAATCTCAGCTCAAAACACCACCCAACAAACCAAGAGACATGGAGAAACCACCCTCTAAACCCAGCATAGCCCGAACCCTCACAATAGTATCAAACACAACCTAGAAGGCACGTGGGGAAACCACAGTCCTTATTACAACAAACCTAGACAAAAATAGCAAAATACAAAAAACCATAAAAGCAGCCTCTACTGAGATACATGCATCCAAGGTCCTTCAACGCCAGCACCCCAAAAGTCTCCACCTCCTAATTCCAACCGACTTCCCACGAAGAGCACCCACGCCCCACAATGCTCACTCCCACAATAAGACAAAGGTTACCACGGCCTCCCCCCCCCCCCCCGATGGCATGAACTACCCTCAACCACTAGTGAGTCCATCAAAGCTGGCAAACGGTGAACAGAGGCTAGAACCCCCCCAACCACCCTTCCCCCCTAACTTGCGGCAACCCTCACTAGTCGAAACCTCCTCCTCGCCCAGCCAACCCAGCCCAAGTCCAGCAGAACGTCATGCATCCCATGGCCTCTGTGCATGACGATTCCCCGATCACAAACCCTAACTAGTGGCAGAGAACTCTTGTCGCCAATCTTCATAACAGACCACCAACACCAGCACAACGACTTCCCCTAGCTACATAAACCCTAAATCCACGAGGAGCGGCCGACGACAACCCTCCAAACATCGAACGGGGGCCAGCAAACTAGTAATTCGTGAACTCGCAGCCCCTAACACTCTTTTTCTCTCTACCTCTCTTTCTCTCGTTCTTTCTCCCTCTCTCTAACTTTCAAAGAAAAGTCAGATCAATAATATATTATCTACTTACACTTATAAAAGTTATGCTATACAATTTCAATGATACCCAAAATTATTTTATTTTCCTCGTTCCCTCGAGATGTGTATTGTCATGCCCAACCAATGTAGGCTTATGGGCTATACATGTTAACCCGATCCAACATGCACAAGGATATGAGTCAAATCAGGCTCATGAATTGGGAATTTAGGCGCAACTTGGAAGGTGAAACACAAGCCGGGTTGTACACAGTTGATATGGGTCTCGCTCAGCATGGATTTCTTAACCAGCATACATCAAATCCTTCTACAACCAAACATTGGGCCAAAAAGCAGATAATACAAGGGGAATTTTCATATACATGTCTTTTGAGACTCATTTTTCATAAATAAAGCACAAGAAAAGAGTTAAGAGGGTTAAGAGTTAATCTATTTAAATTAGTTAAAAAAATAAAGATTTAAATAATCCACACTAATTGTTAAAAAAGCGATGAATGTGATAGTGTGGCGTAACTCTGCTGAGTATGGTATGAATAAACACATTTTTAACATGTAATTTTCTCTAAATCTAATATTAAGACCATGCACTATTGTTATATGCCAACCCTAGAAAGCTTCGTAAGAATATTGGCATTGATATGTTCCCTCTTGTCCCACCTAAATCATAGCATCCAAATTTTGGACGAACAAGGAAGGGGGTACAAGGACAACCCCTCTTCTAATTGGGTCACACAACGAGGGAGTCAACAACAAACACCAAGACCAAAAATAGCTCATAACTTTGGTTAAGTAAACTCTTTGGAAAATCAAGGATCCAATTTTGATTTTTCAAGTATTCTTACAATTACACTCACTCTCAAAAAATGTCACAAATATCTAGACAATGCCTCGAGCTCACCTCAGAGATTAAGCTCCTCTTTGTACAGGGTTCCCGCCACGTGCAACAGGTTGAGATGGTGGTGTTGCCGAACCGTACGGGACATGGTTTGTGGGCGTCACATGCCCATGAGGCCCAACAGCACCTCTAAACTATGCATCGTAATTACCAACACTTAATGGATTATAACTAGGTCCTCCTCTTTGCACACCATAACCTAATCCCCTCAGTGGATCATATCCAATTCTCTGTGCATCATAATTTGTCCCTCTCTATAATTGTGTATCATAACCAGGTCTTCTTTGTGGTTCGTAGCCATGCACCCTTTGTGAATCATAAGTACGGACACCAGCTGGGTCATAGTCAGGCCCTCTTTGTGTCATAACTAGGCCTTGTAGGAGCAGGTCCGGATTGAGCTAAGCCATAAGTAGGAGTTTTGGAAGCACCAATAGCACTAGCACCAACACTACCGGCAGCAAAAGGGGCGCTTCCCTGTTGTACAAAATGAGCAGAGTTACGACTCATCAGTTTCTTTTACATCTTTCGCAAGCATACTGAAAACTAAAAGTTGCTTAAGTGCATAATGAACTTTTAAATACAAATAGCCATCTTCATTTAGATCCAAACGGCCACCATTCTTTTCCCCATTGCATGATTTACCAACAGCTCATGCAGAATAAGACATTGTAAGCAATCAAACTACAATGCCTTAAATGAGAACTCATAGAACCTACTTTCAGTTTGAGAATAAGAGAAATTAGTAGCATAACATCAATTAGCAAACACATTAACACATTAAATAGTTCAAAAATGACAAACCTGTGAAACATCATAGCCATCTTCATAAGCATTTTGTCCTACATGGTGACTAGAAGCCTCATTCTTGTTATTTCAAGGAGTGCCATAAGGTGCAACTGCTTTTGGTAGAGATAACTAGTAATAAGCCATCTTCTACAATTTGAAAGATCTCGAAGGAAGCAACAAACTACACTTAAGAAAGAAGAAAATACCAGGTCTTCTTTCAGCATAAGCAGGATTCATCAAATCTACTCGGAGCTTGTCCACTTCTCTTGCCATGGTAGTGTAGTTCTTTTCCATCAACTAGAGTGATTCAAGGTGATTGTTGATGCTTAACGGAGTTTGGCGGAGGATCAACACCACATGCGGCTGCGCACAGTGGACTGCTCTTCCCTGTTCGACTCTGCCGGATCAAGTAGACCTGCAACAAGAGGAGGGACACTTAGGAGGCAAGAAAAAGACGGGTCAATCAATAGACAAGGGCTCTCCGATGCTCAAGGCAGGGGTTGCTTGGCAAAGAACAGGAACTTGTTAGGTGAGAAGGAGCATGCATGTTGGATGCAATAAATGCACCCTATTTATAGGTTGCCACTTGGACCGGGTGTTAGGTGGGTTTTGCCCATGACCCAAGTGTCACATCAAGGCATGTCAGATGGTAGAGGACAAGTCTCGTGCCCTTCGCCAGTGGATTGTTTCCCATCCGACAATGAGTTGTTTGCCATCTGTTGGGTAATGATGGCGAGTAGCAGTCCACTTACAAGTGCAAAGAATTTGACCTGAGCTGGTGCTTGACCCAAGGAGGCGACCAGTTGTTGTGTGGCCCGAGAGACCTTGAAAAGCACCTCGAATAGATGATCCAAGCTCATCGAGATCAGTTATCAATTCACCGTAACTTTGTTGAGCTTCTTAGTCAACCACCCCAAAGTAAGGCTTCTCAGCGGTGGCACCGAGCTCACCCTCAACAATGATCATTGTATAGTTTCTTTTCATAGTCTAAGTAGCCCTAGATATTCAAATTAAATAGAAGATCAGTGAAATCAATTAAAACTAGAAGATAATAATGCATCTCAGATGATTTTAGAAAAACAAAAACCTACAACATATTTAGAGACAATTACATGTTGAATGAAGGAATTTTCTAGAACATTGATCAAGCAAAAACAAATAACAATAAATAAATAAAACACCAGCGTCCTTAATAATGACCGTTAACCAGCTATTGAAACCACAGCTAGCCTAACACAAACCTGTAGTGCTCGTACTCTTGTCTGAGGCCATCTAGTTCTGGCATTAGAACAAGAAGCTGTTGTGCCTCTGCATGTGCCCTTTGAAGATCTTGGGAGAATTGCTGCGCTTCAGAAACAAGTTCCTACCTTGCAGCAACCAAGCTCCAGGCCTCGGCTTAAGATATCTGTAGCTCTAATTTAATAGGCTCTATCGCCTACATATCAGCTTCCATCTTGCCAATCTTATCCATCATGCTTCTCATCTCATGTTCTCTCTCAGACTTCAAAGCACCAATCTGAACATGCAACATTTGTAACTCATGTTGTGTGCTAGCCAGTACTTGTCTCAATGTTCTATGAGTCACGGCAAGCCTCTAGTTTTCCGTTACTAGTCTCTGCATCTCAACGTGTTGTGCAGCAAGATTGTGTTCCATAATTTCAGGCAGAGGCAACATGTTGTAAGGAGGAAAGGACCTTAGCGGAGGGCGTGTGCCTAAGCCAAATGGGTCAGCATAGCCCATGCCAGGGCCTGGAAGAGGGTGCTGCAGATGGGGAGGCGGAATTCGACCCTTGTTTCCCATTATCAAAATCTAAACTTGACCAGCCTTAAGAATTTGAAAAGGACTAATGAATAATTAATAGTATGGCTGGAAAAAAAAAAGAGAAAGAAAAACTAAAAATAACCCAAGCCTGGCCATTGTTCAGACTTCAAATTTATAAAGTTATAACAAAAAAAAGAACACAAACAATAGTTTAGAGGTTAATCTAACGTAAGAGTAAGTAAACTTGCACATTGAGCTTTAATCTTGAGAGATTTGAAGACGTTGTTTGAGGGTTTACTTGAGATGAGATTCAAGAAGAAAGCTTAGAAGATGATGAGAATTTATGAAATAGAAAACGGAGAGCAGCGCCTTTGGACGCAGAAAAATTATTCCCTTATAAAAGAGCCAAGGCTCACTTTCTATGATTTCGAATTATGTTGACATGGATTATTTTGGTTTGAGTTACGTAATTTAAATTGATGATTTAGATTATTATCTAAATTAATGTTTGAAAGTACATTTAAAAGGTTAATTTAAATAGTGAATAAATTTAGAATTTGTATTTAGATAGATAGTAAAAAAAGTTTTTGATTAATTAACAAATCTAATAAAATCTTAATAATCATGATCTTAAAAAATATGCAATATGGATTTTAATTTATTCATCTCTTCATTAAGAACGCAATAAGATAAGAATCGTCTCAATCAGATATCAAATGAAGAAGTTATTATTTTTTCCTCAAATATAGGAGAAAGAATTTTAGTTTTTACTTTAGCAAATATATCCAAGTCTAAAGAGTTTAAGGGGTTAGAATTTTGAAATCTTAGATTCAAATGGTTTATTTGATTTAAATTTTAAGGGAAACAAAAACGCATCCAAGGGTCTGTTTGGTAAATGGATTTGAAAAAGTGATTTGATTTGAGTTAATGTGATTTAAATTAGGATTTGAGTTAGTGATTTGAATTAATATCCAAATTGATGTTTGGATGTGCATTTAAGTTTTAATCTGAGTATGGAATAAAATTAAAATTTGTGTTTGGAGAGGTACTGAAATATTTTTGATTTATCAACAAATTTAATAAAATCTTAATATTAATAATCCTAAAAAGATACAATATGGATCTTAATTTATTCCTCTCTTCACTAGGAACATAATGAAAAAAGAATCATCTCAATTGGATAACAAATGAAGAAGTTATGATTTTTTTTCTCAAATACAAGAGAGAAAATTTTAGTTTTTATTGTAGTAGAGATATCCGAGTATCAAAGTTTAAGGGGAGTTAAAACGCTAAAAACTTAGATTTTTGATACTCAAAAGATTTGAATTTTGGGGGAAACAAACACGTATCCAAAAGATTCTTAATACTCGAATCTAAATTTGAGTCTAAAGAATCGAAAAAATTCTCGAAACAAATGAGCTTTAAATGATTCTAAAGAGTTGGCCGAATATAAGAAACAAACAGGGCCTTACTGTCATTAGTGTGAAAAACGACATGTTTTTGTGTATCCCATATTTGAGATGACGAAATGTCGTTTTCCCTGGCTGAAGTTGTTTTGTTTACCTCAATAAATTAACGTTCTTACCTGTTTAGACTAGTTTCCTGTATTTTATGCTTTTCTGCAAGGATAAAACGCCTCTAAAATCGACAAATAGGCTTGCGATTTGCAAGGAAATGCCGTAATATGCATGCTTCAATTATCATTTAAAATTTTGAGCTCATATAATATGTATGAAAGTTTTTCCATCTAAATTTTAAAAGTTGTTATAGATTTAGAACTTCTCAACTTATTAACTTTATGATAACTTTATCAGATTTGAATAAAAAACTTTGTGGGTGACTTGTCATTCTTGAAAAATTCAGGAACAAGTAGGAATAGTATCTCGTTTACGGTAAGAGCTTGTTGTTCTCTGCATTAAGGAGAGACAAAATAATTTGGGAAATTTTTATGAATTGCATCTTTTAAGATTTACTTTTAAAATATTCGTATGTTTATTTATAGAATAACTTAACATGTAATATAAAAGATAATATGGCAAAACTTTTTGAGTGTGGCATGATAGCGTAACATGTAATTTTCTTAAATAAATTTTTGTTACAATTTATTAAGTAAATTACAAATCATAAAATACAAAAATCTAATGTATCAAGTTAGGCCACCTGACCAAATACAGGCCTAAAAGAAAACTTAGGCCTGTCTGAATGAAAAGGCTTGTTGGGCTAAGCTGGCTCAATTAATAAAAGTAGAGGATCAATCCGACCCCAAACCCACTTGGGCGTAGAGTTAGGCCTAGTCACCTCACATTTTTCCGAAGGAAGTTTAAAATTTATATTAAAAGAATATCTAACTGGACTCACCCGATCTAATTCTATTTTGGGCCAGAGATTTAGGCTACGCTTGGCCCAGCTTGAGGGCTTGGGCCAGACCGATCCTCATGCCGAAAAGACAGGCCTGGCCTAACTGACGCCTAAACCTTTGTCGCAGTAAACTAGAATAATTTCTTCTTGTAGAGTATTTTTAACGACTATAGTGCAACTGTTCTAAAGGAAAAAAATAACAAAAAATGGGGAGAAGCATAAGGAAACGCAGTACAATTAAATATTAATGCATATCCTATGATCCCATCAAACAAAATATTGAAGCACAAGTGAGAGAAGGAAAACTTAAATAAGAATTGAAAATGCAACGACAATCAAAAAATTAAGGACAATTCCAACCACCCAAATTATTTTTTAACACACAATTAACAGCAAATTTAGCAGTAAACAACAACTTCCAACATTTTGGAAACATTTTAGTAAAAGGGTGTCTCATAACTGTCCTTTCATGTGAATCTACATATTTTTTCCGTTTTCCACTAAAACCATACTAAAATCCCTTACTGAAATCTCTAATAATTCATGATGACATGCTATGATAATAGAAAAAAGAAAAAAAAAAAAAGAGTACATCCAATCAAAGCATTGCTCTTATGGGTCATATTAGTTAGGCCACAAATTGGGGAATATTGGCTAGTGATGCTTTTATCTTGTCATCTGAAAATGATAAGTCAATCATGTCTCCTTGCAAGTATTTCTCATAAGCTGGCAGGTCAAAATGGCCATGCCCACACATTGCTGTGAGAATGACCTTTGCTTCTCCAGTCTCTTTGCATTTAAGAGCCTCCCTGATTGTAGCAGCTATGGCATGTGTGGGCTCTGGTGCTGGTATCAACCCTTCAGTCCTTGCAAATTGTATAGCACCTAGTATCATAGAAAAGTCAAAAGTCATAAACTCATTTTTTTCTCTCTCATTAGTACTAATCATGACAATTTAACTTGGTATTTATTAAGGGGTTTCTGGTGCTTTTGCTCCCTAAACTTTTAACTGTGGCAAATTACACTGCAAACTTATTAAAATATTGAAGAGTGCCCTGAAATTGATAAATGATGTCAAACTTTTGATTTAATTACACTCATGCACGAGACATGACGTGCTTTGATTATCATCCAAAAATTTAGCATCTTCTGCACACGTAACCTATACGATGGTATTTCCGTTCAATCTTTAACTGACTGACACCAGCGAGTTGGGAGCACTTTGCAACACTTTATTAAATTCAAGAGATAATTTTGCAAGATTAAGGGAGAAAATGTCTAAAAACCCTTTACTAAATAAAAAAGAAGACAAAAACAAACTTGAATTACCTTGAAAGCACTCAGTCTGAGGAATTGAAATTGCTTCCATGAAACCAAGTTCATAGACATGTGATATCAACGGTGCCATTCCATGGTAACGCAATCCTCCTGCAAAGGTTAAAAGTTTTAACTCTAAGAACTACAGATCAACGAAATGACATTACCAAATACCAATAGGGCGATAAAAAATTACCAGCGTGAATCGGATCAGGGACGAAATCATGGCCAAGGGTGTGCATCTTCATAAGAGGAGTCAACCCTGCAGTGTCACCAAAGTCATATGCATACACACCTTTTGTTAATGAAGGACAAGCAGCTGGTTCAACTGCCCTTATCACAGGGCTTATCTTCCCACTAATCTTTTCACGAATGAAAGGAAAACTAAGTCCAGCAAAATTGGACCCTCCACCAGTGCATCCTATGATAACATCCGGTGTTTCACCTATAGCCTCCATTTGTTTTATACACTCCTCGCCGATGACAGTCTGGTGGAGCAAAACATGATTGAGAACACTCCCTAGGCAGTACTTGGTATTGGCATTCCTTGCAGCAACCTCCACAGCTTCTGAGATGGCAATTCCTAGACTCCCGGGGCTTGAGCGATCTGTTTCAAGGATCTTTTTGCCAGCTTCAGTGATGCTAGATGGAGAGGGGTGCACTTTTGCACCCCAAGTTTGCATCATCAGTCTGCGATACGGTTTTTGATCATAAGATGCGCGAACTTGCCACACCTATACATATGTAGCAAAATTTTAAACCAAGAGTTGGACCAACAATCTCGAGGACAATAAACAGTTTTCTTGTTCTTCATGGTTCGTCTTCTTACCTCGCAGCCGAGACCAAATAAGCTGCAAGCAAAGGCCAATGAACTTCCCCATTGACCAGCACCAGTTTCTGTCACAATATTCTTGACGCCTTCCTTTGCGTTATACCAGGCTTGTGGAACAGCAGAGTTAGGCTTGTGAGAACCAGCTGGGCTGACACCTTCGTACTTGTAATAGATTCTGGCTGGAGTATCTAGAAGTTTTTCCAACCTCTTGGCTCTACATTGACATTAATGATATAAGATGCGCTTCCTCACATTAAAGAAGGAAAGTCCTCGAAATAATGAAGAATTCGGCAGTAGGGTACGAAAAAATAGTCTAAAATTATCAATTCCTTTGCAAAGCCAGATTTTTTAATCAGATTCTGCTCGTTCAAAATAGTGAAATCAATAGCCATAATGAGTGCGCTGTTAGTAGGACACAGTTCTGGATCGTCATATCACGTTTGCATCATATCAGACTAGGAAAGCATAAAAGTTAACAAACTTACGAAAATTTCACATTTTAAAACTGTGCTCCTACTAACAACAGAATTTTATATTAAGGAAAAGAGTTCCATTATGGAGGAGTGAAATAAACCCGATGAGAGGGGTTGGCCTCCAAAGTTTGTAAACATCAATAACTTCATCTGGGATATCTATGAATCTTTCGCCCGTTGTCTCCTGCTGAATTAACTCATCAGGAAAGAGAGGAGACAAGTCTTCAGGTTTTACTGGTTGAAGAGTCCTTGGATTCAATGGCGGAGGAGGTTTCACAGGAAGATCCGCTATTAGATTGTACCATTTCCGGGGAATTTCTACTGGTTTTGGCTCACCATTAAGAGCTGCTCTTGTTTTAGTGAAGACCCTAGAAGGTCTCAGATGTACTTGTCTTCTCTTGATAAATGGAACAGATCCAACCCATTTCTCCTCAACTAAAAGGCAATATGTAATTGTAAATAGTTAAAAGATGAAGCAACAAATTATCACCAAGACATTTATTATTACAACTTAAGGAACGTCTCAAAAGTTTTCCACCGTCTCTGAATCTAAAATATTAGTTTAATACATAGCTAATCCAAAGTCAATGATTACCCCTTTTTTATTATAACGGGTAATTCATTGTACTCAAACACTAAGAGTAAACAAACTAAGAAAATCATCAAAAATCCTGTAGTATATGAGTAGAACCTCCTTTTTCACGACAGATTTATCAACAAATTAGGATGATATTTAAAGGGACAAACATATTTTGAAAACCTGTAAACAGAAAAGTACATCGACGTATTAAAAACGAGCACATGTACTCTTTTTGGCTTAGTTTTTTGGTTCGATGGATCTCCCGATTGATCGGATGCTAAGACATTATGGATCTTAGTCCACTGCCCCTACAATTGATGAATATTTTCAGTGAGTTAAGGGCATTGCTCACTAACAGTGAGGCTAACATTGACTTCTTTTAGACCCGAATCTATAAAAACAAAAACTCTGACCCGAACAAGTCGGATGGATGGAACATACAGAAAAAAAAAATTCCAGAGAAAAAAATAAATGGAAAAAAAGTTACCCCTTGTGTGTATGCTTGAAGAAGGTATAGTCAAGAGTGAGCTTGAGGAGCAAAAACAATGGCTGGCCATGCCTCTGGAAGCTTATACTAGGAAAAAGGAAAAGGAACAAGTTCAATAAAAATGAAGAAATGTGTGAATATGTTAAAGGGAACTTTGGTTAGTGTACTTATTATTGTTGACTTGAAATAATGCCTCTGCACAGGAAGCCCAATATGGTATAGGAAATTAATGAGGGTGAGACCAATATAGTGTAGGAAATTAATAAGGGTGGTGGTCAAGCATTGAATTGTCATCAGTATGATCTGTTTTTGCTTGGTTACAAGTGCACAAGTCCCTCAAGTCCGGGGGAAGGGTCCCCTAGATTCTCACGTCCTACAAGTGCACACGGTGACAGTCTAGGCCTTTGACATATTGTTGTAGTTGTTGAATCCAACGGTGGGAAGAGCAATAAGACAATCCGTTGGTTGACATTGGAGGTACAGGGTACTTTTTTTTTATAATTATTTGATAATTGATGATTTACAGGGTAATAATTTTCTCCTAATGTTATACTACTGATCTTCATTTTCTGGAACAGCCAATGGAGAACTTTAATTGTGCACCCAAAGTTTTAGCAATGGTGATAAATTAAGCAACGATGTGGCAGTAAACAAAGGTTCGTCGAATCTTGAAGTTAATAAACAAATAAACAAATAATAAATAGGAGACTTTTTCGGTGTGAACGTTACGTTGGGTGTGGTGAACATTTTGTAACCGTAAGATCTAGTTAAAATAATCTTTTTCTACATATATCTAACTAAAAAAACACCTACATGTAAGAATATATATATATATATATATATTTAGTTTTCACAAAAGAAATGGCAAAAAATGTAACACGTGAACATTTTAGTGTATTAAAAATATAATAACTCAAGGATTATTGTTTAATTTAATTTTTTATGATAAAGTCCATCAAAACAAAAACGGGATTTTTAAGGGTAAAAATCATGCCATAGTCTTAAATAAAGAAGAAAAGATATGAAAACAAGCTGAAAAACTTAATTGTTGCGACATGTGTTGCAACAAATGTTAAAACAAGAATACAGTTTAAGAAAAATATTGTATAATAATATAAAATTATATAATATTAGAATAATACAGTGTAAGAAAGTACACTGATAAAGTTATGCAATATAAAAAATTACATTGCAAAAGTAAAGCAATGTAAGAATTGGACCGTTTAAGGTTAAGCAATATAGAAATTGAACTATTTAAAGTAAAAGTAATATAACAATAATACTGTTTGGAGGATATGGATGAGTGAAGAATGTCGTGTAAGCCTGTAACAGTATAGAAAAGAATACCGACCGTATAAAAAAATACTATTAGTATAAATTTAGACTATATAAAGTTAAACAGTATAAGAATTTCATTATGTGGTGCATATAAATAAGTATGGGAGGTTGTAGGACCTCATGAATTGTATAGAAGGAATATCAACAGTATAAAAAAATACTGTCAGTATAAACTTAGACTGTGTAAAAAGTTTTTGTGGGACCCACCATGACACCAAAGTGAATGAAAACTTACCATCACACCCCTTTGGGTGGCCCAATTACATGTTGCCAAGCTAAGCCAACCTTTTACCATAAGTAATGGCAAGTGATGACTCATGGTGGTGATTCATCAAATTTGCAAATAATAATAAATAAGTTTAATTCACTTGATTTAGGAACCAAAAATGCTCCATATTCCTCTCAAGAAAATAGTCCCCCCCAAACAATTCTCTCACAAAAGTTTGATGAATTCCAAGCTCCAAATCATGTATTAAAGCAAGTTTAAGTGAAGGAGATGAAGATGGAAGAATTTTCAAGGCATAACAAAATTTTGAGCTTGGCAAAGGAAGATCAAAAAAGCTTGATTTAGTTTAGGACACAGAAGCCGACTAACAAAAGGAAAAGGAAGGAAACAGGAACGTTAGAGTGCTATCCAGATAAGTTTCAAACCTCACCTACAGCGTGAAGTAAATGATTTTCAAATACTTATATATATGTTTGCAAATGTGTTTGCAATTGTTATGCAAGTTGATTTTAAAGTATATTTGCATTTGTTATACAAAAGGTTTTAAAGTTCAAAACAAGATTTGTAATGACTTTACAACTACTATGTTTAAAGCATATTTGCATTTGATATGCATAATGTTTTTAAAAGTTCAAGTCATGATTTTTAATGTATTTAAAGTATGATTGCATGTGTTATGCAATATGATTTAATGTTTAAGTCATGATATATAACATGTTTGCATTTGTCATGCTAAATGTTTAGATGTTAAGTTATAGTACTAAAATGTGTAAGCGTTTGTTATGCTCAGTAAAGTTAATAAGAAGGTAAAGTAAAGGTAAAAAAAAAGTATTATACCAGCCTTCTTGATGTAAGGTATATAAGCAAAGTTAAAATTATGATCTCCTTGATGTGAGGTACATAAGTAAAGTTAAAGTTAAAGTTAAAGTTATGACCTCAGTGTTCGATGGTCTCAAGTTTTCTGCAAGGGAAGCTTCATATTTATGATCTCATGATTAATGATGTTGATACAAACACTAAGGTATATATGATAAGGAAAAGTTAAGGAACAAAGATAAAAGTTAAAGTAAGAAATGAATGTTTATAAGATGCTCATAATTGAAAGTTCATAGTTGAGCATAAATAGAATCATGCATTTTAATCTTGTTTGTATTTCTTGATATGAAATATTTATGAGTTATGTTTTTGAAAAACATTCTGAAGAATGTTTTACATTAAATATTTATGAAAAACATTTTCTTATTAATAGAAAATGTTTTATGAAGAACGTTTCAAAAGTGGTTTATGAAAACGTTTTAAGAAAAATGTTTTTATGAGAAAAGTTTTTAACGTATGTTTAAATAATTAGTGAGATTACGTTTGAACTTACTAAGCGAAAGCTTATTAAAAGTTTCTTCATGCTGTAGGTAGTTCTAGGGTGACCAGTAGGACTTGTTTGAAGAGCTCGGTACTGCGAAGGACAAACGCGAAGATTTGGGTAAAGATATCACTACAGTATGCTTCCACTACTCAAAGAAAAGGTTTTCCACTATTTGATATAGTGTTTTCCAAAGTTCAAGAAAGTCAAAATTTTTAGAAATGTTTTCAAAGTTTCAAGATATATTTTATGAAATGTTTTAAATAATTATAAAGATAAGTTTTAAGGTATGATTCAATAAATTTTTCTTGTTATTTTTTAAGAAACGATTTGAAATAGTTTTACAGTCAAGTGTTAAGCAATGTCTCAACTTAAATTGCGACAAAAGTCGCAACAGTTTTTAAGAGCGTTTTAAAAGATGTTAAAAGAAAAAAAAAATATTCAGTATTTTTCTTACTAAGTAAGTAAGAGTAATGTTTAAGTAATAATGTTTAAAAAAGTTAAGTGACCGCCGAAAAGGCGGGCCGTCACAAAAAAAAAATAAAATTATGAGAAGTTCAAAATAAAATCCTAGTACGACTAATAGTAGTTCTAAGATGCCCTAGCAATGCAACTAAACTTAAATTCTTATATAGTGTTTGGTAGAATAAGTTCAAACCAAAAATTTTAGTTGTTATAATGTAAATCTCCTATATATTATAGCGTTTGAACCAAAAAATTTTGGTACAAACTAAAATTTCCATACAAACTAGTACCAAAAAAAAGGCAGGTGATGTCTACCAAAAAAAGAAAAGAATCGTAACGCGGACCTTGCATTAATTTTTCCTTTTTCCTTGTCCCTTAGAAACAACAAGCTAGGGGAAAGCAAGAGAGATATTTATAGAAACCACAAGCTAAAGGAAAGTAAGAGAGATGTTTATGTTTTATGCCATATTTGTTTATGTTGATTGATTTATATCACATTTAAAAAAAGCTATCTAATTAAATGTCATAAATAAATATGAGAATTAAATTAAAAAGACAAATATATCTTTAGTGGCGATAAAAAAACTATTTTTTTATTGAATTTAATTTGTGCTTTGCAGGTATATTTGATACTATAACTTATAGTATGATGATTGTTGAGGTGTTGAGATCTTCGGCGAGGCTGCTCGGGGAGCCTTCACGTGGATTTGCCTCCACACAGGGGGAGTGCATCCCTTGGGAGTCGAACCCGTTTCCTCTTGGATGGATTGGTACTTGGGATAGGCCCTAAGACCCTCTTATTCAAGAGGATACGGGTTCGACTCCTAGGGGACGCACTCTTTTACTGGAAGCAAAACAAATCTGAGCTAGGACTCTCCCCGAGCAGGGGCCCTCTCAGATCCATACAATACGTAGGAGGGAGCCACCACTCGAGCCGAGGTCTTTCTCCAAGCAAGGACCCACTCGGGGGTCGAGTCTCTCATTCGAAAGCGTGTTTAATGTTGAGGTGTTGAGATCCCCGGCTGAAGCCTGGCAGGCACCTCGAACATATTGCCAAGGAGGCTGCTCGGGGAGCCTCCACGCGGATTTGCCTCCCGCGGGGGGAGCGCATCCCCTGGGAGTCGAACCCGTTTTCTTTTGAATAAGAGGGTTTAGGACCTCCTCGAACATATTGCCAAAGAGGCAGCTCGGGGAGCCTCCACGCGGATTTGCCTCCGGCTGGGGGAGCGCATCCCCTGGGAGTCGAACCCGTTTCCTCTTGAATAAGAGGGTCTTAGGGTGTTTGGTTGGATTGGTACCTAGGATAGGTCCTAAACCCTCTTATTCAAAAGGAAACGGGTTCGACTCCCAGGAGACGCACTCCTCCGCGGGAGGCAAATCCTCAACAATGATAATGAGACGTGACATGTTTTGTAATTATTTTTTAATGACATAGATCGATCCAAGCTTTATTTGTATGACGTATGTGTAAAAAGCCCAAAGTAAGAAGTGTCACTTATCAGTTTTAAGGGACACATAAATATTAAAACTATAAGAGTGACTCAGATTATGCATTTTTAGTCTTTTAACCTTACTACAGATCTACCAACCAAAGGAAGAAAAGAAATGGAATTTATATAAATTTGGTTGGACACATGAGGTGCTCACATTGATTTGAATTACTCTTCTGAACATCCTATATTTGATGAAGCATTGAATAACTAGAGGAAGCAAAACATATATTTTACACCAACAAAAGATATTGGGTGAGGACGTTTAGGATAGTTGAAACTGTAAGTTAGAATTATAAGTATTATAATATGTAAAAGCTTCACATTACAGCATATTTTTACTTTATACTATAACAGTAATTGTTTTATATTGTTTACAATTGGAACTATAAATTTCAGTTAGGTTGTTAAGCACAATCGATCATGTTGGTGGGACCCAATTGATTCCATGATGCTGGCGTGAATGGGTAGCAAACATAACAATCTCTGGCTGGATCTTTAACTGTGTATAATCGAGATCTCTTTATATGCCTTGGAAATACAAAGAATCTATACCATCCATAATTTTCATGCTGACCTGAATGGATGTTTAGCAAACGTGGTATTTCAAGCACTTGGTATTCTTTATTTGTGCAGTTTAAGTAATCTGAAAATGAAGTAAAATGTAGACAAAAAAAAAAGTGTTTGGGAGTGTAGTTGAAAATGAGTTAGAAACATAATACTATGTGAATGCTTTACGCTGTCGGCTGTAATATACTTTTGCTTTACACTATAGTATGCGATAGCTTTACACTGTAATAGTTAAAACTTGAGTGTTGCAATGTAAATGCAAAATGTACTTTTAACTTCTCCTGATCGTGGGTTCTTTCAAGGATTAAGAAATTCCAAAGGAGGTTTGACAAAGCAAAGTGCTTTCATTTGCTTTCTCCGAAGGTATGGGCAACTATAGACTTGTCTCTAGTAAAGAAATTGCTAGCCTATTTATGAAAAGTGTGACTTATGAGCAAATCAAATATGGTGTTTAGGAGTATTCGTTTAATTCAGTTGGTTCAAAATACTACAATATATAAAAACTTTACACTGTTGTTAGTTAAACCAATGTGTTAAACACATGGTAAGTATAGAAGCAATGCTGAAGACAACCTAATGTGAGATTTGACGTCTTTTAAGTGATCGAATCATGAAGAATTTTGTCTTTTAACTAGTGGGAAGTTTCTAGAATTAGGCCTTAGGCTTTTTAGACCATCAATAGTAAAAGAGTAATTTTTTATTTTTATTTTTCTATCACCGATTAAATCTTGACTAAATTAATTCGAGATTCGCAATTGACATCAAAAATCAATTTCAACAAAAGTTGAACAAACCTATTTGATTCTTCGTAGCCCCCTAAATCAGGATCCACGATAGTTCCTTGAACTTGACTTGGGTGCATTGTTTAGGTCCAAAAGTATAAGTCCGATATAACCTCAAGTATAAGGTAGTACAAGTAATTAAACACGGTGAATCTAATGTCTATCCCATGGAAAAAGATATTGTAAAGGTCAAATATATCAGATATATTATTTTTATTTGTAAGCCAAAGAATTTGAGGATTAAAGTTATTTATTTACAATCTATCTACAATATTTACGCATTTTTTTTTTACTATTTCTATTTTTAGATTTTTTTTGTGATTTTTGAAACTTTAACAACAAGAAATGTCACTTAAATTGGAATAGTAAATAGAACTCCAATGAGTGCAATTAAATAAAACATAAAACTTTAACAATAAGCGTAATTTTAACTTAGAAGAAATAACAATTTTGACAACACTGAGGGTTAAAGGTTCTATTATGACAATTAACTTAAATATGTTTTAGTTTTTCTATAATTCTTTATTAAAATAGTTTAAATATGCAATATGCCATCTTTTCTCTACAATAAATCAAGAGTTATCAAGCATTTAATATACTAATTTATGTCCATAATGCATTA
This sequence comes from Artocarpus heterophyllus, assembly GCA_025403435.1. Classification (NCBI taxonomy): domain Eukaryota; kingdom Viridiplantae; phylum Streptophyta; class Magnoliopsida; order Rosales; family Moraceae; genus Artocarpus; species Artocarpus heterophyllus. The sequence goes on along the minus strand of CM046348.1, from coordinate 10,502,071 downwards.
AAAACTCATTTTTAACAAATCTATATAATTTTAAAATTAACTAACTAAAGTTACCAACAAAATTACAGTTAAGTATTTACTGTGCTATTCATTGTCTACGAATAATCAAAATGTTCTAAAGCATTACCTGTGCCAGCTTATATATACGATAAATTAAAACTTAATTTTGCAAGAGTTTTAACTAAGTTAATATAAAAACCATAAGTTTTCTAAAATGATTTTAACATTATAACAACTTACAAAACTTCAAAAATTAAAAATATTTATCTTAATTTTGTCATAATTTCCCCCATCCTCGGCCAAGAAAATTTAGGAAAACATATTGAAAGTAAAAACATACATAATTATACTAAACATAACTATTTTACAACATAGAGACTAGAAATATTTTACAAAAACATAAAACTAGAATTAAGGAGAAAAAAAAAATCTAACCTAAGAAGAGAGAAGAGAATTAACTCCAAGTTATGGAGAAAGGTATGAATTACAACGCATGGAAGTATGAGTAAATCTACTATTTACATGAATTTTTACATTATTTATTTATTAGGATAATTTTGATGCAAAATGAATAAAATTGCAAAATGAGTAATTTAGGATTTTTTTTGAACTAACTTAAACTGCCGCCCACATTTTTAATCAAATTTGAATATGATTTGATTTGATTTTTTTAACTTTTCTTTTCTTTTCTTCACGGGTGAATTAGCCTTAGAATGTTGATTCTTCTTTGCAAACAGGTGTGATGCGCACTAGACAAATAACAGCCGTCAATCATGAGGATTTTGACTGGGCAGATGCACGATATTGTGGCGATGGAAGGAGGCGCAGCTGACCGTTGGATTCGCTAGGAAGGGGAGACGCGTGGACAGCCTGGATCAGATTGGAGGCGCAATCGGATGGCTACGAGGGCGCCATGTGTCCTGTTTTGATTTTTTATCTTCTTTTTTTATTTCTTGAGCATTTAGTTCCCTTTTTGCCCTTTAGCATCGTTTTTCTCTTCTTCTTTTTTTTTTTTTTGTAGATTTTAAATTTAAAATAAAATAAACAAACTAAAATTAATTATTTTACAAACATAATTTTTACAATAATTTAAAAATATTTATGTTACAATAAAACACACAAAAATTACTATAAATAAATAAAAATTTTAAAATTAACAAACCTTAATAGATATATTTTTTAAGACTCGGGAATACTTTTGGAAATGACTAGAAATATTATAAAACATATTTACAAATATTCTAAGACTCAAAATAAAATCACACAGCATTATTTTTACGGTTTTGATTATGTATAAACTAAACAATTATAAAACACATAAATGATTCCAAAAATTACTAAAAACTATTAAACATAAAAACATACTAAAAACATATTTTTAAACATATTTTCACATAAACATACTAAATACTAATTAACACACAAATGTTATAATTCAGAGATTTAATAAGAAATGTAAATACAAAATGATAATGTTTAGTCACAAAAAATATACATTTTCGTAGTCTCATCGTACACAGACAAGGACTATGCATGTCTTGGACGGAAAATGAGCTCGGGTTTTAGAACAAAGTTGTATACAAAAACAAGTATCAACGCATATGAAGGGAAAAAAAAAGAAAGAATACCAAAAGATTTTTTAGCAAGGTATAAAAAAACATCCTCCGTTGGTATTAAACAGTCATGGACTCCCAAATTTTGATCAAGTTCTATCAAATTTATGCTTTGAGAGTCCAAATGAGAACACTGCAGTTTGAGTATCCTTTTCCCAAGCTACCCTAGAATTTTAAGAGAAAGAGATTACTAGTTTTCTTCTCATACATATTTATTTCAAAAGCCTTACTCCCATTTGCATTTGATCCTTTGGGTGTGCCTAAAAGAGCATTTCAACACCAAACTCCCATCAAGTCTTCTCAAAAGAAAGCTCTCCACCAACACATAACACCCAAATCTCCTCCAACCATTTGCCCTCCTATTCTCTTCAACCCTCTCAACTCTCACTTCCTTGTCCCTCTCCTCCCCATCAACCCACCCTCCTTCCTCCAACACCCACCTCATGTGCTCAACAATGGCTGAACTCAAACCAACACTTATCACTCCTTTCCTTCCATTAGGATTGTACACTTTGAACCAACTAAACCCACTTCTATCATCCCTCACACCTTCCATTCCACCCACCAAATACACTTCTCTTTGCACATCTTTGCTCACATTCACAACATTATCATTCCCTAATAATTGGTTGTTGTTGTTGTTGTTGTTACTAGTATTAGCAACATTAATATTCTCACAAGAGAAGATCTCTTCCCACCATTGCTCAAGTGTCATGGTGTAGAAAATGGACTTCCTCATTTGCCTCTTCACTCCCATGCCTCTCTCTCTCACAAAGGGAAATGGACAGTGCCATTTTCCCACGAGGGCGGAAGGCGAACGGACTTTGAAGATGGGGAAGTTGAAGTCAGGAAGACGTGTGCGGAGAGCTGTGTCGAGGCCTAATGCTTCACTTAGTCGCAGGCGGTTAAGGCTTGAGCAGTGAACTTTCCATCCTTTTCTCCTCAGGAACTTGGGAGGAAGGCCGCCCGCAGCTACTGCCTTGGCGAAAAAGCCGCCACTGTGGTGTCTGTGTATCTTGAATTGTTGGTATACGTCTCTGAGATTTAGAGGCTTTGGCTTTTTGTCCCTCAAGAAGTCCCTGAAGCAACATGCCATGATGTCACCTTCTCTTGAGCATCTGCATGCCTTCCTGCAAGATAGCCATATAAATAAACAAGCAAGTATTTTATTTTTTTTCAGTCTTATTAGCAACTTAGATGCTAAGGGGGTGTTTGGCAGTGGTGGGAACCACTCAGTTTCCACCACAATCTCAGTTATGAACAGTGTAAAGCTCTCACATGCTACAGTAACAATAAAAAAATATGCTACAGTGCAAAACTCTCACATGCTACAATAAAAGTGATTCCCACCACTAGTTCCCACCACCTTTCCAAACACCCTATAATACAAACATTCCTAAATTGTACAAGCTTCATAAAGCCTTCCATATCGTATAATATTTAATTTTGTGGCCTCTAACAACGTGCACTATTTATTAGAAAGTTTTACCTTTGTGTATATGTTTTTATGATACAGCTTTCTTTTTTATATATAATTTATATTATATAGCTCTGTTAGAAAAATTAATGTCAGCTTGGCTACTATTTCTTGTGATGATTTGTCTAGATCTTGAAGGATCACAGCATTCAAAAAGGGTATAGGAACTTTATATGACATCCTTTTTTTTAGACTCCTGGCAGTTAAGATGCGTTAAAAAAAAAAAAAAAAAAAAACCAAAGAAACCCAACAAGTTTAGTTTCTTGGCAACAATTATGTCAGTGCAACTATCACAACCCACAAAGGTGAACTTAAACTTGAGTCTAAGCTTGCAATAAGCATAGCAATCCTAATTAAGCTCAACCCTTTAGCTTAAACACAAAACCCAAAGAAACAAAAACATGCCTTAAATTTATAGCTGTATGTCTAAGATCGGCTCTAGCAGCTTACCCTTTGTGCCTGCCTTTTGCTCTGATGACATAGTAGCAGTTGGAAGAGAGAGGCTGATTTGGAACCGGGATGAACCAAACATTTGTTGTTGTGGTTTCGTGGTTCCGATCTGAAGTGTAGACGATGGTCAGAATCTTGTCCTGAGCAAAGGGTAGCTTCTTAACGCTCTTGCGCTTGCACATACCACAACATGAGCCCCAACAACAACAAGTGTTACAAAGCGTGTCCTCAGCATCTGCTTCTTCGTCTGTGATCACCAAGTATCCCGAATATGGAGCATCTGGAGGCTTCATCTCAAGAGTGCTAGGAGACTTTCTGTACATGGAAAGAGGCCTTGTCACATACATGATTGATTCTTAGTCTTGTTCTGAATTTCTTCTTCCCTCAATTTTTCTGGGGTTTTTATGGCTGCTTTTTGCCTTGGGAATTAAGAAAGGAAAGTGGACTCTGCGCGTATAAGATTTGTATAGATGAAGTCTTAAGGTACAGAAATACGGGCTTTTCTTGGGTGTCGTTTTTTCTATGTGCAACTTTACATTTCTACCGGTTTTCGTAGGTCTTTCCTTTGCAGTACACAACTATGGGAACACGAAGCAAATGCGACAAGATTTTGTACATTATGCATTATCGAAAGTTGCCTTGTTCTCTTTTGTTTTCTGCTTTATTAATTATGATGAAAAGGAGTTGCATTATTGAAAGATTGATCGTGGACAGCTGGTAACCCACCAAGGACTCTAACGTGTACAAACTAAAAAGTTTCCTAATCAAATCCAACCACCGGTAAATTCGAACAATGCTTTCAAATCGGAGCATGCTTCACGTAACCGTTTTAACTATCGATTATAACTATTAATAGTATAAAATTTTTACATACTATAATATAAAAATTCTCACATGTTATTACTCTCAAATTAAAATAATTAGTTCTAACAATTTTTATTACAGTAAAAAGATACCATATAAAGCTCTCAAGTCTCAAACCAAAATTATTAGTTTCAACCGTTCTTTCAAATTTCACGTTTTCAATAGTCAAATTTGTACAAAAAAAATTTCTCAATCTTACATCTTTCTCTTCTTATTTTAATGTGATTTTTAGAAGATTTGATGTTAAAAAATGTGCACTACAATTTGGCCTTCCCCCCTGTAGAAAACTCAATTTTCTTTTTCAAACCATGATCTACACGTTCTTCTTGTTCGGTCAATAATGTAGGTTTCCATTAGCAAACAAAAACAAATAATAATGGAAAAACTAGAATAATTTTACTGGAACAATGCTAAACTCTTGAAATTTTATTGAGAGACATCATTTCTCAGGGATATGTCTCAAGTTTAACACTTGTAAGTTATTTGAGCATCATTCAGCAGTTATCTCAAACTGCCAATATTCCCCAAGCTTTGATCAAAACAGTTTATGAATCTAGTTTAAGAAATCTCTTTATAACTCCCATCATTTCCCCACCGGGAAAACGCCCAAGACATCCTCTTGCAGCAGCGACCTCATTGAACTCGCAGACTGAATCTCCGGCAAAAGCTTGAATCTGTTTCTTCATATCCTCTTGTTCTGTCGCCACATTATCTGTAAGGTCCTCCCCTGCTTGAATGGTTGGAAGAGGGAATGAATCAGTCGAGAGACCCAAGATGGATTCTAAACCAACTGCGCCGACAAAGTCTTTCAACCGACATATCGCAAATGGGACAGGCTCAAAACTATGGTCTCCATACTCAACTGGAGTGGAATGGTCTCCGGTGACGCATAAGAAGTATTGGAAATTCCCAGTTGACTCAGCTTCCCACAAGAACCTCGCTAGTTGCCCTATAGCTCGATCTACGGCCTCCAGCCCTTTGACTTTGAACACGGTTGCCTTATCGTGGCCTGCATCGTCTATTGCCTGCAATAGAAAATACAAAGTAGACTTTTTCAACACAACAAAAAGCGGAAGAGATTCAACATTAAGTATTGAGGTCTCATCAGACAATTTTCTCTGACACAAGGTGGGAAGTTCACCCATATTTCATGTTTTCAAACAGTTGTGCCACACTAATTGCCCCAAGAGGTTTGCAATAACTTTAGACGTTTTTACTTCATTTGATCATAGGCTACCTCGATACTAGGTTTATCTTCATATCATCATGCTTCAACAAGCTTTAGGCACATGTTTCTGGTTGGCAGCATCACTAGTGGAATATGGTAAACCATCGTCCATAATGACTTGCTATGAAGGTTTTTCCAAATTTCACTAATAGTAGGTGAAAATCAAGCTACCATGTCTTAAGTTTCAAAAGCGAAAGTCTCTCAGAGAAACTATGCAATTTACATGTAAGAAACAAGAAGAATATGGAGAAGTAGGACCTAAAGGAATATACCTTTATGTGCAGAAACCCAAAATCATAGCCGTCTGGACGGCCTGGTTTGTGCTCATCCTCCCCGGGTACAAAAACATTTGGACAAGACTTCAAAGGAGCCGAGAGTGCCTTGGCTATTGCACTTGCTTTAGAAGTTAGAAGTGTCCGATAGTCTCCGGTTGCTCCAGGAGCCTCCAGGATGTCAACGCCAAGAGATAAGCCCAGGCCAGCAATAATTTTAGTGGGAGCTACCATGCATGGCCATAACCCATGTTTTTTCTCAAATGGAGGAACCTACAGCATGGCATTATGACATAGAGGATGTAATGTGACTCATAGTCCAGTCCACCAATTATATCAGCAGGGAACATGCCATGAAAATCGTGCAAGGCTATGCCTTTGAGATTTTCAAATAAATGACGAGGCGAAGTAAGAATTGAATCAACCAACCTCGATGCGAATACCACAGCCTCGTAAAAGTACCACATTAGCTATGTTCTTCCCTTCTGAGGCCCGTTTTGCATTAAGTGGATGAGCAACCAGAATCCGTGAGATCTCCTTGGATAATTCGTTAACTACATCAGCTGTATGTTTTGCTTCTTCAGTAGCATCTAGAGCTTCAGCTTTCAAAAGTAAGCAGTTGTCCTTTAATGGGTCTGTTCCTGATATGTTTCCACTCAATTTAGGTCCCTTTACCACAACTCCACACCTATGTTCTGTAGCATATCTGTTAGAAATCACACTGTTAATTTTGCTAGAATCCTAAGAAAGGATCACAAGTTTCCATGAACAAAAGAAAGGATCACAAGTTTCCATGAACAAAAGAAAGGATCACTTTTACTTCCAATTCATGGGGTTGCAAACTGACTTATTTAAGTTTTAAGAGAGCGAAATATTTTCTATAGAACACAAAATGAGTATGATAAACTTTACTGCAGTAAGGCGATTTCTCTCTGTAAACAAAAGCCTATAATATCAAATAAGATGAGAACTTAAGCATAGCATTCCTTTTTTTTTTTTTTTTTTCCTGCTGGATAACATGCATGTTAATTAAAAAAAAAAAAAAAAACGCTGCATTTGTTACAAGTACTTGCACCTGACTCTTACTTCATACTCAGGAAAAGATGGCAGTTTCATTCCATCAAGTGCCGCACAGAGTATGGGACCTTCTTCTTCAAAGTGCCTGTCAGCTCTTCTACTTACGACAATTCCCGTTTTCTCATCCAATGTTGCAAAATTAGACTACACATCAAACGTTGCCCATGAGCCCTATGGAGAACATCCAAGAACAAACAAATGCCAAAATGCTAAACCAATTGGTCTAGCAACCCAAGTGTAATAAAAACAGTAGAACATACTAATACCGATCTGATGTAATTAATACCAATCGGACTGGATCAGTTGAAGCTTCTGAAAACCAGGTTTTAGTTGGATAATTGTTATATGTCTAATAATCGAAAGTTATTAACTGATGGGCACCCCAGGCTGTAGTCTTTTTGTGCTAAAAGGTGAAATGTATTAAGCAGGATAGTAAAGAAAAAACATGACAATAAAAATCTTTTTCTTGTGCTGAAAAAGTAAATGAACTGATCACGGTGGAAAAGAGAAAAACATAAATAAAAAAGGAAGCTTCATCATTGAGAATAACTAAACATAACACATGTTCCACCTTAAATGCAATATCACCAGGAGACATTGCCAGTCCAGCACCCATAGACTCAAATGCGCCTCGGCCCCGGTAATAGACTCTCGGATTGTAACCCAAGAGGGAAAGGTGAGCAGTGTCACTTCCACAACCCAATCCCACTTCTACAGGGTCCATGAGACCATTAACTCCAGCAGATGCAACAGCATCTAGATTGGGAATTTTAGCTGCTTGAAGAGGAGTCTTGAATACAAACCTTGGTACTGACACATCTCCCAACCCATCAACCAGCACAAATGCCACTCTTTTCTTTACCTGCTCTGGCTTACCCATGAACATAATAATCTTATCAGTCCAAGAGCAGAGTCAGCTGATCATTCAAATCCTGCGACAGGATAGAGGAATAAAATAAGCAATTTATTGGAACCAAATAGCTTTCAACCTTTAAATGAAAATTGGGCTTCCTTCTATATGCTAAGAAGACATTCTAGTTGATTATCATAAAGGAGAGAGCTTTAATTCTTTACAAGCGAAAAAAAAAAAAACAGTTAAAATTTATCAGACGGCGGCTGATTTCTACACAAAAACCGAAATTCCAAATAGGTTTTGCTTAATACAATTAAAAAACAAAGAGAACAACTTGATGATCAAAATGAGAAATTTAAAGGGAAAAAAAATTAAAAGCACGAAGAAAATAAAATCAAACAGACAAAAAGCATTCCAGTGTTGAAAAAAAAAAAAAAAGAGAATCGGAATTCGGGAACTTTTAAGTAAATGCATGCAGATTATCCTTAAAACATACATACATACATATATTAGAAGCAGTACTTGATAAAGCTAAATAATTTCTTCCGCGTTGATAAATAATACGAAAAGAATTATTCGTAAACTTACTCTACGTTTATATATATGTATACATCTATATATATATAGCTTTAAAAAGTCGGGAAAGTTTCCCAACTGCAAGGGCGAAACAACGAAGATTTGCCAAGTTTTCTTATACTTGCCTATCGAAGAAATCGAAGAGAGGCAAGAGCAGGGACTCCGGCGGGGCCGCGGGAGGAAAATCGCAGAACGCCGGCAGGGTGAACGACGCCGTTTGCGGACGAGCGTCTGGTTTCTTTGCGGTTGAGGGGTGAAAGGCACTCAAGGCCAGGGACTGGGAATCTAATCTAATCAGTTATTATCAATTTAATTGGGAAAAAAAATCTTTTTTCACCTGGGATCCCCACATTTTTTGCTTTTTACACTTGGGCCCCTATCAAAATGTGAACAATTAGCCCCTCAAAAAAAAAAAAAAAAAAGTTTAAAACTCTTATTTTCATTGATACTTGGGCCTTTATTATAAAAACTTCGGCAACAGAGAACCAAAAGTCTCATTTTCTTGTGTTTCGCAAGCGGGTTTAGACTGAAAAAATAAGTAATTATTATAGCATATGAGAGTTTATATTGTAATATTCTTTTATTTCACGTTATAATATGCGAGAGCTTTATATTAAAAACAATTTAAACTCAAACTCATAAGTTTTAAACTGTTTTTTCAAACATAATGTTATTTTTGATCGAGAGGTCCAAAAGGCTTGATATTTGACAATAGCTAAATAAATAAAAAATTTTGTTCTCTCATCGTTTTGTTGTTGTTTGTGGTGTTTGTTGTTTTACTTTCTTTTTCTCATCCATATTCTATTTTTGTTTTAACTATTCTTCTAGACTATAGCATCAAGAGTAAGTTAGCCCAAATATTTACTTTTCAAACAGTAGGTTAATCTAATTTTTCTTAACATTTTTCAATTTGTCTCTATTAAAGTTCCATCAAAAAATAAATGCAACTCATCATATGACCGTTACCTTGACTTAGAAATAATTGTGTGCGTTTTTTGTTTTGTTTTATGTTGTTTTTGTTGTTGTTGTTTTCCTATTTACAAGAGTCAAGTTCAAACTTAAGGATTATGACATCTAAAAGTTTTACGTTGCAGTGAAATTTTGGTGTTAAAAATTTTCAAACACTCTATATTTGTTGCCTTCAATGTTTTCCTTTGCGTTTTCGTTTCCTCTATTGTCGTTGTTTCTCATATGCTCTTAATTGTTTGTTGTTTCTCGTGTTGTCGTCATTTCTTTTGCTATAAGTTGTAATTCTTTTCTTTATCATCTTCTCTATTGCTGTTGTTTCGCACTATTCTTTTCATTTGATGTACTTTGTTCTTATTATTTGTCGTTCGTTTTCACAACTCGTGGTCTCCTTTGACTTATAACTTGCTGTCCTTTTATATTCTTTGTCGTTTCTCATGTTTTGTCGTTTATTTTATTTATATATTTACTGTTGTCTTTCTTTTGTTGTCGTTTCCTTTGTCTTATCGTTCCCTTCTATTCCATTTGATTTCTCCTATGTTGTCGTTTCCATTTGGTGGATCGTCTTAGCTCATGTTTGGAGAGTTAATTCCAACCCTTTTTTTTTATTTCAAATTGAAACTATTGTGATTCAAATTCTTTTTTTTTTTTTTCAAACCAGTTGAAACCAGCATTTTGACGAACTTAGTAAGCACAAATTCAAATTATAAATTGCAGTTCAAACTCTTTTTTTTTTTTTTTTTTGTAATCAATATAGATTTTAACCAATTAGTTATAATCGTTCTCCTAAATAGAAAATTATTTTAGCATCAAATTCTAGCAGTTATCATTAAATGTAAAAAGAAAAAAAAGTGAACCATAACATATTTCTGCAAGAGAATTGCCTTAGTAATCAAAATTATTTCATTGACAACGAGCTCCTAATTCATTATAAAGATGAATGAACATTTTTAGACAAAATTATTGAATTTATGCATGAGGAAGAAATTTGGCAAAGAGCAATAACACAAACATCAGCTTCATTTGTGTGCTCCAACCGTACTCGTAACGGATCTTGTGCCTTGGCCTTCATTTGTTGAAGCACATGTTGTGATTGAGTAAATTATATATGCGAAATCATATGAGATTTCAATATGTTTTTGATAACATCCTGCTGGTATTTTACTATCAAAATTTTGTGACTGTTGCCTTAGACAAATCCAATTAAATTTCTGCAGTTTTTATTTATGTAACGCTTATATTATATATATAAGGAAGATTGATTTGTCACACCTCTTGGCATGATTCCTTGGCAGATTGGGCAGCATTGCATGCTTTCTCTGAAACGCAGCTGGTCCTTTCCTGCGTACATCAAAACAAATCCCAAAATGTCACTTACCACACTAATTAAAAAAAAATTTCTTAACCAAAGAAGTTTAAAAAACCAAACACTTGCAATAGGTTATAATGACAAATTTTATGATAGATCAAGTAGAGTTTAGCCGCAAAGATTTGATTCTAACTATGCATATAACATGATATTCGACACTATAAGAAACTTTCTTAAATTACACCGTTACACTTATTTTGTAAACACGTTCAATTTAGATTATATGATTACAATCATCAATGATGTATAGATGAAAATTTTCCTGTTAGTAATTCATAGAGTAGTCATACAAACCCACCTGAGCTTGTCACTTGGCGTCCCCAGCTTGGCGACTGACATTCTCAGATGAGTTCATTTTTATTTTTGGGCAAAATACGACAACAAAAACATGACACAAATGAGGGCTCAAAAAATGTATGGATTATTTAAATATAAGAATGTTGAGGGGAGATTTATAGTGTTCTCTACAAATAAGATATTGTCTTAAGAGGCTGTAATAAGACTGTTGAACGTGGCATCATGTGGTCAAACAAGGAAAGATTCACCTTTCAGTCTATAGACTAGGCCTTCTCTTACTTATGTGATCTATTAAGTTAGAAATTGCAAATCTAGTGGTGCTTCGGCTTTGGTGGAGAACTATTCCTTCTTCCAAGTAAATTACAAAAAAGCTACCTATTGTGTTTGATTGAGAAATGTTAGAGTCATTTTTTTTTTCACTCTCTATGTTGTCCTTTTTTCGTGGGTTCTTTCGCTTTTCAAGAAAATAAAGCCTTAATAATAAACCATTATTTCACACTTTATTACAAATTTTGCTATTGCTAAAAGCATGAAATAGGAAGTTGACAATTGCTTGTCTCCGTGTTCGTCTCTTTTTTTTCTTCTAAGTGGTAATAATAGTGAAAGCATAGAAATTTAAAGGCAATCAACAATGATCAAGACAAAAATACTGACGTTTACAATGATTTTTTCATGATAAAGCCAGAGATAATGATCATTGTTTGGGAAAGCATTTTTAAGATTTTGAGTTGGATATTTGTATGTCCATCTTAAAAATAATAAAAAAAGATAGAACCCTCTATAAAGGTGTTTGACAAATGAGTTCAAATTATGAGTCTGAATTTGAACTCATACACATATTTTTGTTTTATATCATAGCATATGAAGCTTAGGTTTAAACTTATAAGTTTGACCTCATTTATGAAATGCAAATACAAGGTAATTCACCCAACTTCAAAACAAAAAAATACCACTCATTATTAAATTGGGCTAATTAGTCCTATTAGCTTAGTCAGTGTTCAACAATACAACTATGGCTTTTCATCAAAATCAATCTAAAAATCAACGACTTTTAAAATCCTCCAAGTCCTGTATGTATTATACATTTTTTAACCCAATAGATATAATATATTTATCCATGTATGTATATAATATATGGTTCAGCTTTTTTTAAAAATTTGTTATATGTATATATACAAGCTATAATATTACATTTTTGAGCCAATAAAATATTTATACATATATATATATATAATATATGATGTTAAGTTTTTCTTTTCCAATCTTCATGTATATATATATCGTTATATATGCGTATACATATATACATACATATATGGATATGTGCCACACTTTTTTTTATTATGATGAATTCAAGAGAAACGTCATACACACAAACACATATATATACACATACACGTTCCCTTTTCTATTATTTTTACAAAGTAATTTTATATAATGTAATAAATTATAAAACATACAAATTCTCTCTCTTTTTTTGTAATACAAGAATGTAATGACATAATTATAATAAAAAGATAATATGATGGTTTATATTACCTTTATATTTATTAAAAAGTCAAATAACATGTAATAAGAAGAGAACTAAGAAAGAAAGAGAATGATGAAGAAAGTGATGATGCATTATTTCCTGTTCCTCTTAAAATGGAACCCGAAAAGAGAAAAGTAAAGGATAATGTTGGCAAATGGAATCCACAAATGGTAGGGTAAAAGATTCCTAATGGATCTATGTAACTCTCCAAATCTTGAATATTATCTTGCAATCACTAAATTTCGAATTACACATCATTGTCTCTATTAGGGCTATTAAAAAAAAAAAACCTAAAAAACTAAAACTGATCATCAAACCAACCAAAAAAAACTAAAAAAAAAAATCGGTTTAGATACCAAAGCCAACCATGTCGACTCAAAAACCAACAGCCCATGTGTTTCTAGCTGTCGGTTTTTCGGAACTAAGTAACCAACCAACCATGTCAAAAATTTCAAAATTTCATATATATATATATATATATATATTGTATAGTAATATATAAGAGGATCAATACATTGTTATTTAGTTTGAACTTTAAAGGCATGTTTTTTAAATTTTTATTTTAGCTAGTTATTGTCTTTTATTTGGCTAGTTATTATTTTTTATCTTTTATTTGGCTAGTTATTGTCATTAGCAATATATTACTGAGATAGAAAATGACAATAGAAGAAAGAAATGTATAGAGCTAAAGTAAATGTACAATAAGAGAGTAGAGTGAATTTGAATTTGTTTGATTGTTTTGGAAAAGGCTTCAGGTTGCATTAAATTACATTGTTAATTTCTTCCTCATTGCAGCTAGCAATATATTCTGTTCTTCTCTCTCAATAAGGTCTCAAAACCTTTTTTTTGGAGAGGGAGAGTTCTTCTATTTAGGTAAATAAAGGAATTAGGGAAGAATAGAGAGTGTATAACGTTTATGCGCTCAGTTGAACACGTAGTTTTCCCACTTTGGTGTTTTTATTTTTTCTCAAAGTTGGAGGATATACATAGAATTATTGGGTTGGTTAATTTTTTTCAATGTTCTATTTTCCAGGGGTTTTTTTAATCTGTGGATTGTTAAAAAAATAGTACGCAGCAAAATTTTAAAAATTTTATACCAGAATATTTTTCAAAATACAAGTTTGACATGCTATATGCATAAACTAATTAGATCTTACTAACCTTTGTGTGTCAAAAAGCTCCTATAATCAATAAAGAGAAATAACGTTCTAGAAGGACCTCAACTAACTGGCCCTCTTTGTTATTCTCTATCCACAATTAGAGTGAGTGTGGGCTCACGTCGTTCAGCTTTTCCACTAGGTGGCTTTCTTTCCAACCAATTGAGAAATACCCAAAGCTATAATTCGTGATTTATAAATGATAGGTCTCTGGGGAGTTTCAAAGTCTCACTGACAGAGTCTTACTGTAGATTTCTCAACTAATCTAAATAATAATGAGACTCACTCCCCCTTTATAGAGGTTGGGCCCAAGAGTCAGTTCTTATCATATAAGGCCTTAAAAAATTCAAATCAGAATCAAATTAGAATCAATATCTCATAAAATTCTGTATAAAAATGCGTGATCCTTTTATCACCCAATCGGCAGGCCAAACTGACAGATCGGCCTGTCGATGCTCCTCAATCGGTAGGCAGAACTTAAAGATCAGCCTGCAGAACTTGAGATAAAAAGTTCTTTGTGAATCTTTATTTCCCACCTGAGATTCTGGGGATAAAGCCTCAGTTTTAATTCAAATAATCTAACAGAGAAGTTGTCTGATTAAAACAGTCATATCTAGATAATCTTTAGGAAAATAAAAATTCCTGATAATTCAACAAGTTTATCTTGAAGTTATTTATTCAAAATTAATCCAACCAATAAATAGAAATGAATTATCTAATCCCGATAATTCAACAAGTTTATCTTGAATTAATTTTGCAATAAAATTAATTCAACTGACAAACAAACATGAACTATCTGTTTTTACCAAATTTTAGCCAACTCTGATAAATTTGACATAAGTCATCAATTATTGGAAAAGCACGCCATATCGTTACAGGATTTTTGTGAGCTAGCAAAGGGGACTAAATGGACCTATATAGTTCAAGCTTCCGATAATTATGAAACCCAATGTCCTAGATATATATTTCATAATTATCAGCTCTAACGCTATTCCACGAAAAGCTTAGAGCTGCACTCTCAAATTATGTAGAATTACGAAGCCCGTATAATTAAGTCTCTATGACATATCATAATGTATCGTATCCCTATAAGATTATCCATAATTGGCTTAAGGACAAGTTCTGTCTTACCTTCCTGATTATTTTTATCTTACGTTTCATTATCTCACCATTAAAAAACTTACCATTCGAAGACAGTATACCATTCGGTTACACCTATGTATCCAAATGGTTGAGCGGTCCAGTTTTCTAATTACAAGATAACGTATATAAGAGGATATTACTACTCCTAAAGTGGAGCTATGGATTCCATATCTATGAATAACAGGTTTACGCTATCAAGAGTTATGCCTCTAACGTAACGACATACGTATCACTATTAAAATGTGAATGTCACCTTTTGGTACATCAAAAGACACAAGTCAAGATAATGGACCCACTGTTTATTTTAGGATTAAGATACAATATATATGATTGTCTAAAGTGAATCAATTTGTCGAGACAGAATTATTAATTCAAATCAATTCACTTTATGTCCCGATCCAACACATCGTCATCTATAATAATATGTCAATGTTTTTATTCGCAGAGTCCACCTCCGATGGTCAAGACAAACTATCTCTCATTAAGGCTATAGACAATACAACAATCTTGCATGAATAAAGCATCCAACTTTATTCCCTCGATTGCAAATCTTATGATTTAGACCGTCACCTTAAGAATCTTGTCTTTTGCATAATCTGTCCATCATATGCCTAATTCTTAAAGGTTTAGAACAACAATCTCAGACTTTTATTTGCTTAACATACATTCAACAAATATGAACATAAGAAGGATAAGATTTGGTATATAAATAATCAATAAATTCTTTATTGATAAAAATGTCTTTAAAAACATATTACATTTTTACTCCTTAGGACATACACGTCTAACATGGATTTAGAATGACATAATTCGTACATTATTTTCTCTATGTTTTGACATATAAAGGGAGCAATTCATTAAATCTCTATATACCACAAAAATAAAAAATGAAAATTTTAGTATACTGTTTGATTAGTTTTAGTATTCTGACTAGTTACTCTCGTTGAAAACAGACCAAAACTGACTGCCAAAAACTGATCGTTGTCAGTTGAAAACCGGTCGATTTTACTCGGTCAGCTTTTGGTTCAACATTTATAAAACCGACTGCCATCGCTAGGTAACCGACGAATCAAAAATCGACCGATGTACAGCCATAGTCTTTATTAGGAGTGCGTGGCTCACACACTTTCCTTCCCACAAGTCATTCTCCATCGTCAAATTACGTGTGACTCCACTTGCACTTGGTGCGCGTGAGGGAAATCAGTGAGTAAAAGCTTGATCCTATAAATTTCATTAATTATCCTTTATTGCAAAAATATGACTCTATCATATTTTTCTTTATCGTTTATTAAGTGTTTTTAAGTTCTTTTCTTTTTGTTTTAATCAAATCGTTTTCCAATAATTTCTTTAATAATTTGCACATTGCATGAAAATATATATTTTTTAACCCAATCTATATAATATATTTGTCCATGTATGTATATAATATATGGTTTCAACCTTTTGTTTTAATTTGTTATACATATATATACGTTATAATATTACATTTTCTGAGCCAATAGAATATTTATACACATATGTATATAATATATGATATTAACGTTTTTCTTTTGAAATCGTTAAGTATATATATATTGTTATATATGTGTATACATATATACATGCATACATGGATATATATACATGGATATATCGTTATCTTTGATATTCGAACAATCCTCGGAATCCTAGACCTCTTTTTGTGTTGATTATAAATAATCCTTGGACATGTATGACTTTTTTGTTCTAACAAGTTTTTCACAGTAAGAAAATAATAAAGGAAAATACTAGGTTCACTCGCTCTCTTAGTTGTTATCCTGCCACGTATTATTTCACTTGCCACTAAAATGATAGATAATTATAAACCATTATTTTACCTTTTATTACAAATATACCATTCTATTATTTTTTTCTTTATTGTTTATTAAGTTTTTTTAAGTTCTTTTCTTTTTGTTTTAATCAAATCGTTTTCTAATAATGTCTTTAATAATTTGCACACTATATGAAAATATATATTTTTTAACCTAAGAGATATAATATATTTATCCATGTATGCATATAATTTATGGTTTTAACTTTTTTTAATTTGTTATGCATATATATATTTACGTTACAATATTACATTTTTTGAGCCAATAGAATATTTATATGTGTATGTATATAATATATGATATTAACGTTTTTCTTTTGCAATCTTCATGTATATATATCATTATATATGTGTATATATATATACATACATACATGGATATGTGCTACACTTTTTTATGATGAATCTGGGAGAAACGTCATACACACAAACACATATATATACACATACACGTTCTTTTTTCTATTATTTTTTACATAGTAATTTTATATAATGTAATAAATTATAAAACATACAATTTTTTTTGTTTGTAATACAAGAATATAATAGCATAATTTTAATAAAAAAGATAAAATGATGGTTTATATTACCTTTATATTTATTAAAAAGTCAAATAACATGTTATAAGAAGAGAACTAAGAAAGAGAATGATGAACAAAGTGACGATGGGTTATTTCACTTCTTTTAAAATGGAACTAAAGAAAAAAAGTAGAGGATGATATCAGCATATGTAATCAACAAATAGTACGGTAAAAGATACCACAGAAGAAAAGTAGAGGATACGGTAAAAGATTCTGTTTGCTATCTACCGCCGAGAAAAAGCTTGATCCGATAAATTTCATTAATTAATTGTCTAGCCACCAAACCACATGGACATGATTACTGAATTACCACCGATAAATACTCGGAAATCTTCTATGTAACTCCCACATCTTTTTCATTTTTCATCACCACCAAAGAGAAAGCCGAAGCAAGAAAGCAAGAGAGAAGAGAAGTTCAACAAAGCTATTCATTGAGTAATTTCTCCGCCACTGATGGCAAGCCGTGCTCCCCGTAAAACCCTCCTGAAAAGCTTTCTATACTTCTCCAGGCGTCTCAACCCCGCCGCCTCCTCCTCCTCCGCCGCCGCTGCTGCTGCCGTTTCGCCTCTCAGCTTCGCCGAGAAACCTGACGCCACCACGGCCACCGTCGTCCTCACCCCGGATGACGTCGTTTTGGACAGACCACGATCGACGTCGTCGTCGCTGCTCAGTTTTGACGACTACGAGAAGCTGTTCGCGACGGTGCCGACGGCGAAGCTGGTGAGGGCGTCGGCGAACCTCCAGGCAGCGGCGATGGAGACGATGGTGGATTTGGGGATGTGGGTGATGAGGTCGAGGCTGATGGAGTCGGAGGTTGTGAGGGACTTGATTCTGGGGACTATACGACACACGTTTTACGAGCATTTCTGCGCCGGCGAGGACTCCGAGGCCGCGGGACGCAACGTTTTGAGGCTGAAGGAGACCGGGATCAGGGGTATGCCCGTCTACGCTCTGGAGTATGCGGCTGAAAACGACGTCTGTGATAGCAACCTCGACTGCTTTATCCGCACCGTCAGATTCACCAAGTCCCTACCTCCTTCTTCTGTAAGTAATTATTTAATCATATTTTATTCTTTTCTTTTTTTGTTTGATTTTTTTATCGCGTGTTAGTGTTCAAGATCTTGGGTCGTTTTCAGAAATCAACTTTTCTGATATTTTTTTCTTTTTTTAAAAAAATCATTGTAACATTCATTCTTGTCATCGTCATTGTCACGGCGAGGATGTTAAACATAACAGTAGAATCTCGTTACATTAAAAAAAAAATTTCTTTATTTTTTGGTTGTCAAATTAACCAAAAAAAAAGAAAGAAAATCTAATCCGGAGTTGCCACGTGTGGTGTTTAAAGTGTTCTTTATGTCACGTGGACATATGTATGTGTGGATACAGCTGGTACATAACATATGTCTCTCCATGTATATCTACTCTCTACCAGAAGAGACTGCAATGTATATCTTCCATATCCAACGTTAGCAATATAAACTCTTTATGTCAAGAGTTTTGGTTTCAAGCCCATGAAAATGACACATATTTTTACTATTGATGATTGTAACGTGCATGCGTAGTACAACTACAATGCAGGCCAGCTTTATAATGGTCAAAATCAGTGCAATATGCCCCATGAGAGTGCTAGAGAGCGTGAGCGACTTGCTTAGATGGCAACACCAGGATCCTTCATGCCATCTTCCGTGGAAGCTTGATAGCTTGCCCATTTTCTCCGACTCGAGCCCCATGTACCACACCCTCCAGAGGCCCGAGCCACTGACCCCTGAGGAAGAGCGGGACCTCCAATTGGGCCACGAGAGGCTCCTCAAGCTTTGTCAGGAATGCGCCGAGGCCAACATCCCTTTGGCCGTCGACGCCGAGCACACGGCGGTGCAGCCCGCCATCGACTACTTGACGTACGCGTCCGCGATCATACACAACAAGAAAGGGGACAGCATGCCGATCGTGTACGGTACGATCCAGGCGTACTTGAAGGACGCAAAGGAAAGGCTACTACTGGCCAGCAATGCCGCAGACAAGATGGGGATTCCAATGGGGTTCAAGGCAGTGAGAGGGGCTTACATGTCGAGCGAGACAAAGACTGCGGCTTCGCTCGGCTACGAGTCTCCAATACACAACTCGATTCAGGACACCCACGATTGCTACAACGATTGTGCTTCGTTCATTCTCGATAAGATCGCCAATGGTTCTGGCGGGCTGGTGCTCGCGACACACAATTTTGAATCAGGTTATGTCAAAATTTTATAGGCTGGTCGAAAACGTAATTTAAAAGTTATAATACTTTCTTTCATAAAATTTAAATTTAAAAAGACAAAATTTTGGTTTAAAGTTTTGACATGAACTAAGTTTTAAAAAGATGCAAAATTTTTAGTTTTTAACTAAGTTCCAAATGGCCTATCAAAGATGCAAAATTTTCTCTTTTTTTTTTAAAGACTTGTAAAGGATTCTTATAATGTGGGGTGCAGGGAAATTGGCGGCGGCGAAAGCGCATGAATTGGGGATTGAGAAAGTGAAGCATAGGCTTGAGTTTGCGCAGCTGTACGGAATGGCGGATTCGCTGTCGTTTGGCCTGAAGAACGCAGGGTTTCAAGTGAGCAAGTACATGCCGTTTGGGCCTATTGATATGGTCATTCCTTATTTACTTCGGAGGGCTGAGGAGAATAAGGGTGTCTTGTCTGCTTCAACAGTTGACAGACAACTCATGAGGTATTACACACAAATAACGTTAAAATGCCTATATACGTGGTCCCATTTACTCATCCACTCTTATTAGTTGCAGCACTTAGGTGCTTCCAAACATTTTTCTTACAAACTAATGGGGCCACTCATAAAAAGGTTCTCCAAATGGGTCCCACCAATTTTTAGCCCCAGCTAGATGTCATTGTTACTATCACACAGGCAAAATATTTTGAACATTTTATTTAATTACATGGGTTAAAACTCGTTATTTATAAAATATAGGTTATTATTTTGTGATCAGAGACAGATTAATTAAGACCAACTGTTTTCTGAATGGTTGTGTTTTAACCTTGTTTTCCATAAAAAGAGAATTTCAAATGCTTTATGTGATTCTAATCTATTTTATTGAGGGTACAAGTTTAATGTGGTTTTGTTTGTTGGGTGACTATCTGCTTAACAACAGGAAGGAGTTGAAGAGGAGACTGAAAGCAGTGATCATGTGAGGCGCGGCACACCGGGACTAAATTGATTTGCTGCCGATGCTTTTTTCATGGGACAAAATGAGTTGGTCGTGAACTTTTCACTACTGTCTCACTGATGGAAAATGTTCAAGCTTGGTTAATGCTCTCATGTCGTATCATGAATTAGCTAAGAGAAAAAAAAAAGGCTAATTCTTTAGCCAAAAAAAAGGGAAAAGACCACTTCCTCTTGTGTAGTCTAATGTTGGAAAAATAAAATTAGAATTCTTAATTCATTTTTCCTGTCTCTCCTGCCAACTTGTCTAATTAAGTACAATATTTACAGCCGATATTCCTGGCGGTCTACAAGTCTAGTTTTGCTACCATGAATTAGGATTTAATTGATAATTCACTTGATACATTGTCTTTATTCCAATACATCATCTCACGTAATTTTATAAATCAAATCCTAAATAGTTTTAAAGAATTAATAGTGATGATCATTGTTGGTGATAACTAGTGCTTTTTCTTTTTCTTTTTTTTTTAATTAATGTTACTAAATGAGCAATTTTATTTAATTTTATAGGTTATAATTTTACTATTAATAAAATAATAAGACTTAATATAAAAATTATACTACAAACTAGATTGACACCTACAGTTTTAGAAGGCGTATAAAAAGTATTTTTCTTGCTAAATTTTTTAAGATTCACCGCCATCAAAATCGGTGACATCGAAAGAGCCCGTTTACTTTGTCATATCAGAGACTTTACTTTCTACCATGAATGAAATTCAAGATGGCGATAGTTGGGGAGAGTTTGACCATTTGTCCCAAAATAATTTTTATCTTGTGCCTTCGATGTTTCCCAAGTTCATGTGTTTGTTTATTAGCTTATTTCATAATCAATAGATTTTTTAGAAGGATAAAACATAACTAATGATGCCCTCACGCCACTACCTAGCGGTAACGGTAGGCTTTCTTTGCCACTGTACGACTTGATATGATAAAAAATATATATGTATATATATACATAGAGTCTCTTGAACTCAGAATTTGAATAAAGTATTGAATAAAAATTTAAATTTTTATAAAAAAAATATTATAATAAAATAATTCAAATCATGATTTAAATCATAAAATAAACAGTCTTATAATATACTTTTTGGATCAATTTTTATTTTTATTTTTTCCTTCTTTCTTTTCGGCTAGACAAGAAAACAGAAAAATACGTAACAATAATATGCTTGTAAAAAATATGTAGTAATAATAACATATAAGGATAAGAACTGACGCTGGAATGACGTGGATGGAAAAAATCCTTTGGCTTATTTTCCACGCAGTGGAGTCCCGTTAGTATTAATCCAATCCTAGACCTTAAAGTACATTTCCTGCAAAAGTAGAAAGTTGAAGAGACCAAGCATTATACTTTCAAAAAAAAGAAAAGAAAGAGGAGGGACCAAGCATTATTGAAACGGAACCGAAGATTTTTTCAAACCTGATTAAATAAGGAGAAGGCTCCAGAGAGAGATAGCAGTAAAAACAATTTATTTTTATTAAAAAATGGTAGACGACTTTTTTTTATATATAAAAAAAAAATACCACCTACTTCATTATAATTAAAGTAAAAACACTTACAACCAAAGGCTTATTTATTTTATAATTTAAATCACAGTTTAAATTATTTTATTATAATATTTTTTTTTATAAAAATTTAAATCTTTATTTAAATATTTTATTTAAATACCCCAATCAAACATACTCTAATTAAATTATCTTTACTTGCCGACCATGACTTTTAGTCCGTTCCAATAAGTGTGGATATCGTAATCTCTTACATTAAAGGCAAACAGTTTTGGTGTCTGACAATCATGTGCAAAATTTTATACCAAATGACTTTTTGTCCCAATTAAAGAGGAGTAAGAAAAGGAAAATAATTGAATCTTCCATGGTGAGAACTGAGAAGCTTGGAATGTGCTCCCTGGATCACTTTTAATATTATTTTAGGACGTACACTTTCCTTACGTTGATTTTGATATTCATTTTTAAAGATCTAGCTACTCCGATGTTTCTGGAAAGATGGATTAAACCATGACGTTTTCAAAATATTTAGTGCAGAGAACAAAATTTCGCTGAACACTACGTCCTTGACCCAATAATTTGGATTGAGCAAATAACTAAACCATAAGAAAAGAAGATCAAAGACTGAAATAACAAGGCTTTTAGTATGTCAATGAAATGAGAATCTTTCTCTCTATGAATGAGGGGATTTATAGTACGTCGAAAAAGGAGGGAGTTTGAATATTTTTCCATAAATTTGAGATTTTATTCTTTTTTTAATACAAAAGGAACTTAACTCATGGTATTTTAATGTGTATTTACTTTGAATGATTAATGCCTTGAACTAACAATCACGGCTATTTTTATTTACTTTAAAATTCTCATGTGTCATCTTGTGGTGCATTTTGTTTAAAATAAAAGGGTATTTAAAAAGTATGGTTGGAGCTAAAATTTTTAAACTAAAAAACTGTAACATATGAGAATTTTACACTGTAACTTGTTTTTTATGATCACTGTAGTATGTAAAAGCCTTACAATGTAACAACTAAAAATTTTGATTAGAATTAATTTTGTCAAACACCAAAAAAAAAAAGAAAAAGAAAAGAACATGGACTACGAGTAAAGTATATGATGAGCATGATACACAATCATATTGCTAAAAATAAACGAGCATGATCTTTTTTGGATGGGCAACGTTAGGGGGTGTCAAAATCACACTTACTGGGATATGGAAGATTGTCAATTGTATGATCTTTTCCTCTAGTAACATCTGAAAGATGATTAGACAAATCCCATATTGGAAAATGATATTTTCTATAGGAACGAACCGTCTTTCTATGGACAAGATAAAAGATTCCATATCTATAGGGTATTTTTTTTTTGGGGGGGTTGAATTGTTTTTGAACATCATGATCCCACGCTAAGTTATTCTTATAGGCGAAACTGCCAAAAAGAAACAAATCAAATGAATGAAAAGATGAGAAGGAAAAGCATTGAGGTGTTTCCCACTAAAATCTGTGTTAATTACTTGATTCTTTCCGTTAATTTCATCCAACTTGACATGATTTCATATTGCAGTTAACTATGAACAAATACTCACAAATTCCAGACATTTTAGGCTTTGAATTTTGTACAAGGCACATGGAGAAAAGCACAGATTATGTGGATTAAGATTGACTGGAACTTTTTTGAAAGTATAATGGAGGATCTAAAAATTAAGGTTGTCAAGATAGTGATAATAAAAGTTAGCAAAAGGTTATTGGCCTTCAAACTACTTGCATCAATGAGGTCATTCCTTCAACGATTTGCTGACAAAGACATTAAAATCAAATTTGATTCGTATTTGGAAAAGGGCTTGGTTTCATTTAATTGTATTAATAGGGACCAACCATCACTCTATGTAGATGATTTATGCCGTGTTTAAGAATTAAAAGAAGAGTTGAAATTTTATGGTTGAGAGCATATATTGTAGTACGTAAGAGATTTATACTATTAGTTTATAATAAATTTTTGCTTTATATTACAACATATAAGAGCTTTAACGTTTGGGTTGAAACTGTATGGTTAGAGCTACAATCCAAACTTCTTATTAAAAGGAAAAAAATATTCCACTTTTAGCAAGTTAAACGCCACGGCCACGCTAAGTCATTCTTATACTTGAGCGTGCTTGTAAAAGTAACACAACGGGGAAAATGGAAAATCACTCATAGCGCATAAAGACGTTTCCCACTAAAACAAGTGTTAATAGAATCCAATATTACTTTACATATATGTTTTTGAACTTAATTAAAAAGGAGTTAAACTCTACACGTTCTAGGATAGTTGAATGTAGATTATATGCAACTCATATTATTTTAAATGTAGATTATATGCAACTCATATCATTGATACTTGACTATAATTCGCATGAAATATATACAGTTGATTTGTTAGTGGGATGTATGTAAAAATCTTTAAAAGCATATCCTTAGTAAATTACTAGCCAAAAGTCGAAAAACCTGCATGTTGCTGTGGAGAATATTTGTGTATTATATAAAAACTTGAAATGTTTACAGTATAAAATTAGTCTATACGCAATATATAAAATTAGTTTACATAAAACTTGACATGTTAAAAACATATAATCATTATCGCCACATAAAAATATAATCAAATGTAAAATACATTATATATATATGTAGCCATGAAAAAAATAAACACGGAATGAAAACTAAAAAAAAAAAAAACATAATCTAAACTTTATTAATACTTATTTTAAACTATGACAAAACACTAAACTCGTAAAAACAGACCAACAGTAAGTACATATAGCTATTGATCTTCCCAGGAAACACCAACCAACCAAAGACTTTAAGCCACACACGACATCCATATGAATTAAAATGAGACAAACTTGCTAAGGGAAATTATCCTGGTCATTGAGAAAGAAAAAAAAATGACAAGAAAAGCCAATTAATTGGGTCACAAGATCACTCCTGTTTATTCAAAATGAAACGGTAAGCTCCGATTTATGTTGTTATAAGAAGAAGCATTGCAAACCTCTGCAATAGGAGAAATATGAACACAAGACAAGATTGTTCAGTCGACGGATTGGACAGTCTGTAGGAAAGGTGATAGCAAAAGGCCGATCACCACACCAAATACCTTCCCAGAAACGAATTTTAGTACCCATCTCCACCGCACATTTGGTTAATTTGAGTAAGGATTCCATACCATGAGAAATCGATTTTCAGGGATTTTCGATTTCTAAGGGAAGTCTAGACGCTAGATTGAGCTTTCAACCACTGGAATGTCAACCATACTTTACTTCTAATGACCATTGCCCACAAAGAATTCTGTTCCAAACAAGCCCTCCACGGCCATTTATCCAATGAAGCAATGTTTTGCGATCTCGAATTACCTATAGCTTGACCACCCAACTTCTAGCTTGATTTACAGTTTCATTTTCTGTACAAGAAACTGGAGAAAAGCAGTGTATAGTGAACTAATATTGACTGGTAATTCAAAAAAAATAAAAATAAAAACCCTGCTTCACTAGCCTAGTCTAGCCCTTTAAAATGAAGGAATGGAAAGCACACACATGACTTGCCCTTTTCAAAGTGAATGAACCAGAAATCACTAATAGAAGATCTGTGAGGATCCATGAGACGAGACTCCATTTCAGTATGACACTCCCCGGCTTCATAGAAAAGGCAACCTTTCAAAAGCTCTGGTTTCTAAGAGAGGAAAACCCTCAGATTTGTAAAAAGAACTTCAAAATTTTTCATTATGGGAATTAATGCAAAATCATTCCCAGCTATCACATTGTACATGCGTTAGATAGACAACAATAAATCAAGTTTGTTGCTGAGCCAAAGTTGAATGAAAATTCAAAGTATAAAATGCAAATCTGTAATGCGAGTCCTTTAGCTTAGAGTTTGATATCCTAGTGGCCCTTGAAACCCTTCATCTCTGGCGTCATTCTTTCTCATCAAAGATGGCATCCATGGGAAAAGTTTCCCCAGCTCCTTGCTTATTGTAGTAGGCCTAAGCTGCTTATCATTGATACCAAACTTTGCTCTCTCAATTGCTTCCATTATATTATCCCTCGTCACAGTGTCACCACCTGAAAACCCCAAAACTTAATTACCAATTTTGCATCGGACCCAGAGAATTCTCCATTTTTTCCCTCTCCTCAGAGAAACATTTAGAATAAACGTTACACAGTTAACAAAGAGTGAATGAAGAAAGTTGAGCAAACAAGAGATATAAACATTTTAAATATTAAGACTATTATAATTATATAACAAGGTTTAAAACGCAAGTTTCAATGGAAACAGATGGATTCTGAATCGAAGGTATGATATAATCAGACCTACCTCCACGAGCAGCGAGCAAAGCGGCTTCATTGACAATATTCGCAAGATCCGCACCCACAAAACCTGGAGTCAGAGCAGCAACTAGGTCACAGATTAGACTCATGTCTTCCTCCAAAGGAACATCTCTTAAATGTATAGCCAAGATCTTTCTCCTCCCTTCTTCATCTGGTTCTCCGACAAGTACTTTTCTTGAGAAGCGACCTGGCCGGCAAAGGGCTGGATCCAATGCTTCTGGTCGATTAGTTGCTGCAATAACTACGACCTTCATGTCTGACTCAAATCCATCCATTTCTGTCAGCAACTGCAAATGGTAGAAGAAAATCAGAAACCAATAATTTAAGCTGGAAAACTATGAGTAAAAAGAGATTGAAAAACATGTTATGGGGGAATAAAAAAAAGGTTGTGTCACAAAAAATTTACTAAAAGTTCTTAAAGGCTTCAAATATGCACTTAGACCATACAGAAAATTTATGAATGAATAGTTTCTTAGTCAGATTGCTGCATACCCAAGGATAAGGCCTACTTTTTATGCGTCAGAGAAAAATGTGGCAAGTAATTAGGAAATCAAATAGATTCAAAGTAAGATTACCTGATTTAACGTTTGGTCACGTTCGTCATTGAAACTTCTACCACGTTTTCCTCCAACAGCATCAAGTTCATCGATGAAAATAATTGAAGGTGCATGTTTCCTTGCCACGCGAAAAACATCTCTAATGCGAGCTGCTCCTCTTCCGACAAACATTTCCACAAACTCACTAGCAGAAACACTAAAAAATGGCACACCTGCCTCTCCAGCCACTGCACGGGCCAGTAATGTTTTCCCTGTTCCCGGAGGACCCACCAGTAACACACCTCTGGGCAATTTTGCTCCTAACTTTTGATAGTTAATTGCTCCTTGCATGCATGAAACTATCTACAAACATAAAATGCGTCAATAAATATGAACAAAGGAGACTATAAGAGACAGTCAATGGCCTAAAATTTTCTAATTGCAAGATACATATAAATACATTCCATTTGGAAAAATTTGTGGGTCAACCACTTACAAAACAAATAGAATCCTGAAAACTGTATTAACAAGAAACGATATGCATGCAAACAGTCTATAAGTTCATATAAATTTCAATATTGAGAAAATGCTTTTATACTCACATATTTCTAGCTTTTGGAAAGTACAAACTTTCTGCATCTAATCCGAAATGCAAACGCCAATTAACTCCATTGTAAAATAAGTTTAATCATATGCTATTCTTACGACGAGAAATTTCACATGTTTGCCACAATTTCAAATGGACTCTTACCTCCATAAGCTCCACCTTCGCAGCATCAACACCTTCAACGTCATCGAAGCCAACCATCTCCAAGTCATGTTTCCGCTTTCTTGCAGGGCTATTAGCGGCAGAGAGTTGACGATAAAGCAGCCACATTAGAGGAATCAAAGGAATCCACAGTGTTATCACAGTTATCAAAGTACTCCTCATTGACATGAGGACTGATTGAGGGGCCGAGCTATATATAGTTCCCTTCTCCCTCATCAAACTAAGAAGAAACTCCTCATCATGATCTACTTTTCGTGTGGCATACCGCCATTCTGGGGTTGAAGCCTGTTTTCTTGAAAATTTCTTCAATACATTCACATTCGCTGGCTGGACTGGCTTTGAAATGTCATCACTTGCATCCTTATTGGCCACATTTTTATTTGGTAGACTTATTGCCGTTGACTCTCCGCTGGACATTCGAGCCTCTTCTACGTTCCGCAATTTTGTATTATAATATATACGACGAGATCCCTCTTCGAGCAAGACGTTGGTGACAGAACCGTTCTGAAGGCTTGCAATCAAGTCCGAATATGGAACCATTTTCGGAGACGGTAATGCAGTTATCTTCATAAATAGATAGCATGACCCCAGTGCAAACAAAAGCGCAGCAGAAAGCATCACCTTTATCGTATTCTTTCTTAAAAAAGCCCCAACATCATTCAACAGAGACCTAATTGAAGCTCTTTTCATTCTTATAGTCAACAACCGCAACCTCGGGCGTAACCTTAAAGAAGATCTCCTTCTACTCCTTCTCACTCTGCTGTTTTCACCTCTCCCCAAATAAGCCTGTTTATTATCTCCATTGTTCCCATTCCTCAATGTCTCAATCTCAGCTTCACAAGGCAACCCATTTTGCAAATTATAACAACCACATAATAACCCAAATGGTGAAACTCTACTGTAACCATTATTAACCAGTGAGCTAAGATTTCCATTCCGAAGAAACCCATTTTGAGAATTGTAAAATCTACGAAATCCCATCATAGAAGCAAAGGGCAATGAACGATTATGACAAAAACGTTCACATCTCCTCAAAGACTTGGTTTTTCCACCACAAAATCCCAACTTGTCATGGGCTATCAAGAACCCATTACTTAAAGCAATAGAAAAACAAGCCATGTCTCTCTCTACCACAACTTCTGCTATTGAGTAAAACTACCCACTAACTGTATTTAACTCATTTAACCATAAAAAATAAAGATAAAAAAGGAAAGTGAACAGCTTTGAACACGATAAAGGGGGTATTTTACCTGATTGAATCAGCTGGTGAAGACGAAGCTGAAGCTAAGAACTCTATCTCTCCTCTTCGGTTTCCTTTTTTTGGGTTTCAGAAGATGAAAAAGAAAATAGTACAAGAGACACCAATATGAAAATCCATAAAGATAACCCCGTGGGGTCCCTCATGGGCATCAAGGTCTGACTGCGGGACTTTCTTATGCCCCGCCATTTAAACGGCACTTGACTTGTCGTTTCATCATTTAAGCGAAAGCGAACTTGGAAACAAACGGCACGTCGTTTATCAACCCAAAAGAACATAAGAAGTTTTAAACAACTATTAAGCGCATGTTTGTTTTGAGTATTTTTTAAATTCAATAGACTCAAATTTAGATTCGAGCATCAAGAATCTTATGGATATATATTTGTTTTTCCTAAAATTTGAATCATTTTAGTATCAAAAATTCAAGTTTTTAGAGTTCTCATCCCCTTAAATTTTTGATACTCAGATATCTTTGTTACAGTAAAAACTAAAATCCTCTCTCTTATATTAGAGGGAAAAAAAATCGTAACTTCTTCATTTATTATCTAATTAAGATGATTTTTTTTCACTGTGTTCCTAATGAAGAGAGGAATAAATCAAGATCCATATTACATATATTTTTTTAAGATAATTGACATTAAGATTTTATTAGATTTATTCATAAATAAAAAATTATCTTCACTACCTCTCCAAACACAAATTTCAATTTTATTTTCTACTCAGATTAAAACTTAAATGTACATCCAAACGTCAATTTGAATAACAATTCAAATCACTAACTCAAATTCTAATTCAAATCACACTAAATCAAATTAAATCACTAATTCAAATACATTTACCAAACAGACTCTAAATGTAGTTTATTTGCTCAGGACAGGGTTTTACCTCATCTAGGAGCCCAGAACGACATTATCTGTTAAAAGATAGAGTTTGCAAGGAAAAAAAAAAAGTTGTTGTTTCATATTAATTTTTTTTTATACAAACGAAAAAAAAAATACCATTATTATTAAATGAGGTTTAACTTGGCTCGCAGCCTCCAGTTGTCTCACTTGTCACGTTGTTTCATATTAAAATGACATGAAAATATTAAAAAATAAATAAAAGACAAGTCGTTTCTTCGTACACGGCAAAAAGTTGGTTTATTTTTTGTTTATTTCTTTGCTGGAACATTTCATTTTTCATTTTAATAATCCGAGCAAATCGTCCCGTTATTTTCATCACAGCGATGATGCACTTCAGTAATGGCACACAAGCGTAGTGATCTCTTTGGTTTGCAGTAGAAGCAAAACTACCATTCGTGGCACCCCTTTTCCTCTCAGTTTCATTGGAAAACAAATCCATAAAACAATAATAATTGTTGAAAAAAAACTGATACAATACAAGACGTCATTGTAGAGAAAGCCCATCACTTCCCGACTCAGATTACCCGACCCAGGTTGGTTTTCTCATCGTTTTCGATCAGTTCTACAATACCCACATGTGTTTTTCTCTTGTTCTTTCGGTTCATTGAGAAATTGATAATACGCGTAGAAAGGTCGGTTTTGATTTTCTTTTGGGTATTTCCTCCCCCCCCCCCCCCCCCCCCCCCCTTTTTTTTTTTTTGAAGTATGATCACTTGGATTTTTCATTTGGGCATGATTTTTTGTTTTTTTTTTTGTTTTTGCCGCTATGATGTTTGGGACAAAGTTCCTTAGTCCTTCGGTGGAAATGATTCTTTCTTTTGTCCTCTGGCAAGGTTGATTCAGCATATTTTTCAGGAATCCTAATAAATTTATTGTTTATGCCCATGTTGGCTCTTTGATATTTGAGTCATTTCATTAACAAATAGCTTTTTTATTTCTATATTTTTTCATGGTAATTCATCTGTTTTGTTGGACTTTCAGTTTAGTATTTTAGATGTCTGAGTTAGCATTTTTAGAGCTATTTATGCAAGCATTTTTATTCTTTTGTTTTCACTTTTATTTTGTCAGATTTGCTTTGTATGATTCAAAATTGGTGGGGTCACAAGTTGAAGATGAGAACAAGGTTGTATGATCTGCATTATGAGTTTCAAGTGAACTTTTGATGATAGCAAAATGGAAAAGAAACGAATAGATGATTACGAGCCAGGTCCAGTTCCTTCACCAAGGCCACTAGACAGATTTGGGTTTGTAAAGCAGGAACAAGTTAATAATTCATCTGACGCTTTAACAAAGTGCAGGTCAGCCAATGATTATGAAAGGTATGTGCTTTTTCTTTGATCGAATTGTTTTTAAGTTGTTCAATTTGAATGAGTGTGAGATGTTAATAGACAAATGTTTACTTGTGATGTTTCATAGGGATGAAAGGAGGGTTAGAAAATGGAGGAAGATGATTGGGGTTGGAGGCAGTGATTGGAAGCATTATGTCAGGAGGAAGCCTTATGTTGTTAGAAGGCGTATAAGGAAAGGGATTCCTGATTGTTTAAGAGGTCTTGTTTGGCAGTTAATCTCGGGAAGCCGGGACCTTTTACTGATGAATCCAGGTGTTTATGAGGTAATCTACCTCTATGGAGCATGGAATTGTCTCTCTTTTGAACTGACGTGTTTGGTTGAGATAATATACCTGGATTGTATGGTGTCTACAAATTCCATGCGTTTGTTTGAATTGTGAGGTGAAACTAAAGAATTGCTTGTTTCTCATTTGTTTCCGTGCTACACTAGGTTTTCTATCGTTTCTTTTAACTTCGTTATAGAACACACCGTTGCTACTTGGTGGCAGTCAGCAGAAAGGCGCTGCTTTTGTTGATTGGGATGTTTTATTTTATCTGAAACAAGTTCATTAAAATCATTGCCGTTGATAGTGGTTGATGCTAAAGTAGTTTAAATTTGCCAACTAATTCTGCAAAAAGGTAGATTGGTTGTATAAATGCTAAATTGCTAGCCTTTTTCTTCCAATAGATTGTAAGTCTGGTGACTCTGGTCGCATGAATCATCTGGTTTTATTGATGTCTCCTTCAAAAGCCAGTTTGTCTTTTTAAGCTGAACCCATATATAGCCTTGTGACAAAATTTAATGTGGGCTTAAATTTGTATTATTGTCCTAACTAGTGATGGTCTTTAACATGGTTCTGTTAAGCAGAATCAAAATAATTTCAAATTGTGATTATGGTATGATTAGGATGCTTTTCTTGATGATTCGTCGTAAATATGCTTGTTTTGTGAACATACATACATAGCATGGTCCTTGAAAAGCTTCATGTTTGTTGCAGCAATTAGTAATATATGAGACATCGGCTTCAGAGCTGGATATAATTAGAGATATTTCTCGCACCTTCCCTTCTCATGTATTCTTCCAGCAGAGACATGGCCCTGGTCAAAGGTCCCTCTACAATGTTCTGAAGGCATACTCTGTCTATGACAGAGATGTTGGATATGTACAGGTTGGTTGACCTTTTTATCTTTTCTCTTCTCTAATAAATCTAAGACAAATACTGAATAATTCAATTTGTTGAAAAATGCAGGGAATGGGTTTTCTTGCTGGGTTGTTGCTTCTTTATATGAGTGAAGAGGATGCATTTTGGTTATTGGTCGCACTGCTTAAAGGAGCTGTGCATGCTCCAATGGAAGGATTATATCTGGTAACTTTTGTTCAGTATAACTTATTATCATCTTTTTTGTAGGGTTTGAGTTTGGTGAACAGGATTGTTTTACACTGTCATTAGATGTATGTGCATGAAGAAGTTGGACTTAATTGGAAACAATCAATCTAAGCTTAGGACTCCTAGATCAGACGGAATTTTTCATTTGACTTACACGGGCATTTTTTCTGAGCTTCTCTTAGTCACCTTATGATTTGGTAGTGCTGCTTGTTCTCTTTTCTTTTCTTGTTATGAGTTCTGGTGCTTTTTTTTCTTTTTTTTTTTTTTCTTTTTTCATTCTATACTTTGTGGCTTGCCTATAAAGAACAATATTTCAGTATTCTAAGGTGGGGTTTGTTCTTGTTGAGTAGGTGGGGCTACCTCTGGTACAACAGTACCTTTTTCAGTTTGATCACTTGGTGAAGGAGTATCTGCCAAAGCTGGGAGAGCATTTTACTCAAGAGATGATCAATCCTAGCATGTATGCCAGTCAATGGTTCATTACTGTTTTCTCATACTCATTTCCATTCCATTTGGCTCTACGAATTTGGGATGTTTTTCTCTATGAGGTTCGTTTTCTATATTGTTGAAACTTACTCCTTTGAAATACCGTCTTTGGTTTTAAACTAAATGTGAATCTATCTTTTGATACATTTTTGCCAGGGTGTTAAAATTGTGTTCAAAGTTGGTTTGGCCCTATTGAAGTATTGCCACGATGACTTGGTAAGCATACAATGAATCTCCATCTGCTTCAGACCCATGCATGATGAGGTAACTAGTATCTTTCCTTCCTCCTTATAGATGCATGTCTGTACTTTTCTTTAATACAGGTGAAATTACCATTCGAGAAACTCATTCATGCTTTGCGCAACTTCCCCGAGAACGCAATGGATCCGGATACATTACTACCAATGGCTTACTCAATCAAGGTACTCTACTCTCGTCACTAAAACCATACTTTCTCAGATATGAAAGAAAATGCATATTTAGGACCATTCGATGGGCGCATTTGCGCTTGATCTTAGTTGACATGACCTATGTGTATGAATCAAATGCCAAAATGGGTATTGTAATTTGTTTTTGATTAATTACATTAGGTGACAAAGCGCTTAGACGAGTTGAAGCTGGAGTATGAAAAGAAGAATGGAAAGCTGGTTAGGTCTGCTGCAGAAGCTAGTCCGAAATAGTTGCTATCATTCTATTCAAAGGTTTGCATTCAAGAGGAATCAAAAGCGTACTCCTCATATATGCACACTCGCAATTGTTTCATTCTTTTGTCATGTAATTGTAATGTGTAGAGAATCAGAAGTGTATCTCTTTATGCAGTAATTCTACCCATTGGCTTTCCATTTTCCAAGTTGCTTTTCCAATTCTATGCTTAAAGAAAATGACCCTAGTTCGTTTGGTGCGCGGGTTGAGAATGGTATGGTTTAGAACTTTATGGTTTGAATTATGAGTTCTAAACTATATGGTTTAAACGGTAGTTTTGACTTAGCGTTCGGAATGTAAAAGTTTAAAACGAGAATAAAATATCACATTAAGTTTAAAACGAGAACTAGTGTGTGAAAAATTGAGGTTTATGAAAGAAAAACGATAATAAGAATGATTGTTACTGAACCATATGAACTTGAGGGAGGGGCAAAGTTTGAATTTTGGAGGTTTAGGCTATTTAAAACTGCAACTATCTCTGCGGTTCTGAACAGATCCAACACGTAACTCGTTCTTACTCACTCTCTATTATACTTGGACAAACATCCATAAAACTTAAGATTTTTTTATACTATTTCTAATATGAGGGGTGAAATTTGTGTGATTAGAAAAATACAAAAAAAAATTTAACATTTTTTAAGAAAGACGTGCGAATTTTCACATTTGTATCATTTGCAACTCGTGCTCTACCTCCGACTTGGTCACCATTGGAAGCAGAAAATGCGTGAAGAAAATTGCATTTCTTTTGACACTACATGCAAGTAATTGCGTGTTTTAAGTCTCTAATCAACATTCTATAGCAGTTATTAATGGTGACCAGTGAATAGTGACCAGCTCGTGGAGATTATTATGCTAATATTACATCCTTTCCAACAATAATTGGCTGTTTGTTATTTATGTGCTGTCAACCGCTAAATCACGAGATAAGAATAATAGTAGCGTGAATTGCACTCCTTGAAAAAGAGAAAAAAAAAAAATATATATATATATATCTGTGTATATATATATGTTATCACATGTGATGGTTGCTTTGTCTTGGAGTTCATGTTCTATTTTGTCTTCTCTTATTTATTTTACATATTATTTAACGATGTAAACACATAAATAAAACTTAAAAATTAAAAATAATAATGTGTCAATATTTAAATATTAAAAGTGATTAAACAAATTATTTATGTATAAAAATTTAATTTAAAAGACAACAAAGGACATAAAAATAAAAGAGTAGATCTTGATTCTTGTCTAGCACCATATACTATGGTTCAAAGATGTCAAAATTAGAGAAAACGTCAATTTGTAGTACTTTTTTTTGTTAACAAAAGAGAAAATCACATGTTATACTATATTTAAAAAAAAAATGCTTATTCATGCTATATATAAAAAATTTGTGCCATTCTACCGCTCATAATACACTAGATTTTATCATACTTAAACATATACGGTAGCAAAAAATTCAAAGCCCATTAATAAAATAGAAAGTACAACCAAAAACTCAGCACTGAATAAAAACTTCATTAGGTGATTGATTGTGATGGTTTACGTCATTTTTTTAATTATAAACAGTATAAAATTCTCACATATTACAATAATAATAAAAATCACTATAATATAAAACTCTCGTATACTATAATAAAAATTATTCTAATCGATAATTCTATTTATCCTACTAAACACCCTATTAAATAGGGCCTGTAGCATCAAAACTGCAACTCGTTTTGAGAAAATGAATTTATAGCTCTTTTTACACGTGGAAATATGTTTCCGCAATGGTCACAGTAATTATGTATTTTAAGCCTCTTTTGATATTGTCTTGCCACAGCACAATAGACTATTAAGATTCGGTCTTTGCTTTGAGCTAATAATTGAGAATCGACAAACTTTCAATTTTTTTATCCTTTTATTACTTCAGAAAAATCTTTTCTTACATTATGGCCTTTCGTTTTAGATTTTATTTTTTAAAAAATATAAAAATAAGAATGTTTTAAAAAATATATTAAAATTGTTTTTAAAATTATGTTCGGTAATATATGATAGTATGTTTTTAAACATAAAAAAATTATTAATATAAAAAAACCAAGTTTAATTCTAATAATACTAATTACTTTTCAAGCTCGAAACCAAGCAATAGTTGATGACTCGTCCTCTCCACTTCGCCGCCGTGTGTCACACGCACCACCATGTTTTGTCTCTGGCGATGATACCGCCAACACCACGATGATCAGAAAACGACAACAATCAAAACCCACTATTTCTCTTGATAGATCTTGGCCAGAAACGCCGCGAAGACAGAACCACGCTCTGCGAATCCGCACTCTGAACCAGCGGCTGAGGCGACGACGAACTGGTCGTCGAGTCGAAAAAAGGAGCATGCAAACGGCATGCCTTGTTGAGAACCTCGCCGCAGAGGCCGCCGTTCCATAGAAACGACGAAGCTCTGAACCGAGAGAGAGTCAACGTGACCGATACGGCTCCGGTGAGGTTATTACCGGAGACGTTGAAGACGAAGAGCAAGGACTGGTTAAGCGACGGGAAAGTTCCGTTGAAGCGGTTCCACCGGAGACGGAGCGAGTTGAGGCGGTCGAGGGCGGTGATCCTGACCGAAATCGAACAGGAGAAGTTGTTTAAGGAGAGATCAAGGGTGAGGAGGCGGTGGAGGGTGAGAATCGATGGAGAAAAACTCCGGCGAAGGAGTTGCAGTCGAGGAAGAGGGATTTGAGGTTGAGAAGAGGGGAGAGGCCGAGGACAGGACCGGAGAACGAGTTGTTGTACAGGCTGAGGACTCGGAGCTGGTTGAGGCGAGTCAACGAGTCAGGAGGGAAGACGCCACGGAGGCTGAAGCCTTGGAGGACGGGCGCACTTCACACCTTGCCATTGGCAGTAGTCGAAGCGCTCGTTGAGGACGTAGAAGAGCTTGTGGTCGAGGTTGGCCTTGGACTTTAAGGTGATCAGCGAAACGGCATCAAATGGTCGGAGGAGGCTCTCAACTAGTGGCGGAGAAGAGAATCCTGCAGCGACGGCGGTGGAATTCCCTCTGAGCTGTGGTAGGGTTGCTCTAGCGAGGTCAGGTTCGTCGGTGACGGTTGGGGCCGGTGGCTGTGGGTGGGGTTCGCCGAAAAGGAACGGGGAGGGAGAAGGAGGGGGAAGGGAGGGTGCTAGGTTGTGTCTTTTTGGTGAATTGTTATGCAGCAAAAGAAGGAAAAAAATGAAAACAGGTTTTTTTTTGTTTCAAAAACTAGAGAAAAGGTGGAATGTTTTAGAAAATATTTTCATTTTTAATTTTT
This sequence comes from Artocarpus heterophyllus, assembly GCA_025403435.1. Lineage (NCBI taxonomy): Eukaryota > Viridiplantae > Streptophyta > Magnoliopsida > Rosales > Moraceae > Artocarpus > Artocarpus heterophyllus. The sequence continues at coordinate 10,465,048 of CM046348.1, read as the reverse complement.
CAAAATTGCCAACCAAAACACTTTTTTAAAATAATTTTTATTTTTTGTGTTTTTGAAAATGACAAAACATGTTTTAAAACTGAAACCAAACAGGCCCTAATTTTTTCCCAATAAAAAAAAAACTAGTCCCAATAAAAAAAAACTAAGGGCAATTTATTGCATGGAGCATATATTACTAAGAAATAGAAAATCGTGTCTCGCTGAAAAGGCGTTTGTTTTACTTAATTGTTAATCAATATAACCAACTATCGAGGGGTTCTTGATCTACATCTCAAATGCAACGTTAAATTCAAATTTTAACATTTGGGTAAGAAAATCACTCTCTAATATAATGTTATAATTTGTGCAAAATTTTAACATGTGATTTTTATAAATTGATGCATTCACTCTTTCACTTAATCTTACAACAATGCTATATTTGAATTCTAAAACTTAGTAATTTTGCTGATAAAAGTATGAAAAACAAAATAGCATGATGTATATTGAATCAAAAAAGTTAAATTGCATATTAAATATGTCATTTTTTATTATTTATTTTTGTGCCAAATATTAACATTAACATTCATACTAATATTAAAGACGGTAAATTATTAAATAAAAAAAGAAAAAAGAGTCAAAAAAAAAAGAAAAAGAAAAAGATAAAAGAGCTTTTTGTTGGAGAAAAGCGGTGTCTCTTTTTCATGACAGTATGATTGTCCTTTTATTAGCTGTTGATGAATAATTGTGGGACGATTGCTTCACTTTTCTATTGCCCTTTTTTTTTTTTCTTCCCAGAAATAGCAAGACCATCAAGTAGTTCTCAAGTTATGGGGAGAAAAAAAAAAAAAAATTGCGTCCACATCCTCCCTCGTAAAGACTCCGTTCAAAAAATTCCCCATTAAAAAAATGATATTTCTATGTAAAAGACAGACTTAAATCTTCTATTAAATTTTGATGTCCCCACAGTATCTCATCAATCCATTACAACATTATTAAAAAAATTAAAAGTATATTAAATTGATTTTTATATGTTTTTTTTATTAAATAACATGTTATAAAATAATTGATTAGACATCATTTAAAACACAAAAAATTAAACAAAAGATTTGAGTCCGTAAAAAAAAAAAACTCTATTAGTAGGAAATCCTATTTGTACAATTAAATTTTTATTAGGCTAAACTAGATTTGTGTGTGTATATATTATTTTTAGGTAATTTTGACCAAATCTAACGTTAGAAACATATACTTTGTAAGTGACAAAGGTGACTCAATAACACAGTTATGTTTAGCTGCAACGCCCTCTTGGGGCTAGTTGTCTTACCAATAAGTGCATTAGTGCAAGATGTTGATTGGTTTTGATTTGCCTTGTGCTCCTCAAGGGAATGATCTCCAATTCATGATCGGTTTATGAAGGGCTGCCTTGCCCCTAAACCTGTAAATGAAGTGCTCATGTACACACCATTTGGAGTTATCCCATCCATCCTGCATTGCTTGAATATGTGTGTTTCATCTTGTTGTTGCATCCTGCAAAAATAAGGACATGACAAATCCCCCAATTCATGCGTTACCATCTCCTTCCAAGTGTTCCACCCTACCTACTATCTCTATTGGCTTGCATCAGGGCTGACCACCTGCCAAAGTGGCGACGCATAGCCTTGCAAGTGAAAAATATTTTTCATCTCTATAAGGTTAAAACTCCACTATTCATAAAATTGTGGTTTCCAGTGTACTTTTAAGACTATGATATACTGTTTTGTTAGCAGTGAAGTTGTAACCCTATAAGATTAGAGAGGATTGCTCCTTGCAAGTGTTTTTCATAGGCACAGTTCTAGGGGTCGTGAGTTGAGGCATGTCTGTGCAACATCATGCTTTGAGGGTCAGCTATCTTATTCGTAGGTGCATTATACCAACATGTTTATTGGTTTTGCCAAACCATAAGCTCTCTTGGGATAACGACTCCAGTTCTTCACCCATTTGTGCAAGGGTCATCTAGCTCCTCTTAACCTTCAATGAGGTAATTCTGCATGTATTGTTCGAGCGTGCCGTAGCTAAAAAAAAAAAAAAAATCTTTAGTCTATTTGGGAACTTAGTTTGAATAAAAAATTATGATTCGAACTAACTCTCTTATAATGTTTTCTCTTACAAAATTTAAATTACTACAGTATATTAAATTCAAACCATAGATATAAACTAGCTTCTCAAATGCCATTTTAGCCACCCCTCGACAACAAAAAACCAATAATAGTGATGGTGGGGCAAAAAGACAAAATAGGGCAGCTAGTACTGCACCTGTCATACTGTGTCAGATTCTAATCACGTTGTCAGGTTCTTGGGTTCGTTTGATAAATGGATTTTAACTAGTAATTTAATTTGAGTTAATGTGGTTTTTATTAGGATTTGAGTTGATGATTTGAATTATTAGTTGAATTGACGTTTGGATGTGCATTTAAGTTTTAGAGGCCATTTGTTTTAAGGATTTTTTGGGCTCAATAGACTCAAATATGAATTCAAGTATTAAGAATCATTTGAATACGTGTTTGTTTCCCCAAAATCCAAATTAAATGAGTATCAAGAATAATCTAAGTATGGAATAAAATTGAAATATGTGTTTAGAGAGGTAGTGAAAATAGTTTTTGGTTTATCAACAAATCTAATAAAATAATGTTAATGATCCTAAAAAAATATACAATATGAATCTTAATTTATTCTTCTATTCACTAGGAATACAATGAAAAAAGAATCATCTGAATTGGATAATAAATGAAAAAGTTATGATTTTTTTTTTCAAATATAGAAGAGAGACTTTTAATTTTTACTATAGCAGAGATATTTGAGTATCAAAAATTTAAGGGAGTCAGAACTCTAAAAACTTAAATTCTTGATACTCAAAGGACTCAGATTTTGAGAGAAACAACTACATATCTAAAGAATTTTTAATACTCAAATGTAAATTTTAATCCAATGAATCTAAAGAGTTTGCCTAATAAACAAGCCCTAAATCACCCGAATAACTTTTTTTTTCCTATTGGGTTGTGGTCCGGCCCTCTCAATGGGATAGGCCCCACCTAGTGGGTCCCACTGAGAGGGTCGGGCCACAACCTAGTCGGATGTATAGCCATGCCAAAATCACCCCAAATCTCAACCGTACGATCATACTTTTCGCCAACTCTCACCCCAGAAAAAGATTCTCTGGATCCAATGGACCAACTCCGGCCCTTTTAAAAATTTTCCCGATCCGTGGCGTCACGCCATTGGATTTTAAAATATTATCCAATAAACTCCAAACACGTGTTCCCTCGGCTCAGCCTATTTTCCGTTACGTTTCGAAGCAATCGGCGCGTGTTTTGACTTTTCCGGATGTTTTGGGAGCGCACCATCCACCCCCTACGCGTGAAGCTCACGTCTTAGGGCTTCGAAAAGCAGGAACCGGGCAATTTGGTAACCGCAGAGATTTGAGTGGTCCGCAGAGAAGAGAAAGTCCAGGCCAGCCGCGGAAAAGGGCACGCTGGTAATTTAGTTGAAAGCGCGTGGCAATTTCCTGAACGCACCCTCTCTTCTCCTGCTATATAAACCTCCTCTCCGCTTCGTTTCTCCAAGAAGAAAGAAGGAAATAGATCGCTGATTTTCTCTCTCTTTCGTTCTAATTAGGCTTTCTTCTTTCGAATCGTCTTTCGTTGTAAATCTGTAAGATTCTCAATTCAATATATGTTTTTGTTCGTCTCTTTGATTTCTTTTTTTCTTTTTTGTCAAAATAATTCTTGTTTTCATTCTCGTTTGGTTTTCTGATTTGGTAATTTCGTTGAATGGTTAGGTTTTGATTTGAGTCTTGGAGAAAAGGGGATTTCAGGTGCAGTTTGTGGCCTTCCTCGTGTTTTTTCTTTGATTGTAAGTGTTTCGATGGCGTGAAATCTGTTTATTGATTTGTTTTTTGTTTTCTCTTTTAGTTTATGATTTTTATTTGTTTCCATGGTTTGATATCAACGATTCTTTATTGGAGTGGTTTCTGGATTGTCTTTTTTATTGAAAGAAGATTGATTTTTTATTGGATAATGGTTAGATTCGATATGGTTTATGCATTGCGATTCCGTATTGACACAGACGATGAGTAATGAGTCATCTATCTTCTTTGGTGTTGAAAGTTAGGGTTTGCAAGATCGAATTTTGTTTCTCGTATTAATATTGATGCTTCATATATATATTTTTTATTCATATTTTTAAACGTTTTCATGGAGAAAACTCTGTTGGTTTTCCTGGGGAAAAAATAATCTTTAAGGTATCTTTTATAATAATATAATTTTGAAAATTTTTGTTAAAAGATTGTCTTTCTGTGAAGCGTGGTTGGATTTTGGTTGACAAAAACTTTGCTTGACGGGTCTGTTATTTTATATTGCTATTATTATTTTTGTGCGTGTGTGTGGAGGGGTGGGGGTGAAAATCTTGTTTGCCTTGGTGAGAAATGTTACTCTATTTTTTTTTTTTTTTGAAAATCGGGACATGGTGTTACATTTTACGGTAATTTAATTATCAAAGTTTTTGTTTGAGTATTCGCCTTTTCGTTATAGTTGTAATGTTTATTACTATTATTTTGTATCATACACGCTCCTTTTGGAGCACTTTTGCCTCGTCTTGTTAATTGTCAATGGTGCTTATAGATTTACAGGCCATTGGTTTGAACTATGTCACCAAACAGCCTTTTACCCTTTCTATGGCTTGCCAAGGTTCTTTGATGGCTAACTTCTTTTTCTTGATCAATTTTGCAGTGTGGACTGAATGAACTAATGGAGTCTAAAGGTGGTAAGAAGAAGTCTAGTAGTAGTAAAACCTTATTCTACGAAGCTCCCCTCGGTTACAGCATTGAAGACGTTCGTCCTGCCGGTGGAATCAAGAAGTTCAGATCTGCTGCCTACTCCAACGTAAGTTGTTTTTTCACCGTGACTGGGTTCTCACAATTGCAGGCATTTATGTTGTTAAGTTTACATGCTAATGAATCGCCTTTTCTACTTTTTGCAGTGCGTCCGGAAGCCATCCTGACTCCCCAAAAGTTGTCACATAACCCCCTTGAGATCCCTCACTGCATCCATACAACTCTTTTTGCTTCTCTTTCTCTTTCTCTATTGCTCTCTGCATTCTCTCGCTTTCTGCTGTTTCAATTTGCTTTCTCCTTCCCTCGTCCTTTACTCCTTGAATTGCTTTTCCTTTCCATTGATACAAAATGGCCTTGCCTGTCTCTGCCATTGGTTTTGAAGGCTTTGAAAAGAGGCTTGAAGTTTCCTTCTTTGAGCCTGGAATCTTTGCTGATCCAGGGGGGATGGGCCTCCGATCCTTTTCAAAATCTCAATTGGATGAGATTCTAAAACCAGCCGAGTGCACTATTGTTTCTTCGCTGTCCAATGACTATGTGGATTCATATGTCCTTTCAGAATCTAGCCTCTTTGTGTACCCGTATAAGATCATTATCAAAACTTGTGGGACAACAAAATTGCTTCTTTCAATCCCTGTAATTCTCAAGTTGGCTAGCACTATATCTCTTGCTGTGAGATCAGTGAGGTACACTCGTGGGAGCTTCATATTTCCTGGTGCTCAGTCTTTTCCGCACCGTAGCTTTGCAGAGGAGATAGCTGTTCTTGATAGCTACTTTGGGAAGCTTGGTTTGGCCAGCAAAGCTTACATGATGGGAAGCCCCGACCAACAACAGAAGTGGCATGTATACTCTGCTCATGCAGAACTGGCAAGCTTGGTTTGGGGAGCACGGCTGTCAGGCTCAGTTTATACTCTGGAGATGTGCATGACTGGTCTGGACAGGGAAAGAGCATCTGTCTTTTACAAAACATCTGAAAGCTCTGCTGCTATGATGACTGAGGATTCTGGTATCCGAAAAATCCTTCCACAATCTGAAATTTGTGACTTTGAGTTTGAGCCTTGTGGTTACTCAATGAACTCCATCGAAAAGGATGCGATCTCCACCATCCACGTGACGCCAGAAGATGGTTTCAGCTATGCAAGTTTTGAAGCAATGGGCTATAATTTTGAAGACGTTGATCTGAGCCAGCTGCTTGAGAGGGTACTGGTTTGCTTCCAGCCAGCAGAATTCTCTGTGGCCCTGCATTCCAACATTGTTCGTGAAGAGCTTGGATCTAAGTTCCCACTGAGCTTGAAGGGGTACTCGATTGCAGAAAGGAACGTTGAGTTGCTCGGTATGGGTGGAACTCTCATCTACTACAGCTTTGTCTGGGGTGGAGGTAGTAAATCTCCCCGGTCGACTCTTAAACACTTTTGGAGCGAGGACGAGGACGAGAGGGATGAGGAAGGCGAAGTGAAATAGCTTTGATTGAGAGCGGTCTTTCTACTATATAGCTACTTTACTGAATAAAATAAGTTTGTGAGGGGTTATGTTGTCTTGTGTCATGTTATTTTTTTTTATGCATTTGCAGTCGATTTTGAACTTCAAGGAAGTGTCCTATGGTTTGTTTTTTCCATTTACACTGTTTTAGGCGATATTCTTCCAACATTTGACGTGGAAGTGTTGGACCCTTTTATTGGAATAAATTCATGTTATGTTTCATCGTTTTATTTATATACCAAGTGATGTCGCAGTTATTTGGTTTTCCTCTTTTGATCCGGGATTTGATTTATCAGTGTTGGTGCCATGTTTTAATTTCTGTTTTTTTTTTCTTTTTTCTTTTTTTTTTTTGTTAATAGAAATCTTTTTAAAAGAAGAGAGCCAAAGACAACACCAACATAAAATATAAACAGGTCTTGGATATTTGGATAATTATTGCCAAGGAGCCAAATGCTCGAAACTGGAGCGTATTTCAGAAGTGGAATAGAGAACTAAAATGTTGGAATCCGTTTCAAACGTGTATTATTTTTATTATTTTTCTAGGCATTAAAAAGGGACTGGTAATAGTGTTGTTTATGCACATCAACAGATAATTTCGTATGATTGAAAATTACCACAGTAAATTCTGTTTGGTTAAAAAAAATACGTAGTTGTTAGTTCTTTATAATTATCCCTTTCAAAGTTGGGAAGACTCAAGCAAGCAGCCAAACTTGACCCAAGCAAGCAAATAACCAAAAGGCACATAATAAGCAAAATGCGAGAAGAAAAGGCATCGTCATATTCTACTTTATCTAATTGTTTATCAAAAATTAAAAAAAAAGAAAAAAAAAAGGAAGCATTCCTTGCATCCGAAAGGTGGATACCTAAAAGGCTCTTACACACGTAAATTAAGGGAATATCATGGCAATTTCTTCTTCTCTTTTTCAGGATGATTGCCGAAAGTTCAATTGCGAAGTTTTCCAATGAATACAATTTTAACCATTAATTAATCATGTGCACATCACGTGATATTATTTCTTTATACATGAGACAGACAAAAGTGCCATCTTGAATACATGCAGCATCATTTTGTCTGGTCAACATACCTACTCGTTAAGCATATAATCAATCTGCTTTTTCCATCACAAAGCATACAATAATCGAATTTAGAAAAGAAACAAACGAAAAGATTCCCTAGTGGGAATCCAGATCTGCCGTCCCGTTAGCCGCCCACCACTAAAAATTTGACAGAACTTGTCTTCTAACATTCCTACTATCATATTGCTTTAAATTTTGTACACCATCACATCAAAAGAATGTCATTATACCTAATAGGATCAAAATTTAAGAAAATTTTCAGTGAAATTATCGGATCATGTCAAAATCATATTAGACAAAGAAAAATTCTACTATTTAAATGTTGTGTGCTACAGATAGAGAGTCATACCCTACCATAAAATTCTCCCAAAATATAATATTTTGAAAAAGTGGTTTTGCCGAAATTGTGAAATCCTGTAATGAATATTTTGGTCTTCCTAATGGAAGTTGTTCTCCTGTCCTACCTCAAATAAATAAGAATGATCATCAATTACACTCGCTGGCAGATCCATAAAACTCGAACACAAAAATCGCAACTTTATACCGAAATATGTTACGGTCAGGGTGAAGTTTAAGACTTCGAACAACAAAATCCTTGAGTTGTAGGCAACCGCCCTTACAAAGTATGCAGACTTTAGTATGGGCGGAACTTCCTAGCGGCTCTAAGCTGTTGTATCCGCTTTTTGTCCTGCTCAAACTTGCTCTGAAGCAGCATAAGCTCTGAAACAGATAAAAATCTTTGCTTCATCAGTATATAAAAAGGTGGAAACTAATGGGAAAAGCAGAGTGGTGGAAAACAATCATAGACTTTTGATACGTTAAAGACTCATCATACCGTTCCTCTGGGCTTCTTTTCTTTGAAATCGGTAAAAATCTGGACCAACTGCTTTGGACTTCTTTTTCACCAAGTTGCCCTCTACAACAGCTTGGGCAACAGAGCCTACAGTTATTCCGCTTTCAGCATCGGTTGTCTTTTTCCTTCCTTTATGATGTGTAACAACCGTCCATCCTCCTTCAGCAGCACGAGCTTCTCTTTCTTTTCGTTCCTGCATTTGTGATATTAAACAAGTCAAATTCTGACACTTTTTTTTGTGTGTTTCTGTTACAAAGTTATGAGCCAAAATAGAGAATTTTCCTAGACAAATATGGGAAAACAAACATACTATACTGTATATCTGGTCTTTTCTTGTAGACAAATAGTTATGGAGAAGCGCAAATATCTGCGTTGTCTTACAAGTGAACTCTATTCAATTTTAAGCAAGTGGATATTGCTAGGATGATGAAACAATATATGCTCGCTATTTGTTACCTGTTCCAACTTTTCTTCGTGAGCAGTGATGAACTCATCTATTCTTTGTTGCAGTATTGTCAAGCCTGGTCTACTTTGATGACACTCTGTAATCCATTCTGTATTTACACAATTATTACGAATAAACTCAAAAAGCAAACCGTGCAGTGTTTCTGAACCAATTTGTTAAAGCAAAAATTATTATTTCATCCCGACATGGAAGACAACAAAAATGCATTCTAATGTCACGACGGCTGCTGTCAATGCGATAATTAACAAATATAGAGATTAGAGATAAATAAAAGTTGGAGGTAATAGTGAAACAGTTAAACAAAACTAGGTTTCCCAAAGGGCCACATTTTAGGAAGCATGACAGTCTAGCAGAAGATACTGCTATTGCAAGCGCATGCATATGAAGATAACAAGGCTAGTATATTTTTGGTCCGATATGTAGATGTCCCTAGATATCAGATTCCTTAGTAAAAGACACCATTCTACATTCTTTTTTATAAAACTAAATACACGGTATTTAAACACCACAAGTAGACATTTTAGTGGCCTTAGAGTTAAAAATATTTCAAAATTCAAATCAAGTAATTCATACTTTTCATTCCTTTGGAGTAGTCCTCATCTCCTGAAGAGATAAGATAAACATCATCCTCATCAACTCCTCCCTCCTTTTCCTGTGACTTCACCACTTTTGATGAATCATGATCCTTCTTTTTCTTTTTCTTAGCTTCCTTTGACTTGCCTACATAGAAAGTATTATTTGTTCATCCATGTCTGATAAACAATATAAGAAGAGAGCGATTGTCACAACTAATTGTGATGCATGAACACAATTAGATACACCAAACCCAATACCATACCTTTCTTTCTTTCCAAACAGTCCTCGTCTGCTGTAGAGACATGGAAAGCCTCAGTTTGATCAGCATCTCCTTTACCTGGCGAGTTTTCTAATTTCTTTAAAGAATTTTGCTCCTTTTCCTTTTTCCGAGCTTTCCTGGACCTACCTACAAAAAAGGAATAACAATGAAAGAAGATTTTAAGAACATAAAAGCAATAGTGGTGTCATCTTATGACACTTTGCTTGAGGAAAAAAAAGGACCACCAGATCAAAATATGTAATCTCTTCCTAAATTTCAAGAGGCTTTGTTTTGTGACTGTGTTATCCTATCAAGTAAACAATAAATTTTTGAAGCTGAGTGAAAGGAAAGAGTCGATACTTAATGCTTGAATAGAAACAATGTGTATTTATAACTTTTACCATTTTCTTCGTTGAAACCATTGTTTGTCTCGTTTTCTGCTTGATTACTCTTGCTCGCTAAAGCATTTGCATTCTCCACCTTCTTTACTCTTTTATTCCTCGGTGACTTTTCCCCCTTCTCCTTTTTGCCTGTTCTTATCGCATTATCAACCGATACCAATTAGAGAAAGATTGCTTCAACCATAAATTCATCTAGAAAACTATGTAGCAACTCAAAAAACCGCTTTTACCTTGAGTAGGAATATCCGTGCCTTGGACAACGCCAACATTCTGTTCCTTCTTCCTTTTTCTCTTCTTCTCTATAAGTTGGTCCCTTTTAGTTTCAACCTCCGTTTTAATTGCCTTTCTATCTGCAAGTAAACCAAAAAAAAAAAAAAAAGATAAAGGGTCTAATACGCTTCTCAAAAAAAATGCAAATAATTGTATTAAATTATTCATTAATCGGCTACTAATCTCTAATGCTTCAAGTAAACAAAGAAGATGTTATTCTAAGATGTTATTCTTGATTGATTCCTCCTAGCATTAAATCTTTTGCTAATGACTGCTGAATATTTTTTCTGTGCCCCAATGCTCAAATGTCACAGCTTTAAAGGCTCAGTAGATGCCTTTGCAAAAACTCTTCAAGGAAATCTATTGGCGTAACAAAAAACCTCGTTAAACTAATAACTAACGTACTGTTTTCAACAAAGAACGTTACTTTTACCCTCTCTAGTAAGAAAGGGCAAAAACCCAAACTAGCAAAATACAAGTATAAAACAACTAAATAAAAACTTTTACTAGTTCTAAGCAAAACCCAGAAAATATTTCATCAAATTCCTTCAAACTTGGCCAAACCAAAATGAAAAAGGTGGAATCAAACCACATGGATAAAGCTCCCAAAAAAAAAGCATAAAAGAAACAAACCGTCGTTTTTTATGAAAGTCTCCTTATTTTTGGTCTTCTTCTTGAGAAAATCTTTGGTTCCCATCTGTCTCGTTGGGTTTTGTTTGGTCTTGCGAAACACAGAGAGGGCAGCTTTGCTTGATGGATCTGGGTAGGGGAACGGCGAACTCAAAACCTCGTGAGGTGAGGAGCACTGCTACGTGAGAAAAGTAGAAGAGAAAACAGAGGTAAAAGGGCAATTGTGACATCTCACTTCTTTTAATATTGTCGTTTCCAGTGCTACGCGTTATCGTTTTTTAATTTTTTTAATTGGGGGAAGCGTGCGTGCGTTCTTCACATGAAGCGTTGTCGTTTTTTAATTTTTTTAATTGGGTATATATATATATATATATATATATATATATATTATACACATACTAGTGGGAAGCGTGCATGCATTCTTCGTATTTTATAGCTACAAAGAGAAAAAATATATATATATATATACAGATATATATATATATATCTTATAGATTTAGGAGAAAAGCAAGAAAATCGAAAAATTTAAGAGAAAAGCAAGAAAATAATACAAAAATATATATTGAAGCAAAAAAAAAATAAATAAATAAATAAGGAAAAGGCAAAAAAAGAGAAAAAAGAAACCTAATGCTATGTGTCAACCTCATGTGCAAAAGTACACTCACACTGTTCTATATAATATAATATAGATTTTTCGTTGATTATTTGGTTTAGTTAAAAAAAAATTATAGCAAATAACACTCTTTCAAAAACTAATTGTAGTAAATGGCAAGTTTTAAAAATATGTGTAATAAACAATAAATTTATTATATAAATAATATATTTAACCCTTTATTTATGATATACATAATAAATAAGTTATTTACATTGTAAATATGATCTCTGCTATAAATATTTTACTACTTGTTATTTAATTCAAAAGTTTCAAAAATATCTTATTTCCCTCCTTCTCCAATAAAAAAAAGTTGATAGATACTATTTAAAAGGAAAAAGTTTTTAATAGGAAAATATAAGAGGAAAGAAAAAACATAAAAATGAGAAAACAATAAAGGACTAGGTGTGCAAATAGGAAAAAAAATACAAAAAACAAAAAAAAAAAAGAAGAAGCAAAAAGTAGAAAAAGAATAGATAAAAAATAAGCAAAAATAAAAAAAAATAAAAAAAAAAGAGAAGAAAAGAAAAGAAACCAAGCCACATGTCAAACACTTTTATATATGGTAGGGATTTTTGAGCCCTAGGTCCCCAAACTTTCTAATCCTTAGCACTTGGGTTCCTATTTTAAGAATTTGAACACTCAAATTCTTGAACTTTAATTCCGTTAGCACTATTAATCTCCATCCTATAAAGTACAGTTAAATGCCGTAAAAGTCAATATTTTAAGGTTTTTTTATCCCCGGGAAATTTTTTTAACAAAAAGGTCCCAAAAGTTTTTTTTTTTTTTTTTTAAGGATGATTTGTACATATTTGTTCATACATTACATAAACATGCTTTTATACATAATTGATTATAATAATTTATAATAACAAAGTGATTAATTAGATTGAAAAACACAAGAAATTTTATATATTATAGAGGAAATCAACAATCCATTTCATTATATTTTGAATAAATTGCTTCCAATTTACAATATATAACTAAATAGTAGTAGCACATTGTCCAAGCACGTATTTGTTGATATATGCATATCATACAGCCTTTGAGTAGCCATCCTTTCTATTATGTTTTGGATAAATTGGTTCCAAATTATAAGACGTAACTAAATAACAATAGCACTTTGTCCAAGCACATATTCATTAATATATGCATGTCATAGAACCTATGAACAGTCTATTTCCTCTATAATATATAAAGTTTCTTTTATATATATATGATCAGTTTGTTGTTATAAATTATTATAATCAATTATATAAAAGCATGTTAATGTGATGTATGAACAAATATGTACAAATCATATTTACAAAAAAAAAAAGTTTTTGGAACCTTTTTTTAAATAATGTTCCTGGGGACTTTTTTTAAAAAATATGTTCCAAGGGATAAACCTCATAATATTGACATTTTACAGCATTTAACAGCATTTTAATTGACGGGATTAACTTTGCTAATGAAATAAGAGTTTAAGGACTTGAGTGTTCAAATTTTTAAAATGGAGATCGAAGTACCAAGGATTAGAAAGCTGGGGACCTGAGATGCAAAAATCCCTATGTATTATATAAATTTTAAAGTTTGGTATTCAAAGTTAATAGAATTATGATGAAAGGGCGTTGACGTTGAATATTTTGATCATGTATGTGTTTCATGATTTAGGTAAAATAGGAGTTGTCAATGTAGTTTGTCAAGCAGATTGGTCCCTCACTTTAGTTTGTTTTGCTTCCAAAATTTAAAATTTAAGTTATTATTTCATAAAATAAAATTAAGAGTAATTAATATCATTAGTCCTCAAACTATTTTGTAGGTGATAATTTGATAGGTTTGGAACATTTGATAAATTACAGATTAATCTTATAACTAAATTTGATTAAACCGCATTTAAAAAAAATGATGAAAACCGAAATTTACGCTGCTAATTCCATATCTCCATAATCAAATTTAATAAATCCAAAATTTATCGAAATTACTCACATAAAACACCAATTTAGATACCTTTTTTTAATCCTATCAATATTTTATTTTTTATTTACATTATATTTACCAATTGTTTAGTTTATAAGCTCATTTTATCCTAATTAATCTTTTTTTAAAATATATTTATCAATAATAGTACTGAATGCGCTTTTCACTACAATAAAGTCTGAAAACTAGGGCTTCAAAAAATTACAAAATAAAGAAAAAACGAGTAATAGAAAAAACTTTTGTCCTTTTTTTGCTTTTTGTCTTTTGTTTTGTTTTTTTTTTTTGTTTTTAACTCATACGTGATTAATACGGTTAAAAATTAAAGCCTCGTTAGTGGAAGTACTAAAAGTTTGTAATTTGTAATAAGTTCATGAACGAATTTGTGTAATTTTTTGTATGGGGAAAGTGTGACAATAGGTGTCGTTTTCTTTGTACTATTGTCGTTTTCTTTCAACTCCACAAACAATGTCGCTCCTAAGATATAGTGTCGTTTCCAAGCTATTGTCCCCTGCCTCCATGTCCATATCCTCCTCCTATGAACTTTCCATTCACGTCCTTAGCGTTCATCATTTGTAAGGCCCCCAGAACTTTGTTTTCTGAGGAGATTTTCCTTGAGCTTCCGAGATCATAATAACAAAACAAATCTATTATTCACAGCAAAAACGTGACGAACTAGATACGAACTCCTTTGAAGTTAAGCCAACAAGGGAACTAAAACACTAGGCCACCATTTCCACTCGGGTTTCTCTTCTGTTGATGACTCGATGGCTGGCGAAACACAATTCATTCAGAGTGTTTCTGCCGTTGTAATAAAAGGTCAATGGAGTAACCTCTTTAATCCCAAAGTTGGAGTTTTTCTCACTTCAACGACCATTCACCAGGTTTTTCTACAACTTTCTCTCCATGGCTATGGTCTTTCACCAATCTGGGCTTTCTTCAAATGGCTAGAGTCAGTACCCAATGCTAATTACAAGCACTCCTTGCAATGCACATGGACCATGATTCATATCCTAACGAAACACAGGCGTTTTCGACCTGCACAGCAACTGCTCGAGAAAATTTCTCACAGAGACTTCATGTCTTCGCCGTCGGTTTTGAATGCTTTGGTCACGGCCCACGATAACCCGGATGTGAATTCGCATGTTTTGAGCTGGCTTGTGATATTCTACGCCAATTCCAAGATGACCCAAGACGCAATTCAGGTTTTTGACCACATGAGAGTACGCGGGTTGAAGCCACATTTGCACGCTTGTACTGTGCTTCTCAATTCTTTGGTGAAGATAAGGTTGACTGATATGGTATGGAAGGTGTATAAAAAGATGATTCGAGTTGGCATCGTTCCGAACATTCACGTGTATAATGTGTTGATTCATGCTTGTTGCAATTCTGGTGATGTGGAGAAGGCAGAGAGTTTAGTGACTGAGATGGAGTTGAGGTGTGTTTTTCCCGATGTTTTTACGTATAACACATTGATATCATTGTATTGCAAGAGGAGTATGCACTACGAGGCTTTGTCTGTTCAGCATAGAATGGAAAGTGCAGGAGTTAGTCCTGACATTGTGACTTATAATTCACTTATTTATGGGTTTTGTAGAGAAGGTAGGATGAGAGAAGCTGTCAAGCTTTTTAGGGAAATCAAAGGTGCTACTCCGAATCATATAACATACACCACATTAGTAGATGGGTATTGTAGAGTGAATGACCTTGAAGAAAGCTTAAGATTACTTGAGGTGATGAAGGCCAAGGGATTGTACCCTGGGGTTGTTGCGTATAACTCAATTCTCCGCATGTTGTGCAAAGAAGGAAGGATAAGGGAAGGAAATAAACTTTTGATTGAGATGAATGAGAGGAAAGTTGAACCTGACAATATAACATGTAATACCTTGATTAATGCCTATTGTAAGATTGGAGACATGGGATCTGCGTTGAAGGTGAAGGATAGGATGCTAGAGGCTGGATTAAAGCTCGATAGCTTCACATACAAGGCACTGATTCACGGATTCTGCAAAGTGCAGGATATGGAAAATGCTAAAGAACTTTTGTTTTCTATGCTTGATGCTGGATTCTCTCCTAGTTATTGTACCTATTCGTGGATTGTGGATGGTTTCTGCAGTCAAGAGAATGAAGATGCAATCACAAGACTCCCGGATGAATTTGTGAAAAGAGGTCTTTGTGTTGAATTGTCTCTCTACCGGGCATTAATAAGACGGTTGTGTAAAAAGGAAAGGGTTGATAGTGCTGAAAAGATATTCAATTTAATGCAAACGAAAAATTTATCAGGAGACTGTGTCGTGTACGCTAGTTTGGCTTATGCCTACATGAAGGCAGGGAAGTCAGGAGATGCTGCGGCAATGTTGGATGAAATGTACAAGAGGAGGTTGATGATAACGCGCAAGATTTATAGAAGCTTTAATGATTCTTATGCGAGTGATGATGACATCATACGCATGTTTTGGGACGATATGGTTGAGAGACGCCTAATGTCAAGAAGTCTTCTCAAGGAAATGCATAACTTATAAAAAAGAAACATGGGAAATGTTGCAGGATCGTTGTCTCCTATGCCATGAGAGGCACCAAACCCTTTTTTCAATAGGGGACAGATCCTCGTTGTCCACTGGTTGATCCGGGAAAGAGGGTTCAGAGGGTCTTGCGCCTGGGAAACCCACTATCTCTGTCCCTGGCTGCCTTCATGTGTTGCCTAGACACACGTGTAAAGGCACCAAATGCTTATAGAAATGCAAATACTGTAAATCATCAAGCACATGGAAGCTTCTTCTTCAGACCTCCATAGCAGAGTCATTGAGTTTTAATTGCAATATCTGGGCTCCATCTTATCCCTATACCGTTTCTTTTGTTTTCATCTCATAAGGTGGCAATGGTCGAACCATTTTTGGCTGGGGGATTATGTTCTCCATGGCTACCAAAGAGATTGAAAAAGAAGAAACAAGTTGCAGTTGGGAACTCTTCTTATGGAGTTCTTATCGATGAAAATGCAAATTATACCAAATTTTGTCACCAAGTTTCACAATTTCTTTCTTTTTTTTTTTCTTGACTAATTACTCTTCGTCTGAGTTTTCACTTCAGGGTAGAAAAAAGTAGAGCTCTCTAATGTCCAAACTCATGGGAAAACTAATTCAAGAATATTATTATGGCCATAATCCTTCTATTTATGTACAATCTTTTTGGGTTCATTTGCACACAATGCAAAAACATAGTTTTACCATAGTTTATTATTATTATTATTAGTATTATTATTTTGATAAACGTTCATTTACTTTGTCATTCATTAGAACCAAATCTCAGATTAGGGGCATTAACGGAAAAATAGGTAGTAAATTTTGCTGTCTCCCGCTCTCCTGAATGTTGTCCTCACTAGGACGATCACATCGATGAATCATCAATGTTAATCCATGCTATGGAATCTGTCAAAAAGACCTCAAAATAGTAAATTTGTCACCGCTGAACATGGAAAGGTGTAAAAATTTCCAAGCCTCCTCAGTCAAACGCATCCAAAACACATACATTAACACCATATAGGTGACACGTGTCTGAATCTTGACAAACCTTGTCATGACACGTTTCAAGTTTCTCTCTCCACGTGTAGGCTAAAGGTTGGTTCCATACGTCTATATAAATAAACCTTCCAACTCTAAGAGACCCAATCATCCAAAGCGTTTGTTCTCTCTATTTCCATATAAACCAACAACCAAAACTTTCCAATTTCCCAAGAAACCAAGCAAAAAAATGGCAGACAACTCTGAGAAGATGAGCTACCAAGCCGGAGAGGCCAAGGGTCAGGCTCAGGTCAGGCTTAAATTATTACTGTTTATATGTGACAATGCAATTAGAGTTGGTCCATTCATTTCAAATTCAAGATTAATATTATTAGTATTGTGAATCTTGTATTAATGTTGGATGATATAATGTGTGTTTGATTCAGGAAAAGGCTAGCAACCTTATGGACAGGGCTAGCAACACTGGCCAATCGGCCAAGGAGTCAGTTCAAGGGGTTGATACATTACTCGTTGATAACATATAGAAATAAAATATATTTTAATACAACAGCTGTTTTATGAATGACGTGTTTGATAAGTCGGTTTGAACCCAAAAAAATGAGATTTAATATTGTTGCATAACAAAGCTTTATAAGAGTTTTATACTATAAATTGTTCAAACTCACCATGTCAAACACACTAGTAAATTTAACACCTAATGTTTGACATTTGTAACATCAAATACTTGTTGCACCTTTTTAACATCACATTAACATTGGACAAATGTTATGCTATGTTTATCTTTTTTTATATGTTACACTTTATTGCTTGTGGCTTATTTTCTTTGGTGGTAATGTTTTGAAATGTTTTTTTTTAAGGAAAAAAAAAATTGTTCATGTGTAGGCTGGTCAGCAGATGAAGGCCAAGGCGCAGGGAGCTGCTGGAGCAGTCAAGGATGCAACTGGCATGAACAAATGAGCTTGAATACAAAAGCTTTCTCCCTTCAGGAGTTCTGTTCTAGAATTGCTTTGCTTGTTTTTTAATTAATTGATTAATTATTTTTTCCTTTCAACAAAGAGGAGAGCTCTTATTATTTGGAGTTCTCATGCTTGGCTATGTTGTAGAATTATTCTCATTTTTAATTGCAAATAAAATTTGAATTTTCTGATTCATTGTCAAAATCTATACACATCATGGGCAAAAAAAAATAAAGAAAGCCAATCCTTTGAAAGGAGAAAAAAAAAAGGGAAAGGTGTACCAAAAAAAAAAAGAGCGATTATATAAGAAAAGCCATTAAGAGCCCGTTTGGTTCGAGTATTTGAATGAAAATTTAAATTTTTGTGAGAGAAAATACTGTAATAAAATAATTTAAACCGTGATTTGAACCACGAAATAAACATGCTCTAAATTATTTGGGGGCTGCTTCCAAGTCAGCTGATCTTTTGTTGGTGCTCAGCATCTTAATCAAAGCTTAAAAATTTGAATATCCAATAGTCATTCCAGATTGGACAGTTGTTAGACAGTTATCTTCAGTTATAGACTGACTTTGCATGAGTGAGAAAGTGATAATTTGGAGTGATTTTCATTCCAATCTAATCCGTCTTTATCCCATCTAAACTTCTATTTTAAAAATAAACAATTATTTAAACTATAAAAAGAAAAACTTAATAAATTTAGCGTCGACTTTAAAATATCTAATCACCATCAAATATATAAGTAAATGATCTTCGTTCTTATTATTTTTCAATTTATTCTAATTTCAGTAACTTTTTCATTACATGACATTCCTTGAAGGTTTAACAACCACATGAAGCTACACCTGGTAATGCTATTGTTTTTTTCTCTGAAATTTCAGTGCTGTGCATGTTCCAATCCTCCTCTACTCCATGATCTGGTCCTTTCTTTCGTTTTTCTTTTTGTCTTTATGTCGTTTCCATTTTATTGTTGTCGTTCCATTTGATATTTTGTGTGTGTTTTTTCTTTAAATTTTTATGGTTGTTATAAAATTTCGCAATGATGGCAATGTTTTTATCTATTTGTTGTCGTTAGTTCGATATTGACAGATGTTGTATTATTGTCGTTTTCCCGGTTTATGTCGTCTTTTCATTGTTCTCATTTGCCATTCTTGTCGTTTTTTATTTTGTGAATGCCGTTATTCAAGTTTATTTTTTGCACACTTTTGATGTCGTTTTTGCTGTCTTTTCATCTGTCAATCTCGTGCTATCGATTTTGACAAGTTGTTATTTTCTGATGTTGTTATTAATGTCGTCGATCATATTAGTGTCGTTTGTACTATGTGGTCGTTTAACAATTTTTATGCTATTGTCGTTTGGAATTCTGTTTGTGTCAGATATTATTTCTCTCGGCTGTCGTTCTTTTGTTGTTGTGCTTTTCCTTTTGGTGTCGTTTTTGTTGTTTGATTCTTTTAGTCCCGGTTATCCACTTATGGTGCGGCTTTATTTCTTGTCGTTACGTTTTTGGTAGTTCTCAATTTCTGTCTTTCTTGTGGGCGTTGCTTTTCTGTCTGTCGTGCTTTCTCATGTTACTTTTTTTCCTGAGAATAAAAACTTTTATAAGTAATTGGCCTATTTTCAACAATTTTTTTTTTTGAATAAAAGGCTGAAATTTTCAAAACTAGAAAAATAGTTGTAACTTTTGAAAATTAAGAAAATGATTTTTTTAAGGACAGTATGTCATCAATAAATACTGGTATATTATTGATGCACATAATTGATTAATATTAGTACTTCATTTATTAACAGTAGTTTATCACTAATAAATTAATTTATCGTTGATTTATTAACAATTTTTTATTGAGAAATTGATAAATAGACCACCAAATTAATCGATGATAAATTACAAATCAATATACCATTGATGTACGGCTGTATTAAATCAATAATATACTAATTAGCATTAGTACATTAATGCACTTCAGTATATTATCAATTAACAAAATTGATTATTTTTCTAATTTTCAAAACCTTCTGCTATTTGCTTGAAAAAAACCTTTAAAAAAAAAGCTATTTACCCCCTAAATCCCAAACTTTTCGTTTTGATTTTGATGCCCTTTTTATGTTATTTATAGTTTTTATTTGATGTCATTTTTCTGTCAGATGTCGTATTTTGTTTTACGCCCTTTGTTTTTGTTCTTTTTCCGTTTGATGTTGTTTTAATATTTTTCTTGTTCAAATTTGGTGTAGACATTCGTGTCTTACTTCGTTTGTTGTCGTTTGTAATGTTTGTCGTTTTTTTGTTGTTTACAATTTTTTACGTTGTTCAGAATTGATGTCTTTTTAACTGTTTTATATTGCTTAACTGTTTTAACCATAAGATGAAAATGATTTCTTTATAAAAAACATAGTAAATGAATAAATAAATAAGTAAACATTGGTAAAACGACATGTCGATGTCGTTGCTACGACTATGGCCCTCTTGCTCAGTCAAAACCCAATTCTCCCCCTCTAAACCCCGACACTCTCTGTCTGTTGCACGCTGAGCTCGACACCCGCAAAGTTTTCTGCAACTCTAAACCCAAAAATGAGACTTTCATGGCGTCTGCTTCGTCTCCGAGCTGGTGTCGGCCCCTCCTCTCGTCCGTTCGTACACCCCTCTCTCTCCGAGTTGCCATCCCAGCCCAACCTCAACTCGCTTCCTTCACGCTCGCTCGCTTCTCGGTACGCGCTCTCCTTCACAACCCATTTTCTCTTCTCACCTCGTGAATGATCACATGAATCCTAAATTCCAGATATTCCAGAAATTCTCATCCGAATTGGAGCTTGAAAGTAAATATTATGATCACGCTGTTATTTTGTCCGACATTTTCTCCAAATCGAGTGATTTGGAGGAGATTAAGAAAGATTTGGAGACGAACAACGTTGTGATCACCCATGATTTGATATTAGGGGCTTTGAGAAAGCTCGAATCTTCTCCCGATGTTGCGAGGAAGGTCTTCGCTTGGGTTTTAGAAAATGAAGAGAAGAGCTTGAGCTCAAAGTCTTATAATTTAATGCTGAGACTTTTTGGTGTCAATGGGTTTGTGAACGAGTTCTGGGTTTTAATGGATCATATGAAGAAAAAAGGGTATTTTATTTCCAAGGGCGTGCGTGATAATGTTTTGGAGAAGTTTGAGAAGGAAGGATTGGATGGAGATGTTGAGAAGTTGAAAGTGATTTTTGATTCGGGGTCGGTCGACAATTCGGAGAAGAAATAGCTCTAAGATTTGTAGGATTATCAAAAGTGAGGTTTGGGGAGATAATGTAGAGAAACATTTAAGGGATTTGAATGTTACGTTTTCTAGTGATATGATTAAAATGACGCTGGAAGGTATGAGTATGGATCCAATGAAGGCGCTTATACCGTTTCGGTGGCTCAAAGAGAGCTGGTTGTTCAAGCATGATCAGCGGACTTATAATGCTGTGGCAAAGGCACTGGGAAGGGAAGATTGTATCGATAGGTTTCAGAAAATAGTTGAAGAGATGCGGAGTCTTCAGTTTGAATTGGAGGGACAGACTTTCTCTGTTGTTCTAGGACGGTTTTGTAAGAGAAGAATGATCGAGGAAGCTGTGAACTTGTATGAGTTTGCAATGGCTGGTCACAATAAACCGTCGGCAAATTGCGGGACCTTCCTGTTGAGGAAAATAGTCACGGCCAAAGAGTTGGATATGGGTCTGTTTTCGAGGGTTCTAAAGATTTTTACTGACGGTGGGAATGTGTTGACAGATTCTGCTCTCGGTGCAGTTCTCAAGTTGCTAACAAGTGCTGGTAGATTTAGAGAGTGCATTAAGGTGTTGGAAGCCATGGAGGCAGGTGGATATGTTGCTAGCAATAATGTACAGAGTAAAATTGTATTCCTGCTTTATAATGCTGGCAAAATGGATGAAGTAATTAATTTTGTGGATGACAAGAAAGTATCTAGGCATGACCCGGATTGGAAGACATGGAAAACTGTAATCGAGGAATTTTGTAGAGTTGGAAATCTCAATAAAGCTTATTACTGTCTCCAAAAGATGGTTGAAAGCAAGGGTGTTGGTTCTGCCGGATCTCCTTTAGATTCTATAGTGGCTACATATTGCAGAAGGAACAAGGCAGTGGATGCTTGCAAGATGCTTCATAATCTTGTCAGTGAAACACAGGTCAGGCCATGGCATACGACTTACCAAATGTTGATCACTAGTATATTGGCTCAGGGTGGATTTAGTGATGCTTTGAAGGTGTTGGGGTTGATGAAAGGTCATGGGTTCCCACCTTTTATTGATCCATTTGTTGATTACGTCTCAAAATCTGGAACAGGCAACGACGCTATAGACTTTTTGAAGGCGACTTCAAAGATGTTCATTCTACCTCTCTGTTTCTCTGCGTGTTTGAAGCCTATTTCAAGGCCGGAAGGCTTGATGAAGCCCACAATTTCCTTTCTAAATGCCCCGGTTTCATCCGCAATCACCCCGATGTTTTGAATCTCTTCTTGTCCATGAAGTCTGAAAAAGATGTTGCTGCTACCACTCCCTTGGCCGCTTAGAGGCTTTTTTAGGGTGTATCTCTTTTTGTAGTTTTTGAGGTTAATGTAGCAACTAGCAAGGCATTGCTAAAAACAGTTTGGCAACAATATCATTTTTGCTTACATCCAAATTTATTGATTTTTGAAGAATGATAAAACTTTTTTGCTTAATGGCACTTGGCAGCAAGCAAAGTTGAAGTTATTCAAGTCAAGTATTTTCTTGACATATCATGCGTGAGTGTGACCTAGGACCTCTCCGGTAAATGAAGAACGATCAGATGCCGATATTAAGAATATACTGTTTTGAATTTCATTCATCTGTTTTGGTTTTGTCATGATATATATACATATATACACATATATATATGGCGTTCTGTGTTATGACGTGATTTGTTGCTTCAAAGCAATGTCTGATTCTAATTCTTCGTTCTCTCATGGTCTTATAGCTTATTTTTTATTTTTGCTGCTATCTTTATATGATGGTCGCTTCTTGTTTGTCCTTTGTGTTTTCGATAATGTTGTCGTGCAGTTTTGTCAATTTTCCGTTCGTTTTCGTTTTTGTATGATATAGTTTCTTTGTAGTTCTGTTTTACTGCCTGTTGTCGCTTTATATTTTAGGTCATTAAACTCGCCTTGTCAACATGTGTTTTATGAAAAGTTTGTTTTGCATTTTAATGTTGTTTACGGCATATAATTCCTGTCTGCCAATACTCGTGTTCTCCTTTGCAAGGGAAAAAAACATCGGTTTTATTTTACTATATATATATATATATATATATATATATATATATATTGTGTGGTCAGATATGGCTTTTGTGTAGATGTCGTTTCCATCTAGTCCACTTATTAATACCTGGTGTCGTTTTGTGTTTGTGTTGCTTTAATCATTGTCGTTTGTAAATCAATGACGTTTTCTTTTCAATGTCGTTTTTTTGATCTTCCGTCGTTTTTTTACTCCAGGAAAAGAAACAGTTCAAGCGGCGAACCAGATACTACCTTCTGAACCGAGGGGGAAAAAATCTGAAAACATCGAAGTCCGAAGAATTGGAATTCTTTAATTTCATCAAAATCCCGGTGAGGGTAGAAGAAGACAAAGCGTAGGCGATTTAAAGGAAAATATTAAAATTCCAGCTTGATACATAACTTGGAGTTTCGGGTCCCGTGAGTCCATGACCCATCAACATTTTTCCTCAATTTGTGACCTCAAAAGCCAAGAAAGGACAAAACAGTAGGTGCTTTTTACACAGATACCAAAAATGAAGTTAAAGTATAGCAAAACTTTTAAATTAGTGCAAGAATAGTAAAAATAATATGACTATAATTTTTAATTATTTTTGCAATGTTCTGAAAATACTCTTACAATTATTGCATTGTTCTGAAAATACTCTTACACTTCAAATCCACACCTCTCTCTCTTGGGCTTGGCAAACAACTTCTTTGCAACAAAACATAGCCCCATGTGAAGATGTCAAAAGAGGGCAGTACCACAAACTACAAGCTGGCAATTCAAGACCAATCCCCTTCCAATCGGTTGAGAATGAACCCATCTCACCAAACAAGTTGTCTAAAACATATATATAAAATCGTTGGTTAAAATCATTTTTACTGTAGTATGCGAGAGCTTTACACTGTAACGATTTTTTTTTATTGTTACTGTAAGTGTGAGAATTTTACACTGTTTATAACTAAGAAAGTGGTCTAGACCATAACCTGCCAAACACCTTTTAAATTGCACAAATCCTTAAAAAGGGTCTTGCTATGGTGTGGATTTTAATTCATAACATTAATAGCGTATTTGGCATTTTCAGCTTTAATTAAAACTTTTGGTTGCTATAATATAAAGCTCTCACATATTACAATATTAAAAAAAATTAATAACTGTAGTGCATAATTTTAACCAAAATTTGTTCAAAGCAATGCACCCAACGACCTATAATTTTGCAATTTTAATGTTAATGGTTGTTAAGTATATGATTTCTCCTCATAATTCAAGACGTCTACTCTGGAACCTTTACGGTTCACAAATGTATGGTTTTTATAAAAATCGGCCGTGGGAAAAAAATGATGTTGCCCTTGCAGCACTATGTGAGGATTAGTAAAAGACTAGTATTTTATGGTCACAAATACTAATAATTATGACTGGGATAAGAAACACAATTTTTTTGGGGTATTCAAAAAAGTATCTTATTGATAGATATTCATCTTTCATTGGTTAGCAGTGACAGAGCCATGTTAAACCAGGTGGGGGCTGCTGCTTTCACTGGCCAAGTGAGTCCTTTATGATTTAAGTCTAATATTAATTTTTTTATATTTTTTTCTTATTTGAAATTTATTCTTGATAATATTAATACTTTTTAAAATTTTTTTTACTATTCCTTCAAATTTTATCTTTTAAATTTTTAGAGTATTTAAGAACATTCGTTTAAACCATTGGTTTGAACCAAAAACACTATAATAATTTAAATTTTGTAAAAAAAAAAAAAAATTAACTATCATAGTTTGAACTAACAGCCTTGATCCAAAACCAAGACTCTAAACAACATATTATATTAATTTATAATTTTATGAATTGTAAATTTTAAAAATTGAATTAAAATCTATTATAATGATGATGATGTGTTTTAGTTAAAAATTTTTGTTTAATTTACATCCTTATTAAAAATTTTCTGGTTGTGTTACTCCTTGTTAGAGCTATAGAAAAATAATTTTATTCATACCCAACAGTTTAAAAACATGCGCTGTAAATCGGATAAGTAGTAGTACTGCTGGTAAATCACAAACATATTGAACAGAAAAAAAAGAAAATAATTCCCTTTCAAAAATACCATGCTAGATGACCCAACAATGACGTAAACCCGGGGTAAGCTTTCATTGTACATTGCTCCAACGCTCCTCAATCTGCAATGTGGCAATGAAATGGGACCCACAGAAGGACAACGACAATAAAAGACAAAGGTACGTATGGTGTGAAATCTAGAGGTAGAAAGAAGACTGGATATTATTCCCTTGCCCTTCTATAAAACTCAGAAAGAATCATCTGTCTAACTCAAATAATACTCATACAATCTTTGATTTGATTTGACTACTGATGAAGATTTGGTGGAGATTCTTAGATCTCTATATGCATATATAATATATTAACATGAATAAACAATAACTTAACTAAACTAATTATTTATGGGATTTCTCGTTTTGTTTGATTTTAGTGGGAAGAGTTTGAAGCTTCTTCTTTCAGGTGAAGACAGGCTTGCCCGTCTGGCAATTCTGTCAAACGGAATGAAATTGAGTGAGACCAAACGATGTGAGCAAAACGTGATGAGTGTGACTAAACAAAGGCACTCTTTACTAGGTCAGTTTTTTTTTTTTTTTTGGTATTATTAATTATGAGGAGATTGAAGATTTTTTTTTATTCAAGGAGGAAAAAGAGCAAAACTTTTCCCTTGTAATTTTCTGCAAGAGGGCAGAGGGGCTTCAGTTTCTAGCCAAAAAAGAGAAAAAAAGAAGAAAAGAAAGAAAAACAGCTCTTTTGAATTCATTTTTCGGAATTTTGGGCAAGAAACAAACGACAACTTATACTCTTACACACAGTGGGACAAATTGCCATCATCTCTTCATGATTAGTAGCTATTAGTCTCCCCACAAGACAGTCCTTTGCCCCTTAGTTTTTCAACAAAGGGTATGGCAGTGAGGGGACCATAAAAATTGAAAGAAGTTAATTCAAGTATGTCTTATATATACACACACACACATATAAATTATATGTTAATGGTCTCTAGAATAATTTTGACTGGCATTCTGTTAATGAAAACAAAATTAAAGACCATTGATAACCACAGTTCACAATCAATGTTACCAAAGCTGCAAACTCATTTATTGATATTTGGCTCTTTGAATGGTGAACACAGGATAGGAATTTTGCAGGATGAGTCACTAGTCTATTGTCATGGTTTGTGAACCAAAGTTGTTTAAGCTTTTGAATATCATAAAACTGCACATGGTGTGTCCAATGCTGAAATGTGACAATCCAAAGCCCAATAACTTTGAAACAAGTACATGCATTATGGCCTTTGGTAGTGAAATAAATGTCTTTAAGAAGGATAATGTCATTTTAACATAATCAATGTTCCAAAGATACCCAGTCAACCGTTATAATAAACACGATCTAGGACTTTGGAATCTTATTACCCCATGATACAGATTTTACTTTTAGAGCAGAAGTACCAAACACACCCTAAAGCTCTGGGGAGGCAGATTTTCCCACCAAAAAAGAAAAAGAGACCAAGTTGTGGAGAGAGAGAAATTAAGAAGGGAAATCATTGTTCTTTCTTTTCTTTTCTTTTTAAATTTTTTTTAACAGTTTTACACAAAGTTAAAGTAGAAAGGCGCATGAGATAAGGGACCAAATTATTGTTGGGGGATGAAGTGATTTTGGGGACCCTTTTTGAAGATGTGAGGACATCACCCATCACCAAGCAGAAAAAAGATGGGACACTATGTCCCCTCGGACCAGCTTTCTTTAACCATTTTGGGTGCCACAATTGTCGTTCATCTTATGGACAACTTCATTTTCATCACTTCCCCTTTCCCTTTCCCCTTCCCCTTCCCCTCATTTCGTTAGAATTACATCCCTTTTCTTTTTCCCTATCCATGAATTTTTATTTTTCCTAATTTTTTATTATGAAAACGTAGAAACTAGCTTGCTCTGTTACATTTCTAAATGTCTGTTTACAGAACGTGTGAGGAGTTATGCCTTTCTCTAAATTATCTAAATTTAGTAAAGTAACCTCCCCATTTGTTTCTATCTTCCTACTGCTTAAACCATGTGTTTTCAGAAATTTCAAGAAATACCTGAAAAACCCAGCTTCCCCTCTTCATATATCACCTAAAAATTTAGAACTTTTCATTAGAAAAAACCCAAAAAATTAAAAAAAATATAGAAAAAGGGAAGAACTTGTGATGAGTAGTTCAAGCATATGTTCCTGTTGGATGCATGGGAGTAATTATACTGTTATTCACTTTTGTAGTGAGAAGGGCCAGAAGCTAATCAATTAGAGCAACAAAAAAAGATTCCCATTGTTCTTAAAAGCATTTTGGTAGCATTACAACATTACAAAAGATAAATACTTTTTGAAGAATGCACAAGTGGCATTAAGAAGTTTGACACACTAGTTATATTATAAGGACTTTTACTATGAACACCCAGATGATCATTGCCTACACCAGCTATAATAGGCTTCAGATTCCGTTCCATTGTCACAAGAAGATTTAAACTTCTTTAGTAGTAATTATGGAGATAGAGCAGCCTGCTCTTGGGCATCAATAAAAAAATGGTTTTCCGCAGTAAGTGGGGAAAAAACGTTTTCATTCCTTTAACCTTATGAATTTTTCATGTTTCAGAAAATTATCTCCTAAACTTTTAGTTTTGATAATTAATTCTCGATTTTTCAAATCATTATAATGTATTCCAAATTGACGATGCCGTTTAAATTATTTACTGAAATAATGATATGTGTCTCACGTTTTCGGTACTTTTTATGTTGAAGTTTTCATGCCTTGGCGCAAATTCCTCCCTACAACTTTTAATTTTAGCAATTACATCACCAATTTAACTGGCATGATCATGATTTTGGCAACATTAAGGGGTCAATTATTGACACTAAGGTAAAAGCTCATTTTAGCAAAGGGCGGAAAATTTAGGAGGTAAAAAGAAACAAAAAAACAAAAACAAAAGAAACGTAAAAGGGGTGGTAGTGTGCACTATAAATTTGTCAAATTGTGGAGATATTAATCAAGTGAAGTGTAAAAGACCTTACATGCAATGGGTTGTAATATACCGGGACAAGATGGGGTCTAATATTTCTGAACTTGGGTTGGTTTGCTCCACAAAGAGTCTTAAAATTCAATTGCATTGCCAAGGCTAGTGTCACGTGGGTTTGTACTTGATGTGCTCAGAAGAAAATAAAGTGCAAGCTACTAGAGAGGGCTCTTCATCTCAAACCTTCAAGCCAACTAGTAGAGGAACAATTATTTCCCACTGATTTGGGACTATCTTCCTTGTTTGACTCTCTCAGGATGCAACAGACCAGCCCCACATGTTTCAATTCATATATCTCCTCCTTTTTTTTAGACCACTTTTGTTTCTCTACTTGCTGTGAATTACTTCAAGAATGGGGAATTTAAGATCCCTTAGACTGTTACTGCTAGGGCCAGCAACTCGGACACAGCACGATAACATGATACGAAAACGACACAAGATAAACAGGTTTGGATCGCACGTTTATTAATTGTACCATAAATGGGTTGGCACGAATAACACAAAAATAAAAGGGTTGGACTCGTGCTAACACGCTAAACATGTTTAATTAAACGGGCCGTAAATGTGGTAACACGGCACGACACGACCCGCCTATTTATAACACATTTAAACTTAAAAATAAAAATATTTGAAATATTTATAGTAGGTTAGTATTAATTAGATATTGTATTTTTATTAATTTTCTTTATTGGCTTTTTTTAAATTTTTTTAAAATTTTTAGTTAATTGGATTATAAACGTGTCATATGCGTGTTGTTATCGTGCCAACCCGTTACGGCATGTTTAATAATCGTGTTAATTGTGTCATGCCGTGTTACGCGTGCCATAGGCGTGTCGTGTTCGTGTTTGCATTTCTGGCACGTTTATTAATCTTGTCGTGTTCGTGTTTGGGCTAAACGTGTCGTGCTGTAAATGTACCGATACGAACACGGCACGAACACGATTATTGCCACCTGTAGTTACTGCCCAGCTACTTGTCCAACTAATGTGAAGAAAGTACAAAGTGACTCCAATTTTTGCGAATGCAAGTGCACGTTATTGTTGTCAAATATTATAGTTCGTAAAACCGAGTATTATCCCACAAGAACTAATCAAAGTACCGAAATTGTATTAATTCTAACTTTATCGATAAGAATTTTTTTAATGAAAATAAAATCAGGCAATTAAAATAAAAATTAAGCAACTAACAAAATTAAAAAAAAAAAACCAATATTTTCAAGTCATAGGGTTTTTGATTTTGCCAAACCAATCTGTCTTGAATTATTTATCAAATCAATCTCAAATTATTTTTCTAGTTGATAGTCAAAAAAGGCTAAATTATTTGATGCTCCCTTCTGAGTTATACCAAAGATCCTCTCAATTGCTAATCTACTATATTCCTATGTGAATTATAACAATTAAAAAATTAAGTTTCATGGATTTCATTTAGCTACCATATTAACCATGCAATTATATTTTTATCTCACATGCAATCCATGGCATTCAATACAATGATCGAAAAACATAAATCTCATTCCGGTTTCATTATGAATTAACAAGTCATCTAATTAGTGACTAATTAATTAGAAACTGTGACACCTGTTATTTTTCTAACAGGTATTAAGGTAATTAATTAATTATTAGTATATCAATTAAAAATTTGTTTCATTTAAAATCTATTTTACAATATTTATTTCTACTTATTTTTAGAATTTCCTATACTTATTTAGTACACTTACCAAAATGCCTTAGAACTTCTAATTAATTACAAAAAAATCATTTGGTATTATTTGAACTAAAAGTCTCCAGAGGAGACACATTACACCGACTCTTACCATCCTTGTCTCCCCCTCAATTATTCTCCTCTTTCTTTCTCACGTTTCCTTCTTTCTTCCTTGCTCATTTCTTTTTTCTTCTTCCTCTGCATCTCTTTTTTTCTCTCCTTTCTTGAATGAATAAGTCATAAAGACCAAAGGAAACCTCAAGGTACCTTTCACAAAAATTCTCCATAAACGATTTCTCACAACTTAAGAATCAAAGAAACTTAAATGTTTTCAAGATCAAACCATGGATTTGAGCTAAGTTTTGAGGTAAGGTTTTCTAAGCTAAAAACTTTGATCTAATTCGTATTTTAGCATGAGATATATATAAGAATGTGTTCTTGTTGTTTGTGGATAATTATACAACATTTTTAAAGCTTGATTTACATAAGTCTTTATTTAAAATGAATTTTTGAGCTAGTTTTGAAAAGTTTTGATTTTTGGTTTAGATTTGTACATTGAGCATAAAAACTTTGAGAAAAATGATATACATGTGTTTAAGGGTGATATTTTATAGTTTTTATACATTTTATAAGTTCTAGAAGTTCAGTATGCCGATGAACAGTAACTGGTAGGCCGATGAACAGTATCGATAGGCCGACAGAGAGTCCAAAAATAACAATTTTGGTCGGTAGGCCAAAAACAGTAATCGGTAGGCCGATCGGACAGTCCAAACTCATATGTATTTTATCGTTTTGTATTATAAAATATTCCAAGTATTTCATATAAATGATTATGGCATACTAATAAGAATAGATGGTAAATTGACATGATTATGGATTTGGGGATTTAGTTAAAGTATGGTTATTTATACGTCGTAGTATAACGAAGTACTTAGAGCTTACGTGGTAAACTTGTTATTGTGAGTTGTACTTGAAGCTTACGTCGTAAACTTGTTATTGTGAGCTGGAGGTTATTAGCATGGTATTTGCTAAGAGGTAGTGAATCTATTACTGATCTTTTGTGAGGTTTTTATAGAATTAAAATTGGTTGTTTTATTGCAAGATATATATATGTATGTTGGACTGTTATTATATGAGTATCACATATGAGACAATGATATAAACTCGTCCTGTATTGTATGGCAATGAATATATTGATTTGACGTATGTTGTTGTAAATTGTGAAGCATGGTTAGAAATATTAACTCTATAAATAATGAATGATCATAGAGGAATGGTAAAACATGAAGAGGACGGCAGTTACGCTCTTAGGCACGAATACCCCAAAAGGTAAAACACGGGGAGGCAAAGGCGCTCCCTTGGGTCGAAAGTCCTAGAACGCACTGTAAAGGAATCAACTTAGTGAGAATCCAGGGCTTGATGTCCTCTCACCGGAACACCCTTGGAATGATTGTAGGGTGGTCAAGCGTGCCTATTTGAGTTTCGTTGAGTTGAGTGATATGATATTCTATCGCACGGTGGATATAGATGAGCAAAATTGAATCCTGAATTAATATGTATACATATATGTATGGAACTTGATAAGAATGATCATAAGGTATTTACTGGAATTGAATATAATAATATTAATAAATAATAAATGAGAATTAACTAATCATGTAGGTTTTAATATGGTAATAATAAAAACCTAAAGGTGAGTAATGTTTTTTATATTAAGCATGTTGTCGTTCATTCTCCTATATTTTCATCTTTTTAGGACTCACCAAGTGTGAGGTGGTTACGAGAAAATAGTTGAGGAAGTTATGTAGCTATATTACATTGGAATTGCTTCATTTGTTAAAGAATGTTCTTCATGATAATGTAAGAAATTGTGTGTTACTTTTTGTGACCGTATTAAGGCGTGTTGAAGGTTAGAAGAATGATGATGATGATGATGACAATTTTGTATTATCAAATTTGAGGTGCTACATTAAACTATAGTTTAATTGTTGTTTTTATTTTTATTTTGATTTGAGAGTTTTCATTCAAAGACCTGGGCAATTTCTTTTGATGTTTTATTTTTATTTTCTGATCTTTATTTTATTTATTAAAAACTATTAACGCCTACTTAGGGGCGATACAGAAGCATTAAGAATAGTGATAAACACTCAACTAAGGAAAGTAATTCTTCGATTGATATTGATTAAATAATTCAAAATATTATAGTCCGACCATATCATAGTCCTAGAAAAGAAATTTAGAACATAATGGAAATAGAAAACATCATAAATAAATTTTAAACATGAGAAAAGAAAAGAGAAGAAAACTAGTTGAGAAATTGAAGTTGAATCCGTCTCTGTCCATTTGGGGTATTTTCTACCACATCTCATACCCTAGTCTGGGTCTTGACCACATAATCAAAGGGCTGTTACTAGCTAGGAGCTTTTGAACAAGATCACCAAAGACCTGATTCAACTAGGCTTGGTGGGGAGTTACTGACTGAAGTGCAGGTATCCCTTGGTGACCGGTTCGGGATTATCCACATTTGGAACCACAGGATTGCCTGGATTATCCACATTTGTTGGTAGTGAAGGGTTTAGTAAGTTATCGTTTTCAAAGTCACCGAATGAATTGCCAAGTAGATAGATCAGATCCAGACGCGGCTGTTGCTCCGCGGCGATATGGACTCGATAGCGCCTCTACTTCTAAGAATGCCCTAAATTATTCTAAAAACCCCTATTTATAGTCTTGGGGTTATAATGGCAATTTTGTAATTTTTTATAACTTGAAAAACCAATTTTCAAAGAAACACACAAACTAGCACCACAGCTTCGGCTAGAATTTGAAATGGTGCCATATTTGGGCACTGTGGCTCCAGCATAAATTTTACGCAATAACTTCCATAGCACCATGGTCCATTCTCTAAGTAGTGCCATGGCACCCAGGTCTCGGGTTCTTTTAATTGAAATATTGGGAAAATTTTATATTAATACTCTATGTCATATTGAAATATAGGGTTTGGTACCCTCAATTTTTGGAATATTTTATGTCAGTATCTCGACCTTTTCGAAAATCTTTTTTTAGTATCTTGGAGTCCTTTCTTTAGACACGAAAAGTCAAAATTATCCTTCTAATATTTGACTAAAATTTTGACCAAAAAAACCCAAAAACTTAATAAAATCATTTCAATCTTTGGTTCTAATTCTTTTTTTTTTCCTCTAACTTTTCTACATTTGAATATGGAGTAATCTCTCTCCCTCTTCCTCTAAAAAACAAAAAACCAAATCTCAGCTTTCTTCTTTCTCTTTCTCTCCTTATATAGAGGAATGCCATTAATGGCATCTAAAATTTCTTTGAATCCCCTCTTTGGGGCAATAGATTTGCATAGCAATGGTGCGACAGATCTCAAGGGTCAGCCATTACAAGGGTCATGAGATCCAATGCTCGTTCCTCACGAGCGTCGGCAGAGACCCATGCTAAATGCTTACTGGGTTGATGAAACACCATCGCTACAAAATCAGATTGCACGCAGAAAGGGAATCTTTGGCCGTCAACTGTTGCGGGGCTATGTTGGCCATAGGGAGGCTGGCAAGGGGCTACATTTGAGTCATGGAGATCTATGAGGTGCTAGGAAAATTTCTTTAGATAAGGAAAATGTTGGATTTTTTTGGTGTTGAATTGAGTTTTGTTGTCAATTGATTTTCAAGGACTTGTAGAAGGGAAAAATGAAAAAGAGGATCAGGGGAAGAGGATGAACAAGAGGTGTTGGGCTAGAATATGGTGGGGCGACAGCTTTTTTTTTTTTTTTTTTTTAATTGAGAAGGAAAAAATCTAAAGCATTGGATTTTTGTTTTTTTTTTTTTCAATTTCTCGTTTTTTTGGTCAACTATAGAAAGGATAATTCTGTCTTTCGTGTCCCAAAAAAGGCTCCAGGGTACTAAAATTTTTTCTTTCTAAAAAGTCAAGATACTAGCATAAAATTTTCTAAAACTGAGAGTATCGAACGTATATTTCGATATAACACATGATACTAACATGAAATTTTCCCTTAAAACTCCTTTTTCTTATTTTTCAAGGCCTAGGCGCCCATCTTCAAAGCCATGGTGCTCCTCCTTCAATGTTGCTTCAAGAAGTCTTAAAAAATCACCCACGGACTCTAACTGACAAACCTACAATATAAACTAAAAACAAATAAATAAATCCTAAAAACACTTGAAAACTAACAAATTAATAAATCCAGAGTAACCAAAATATAAGCACAAATTTAACTCATCGCAAGGCTCTCCTCAATTGTCATTGACTAGCTAGTTGAGATGTTGATAAATTATCAAATTGATATCTTAGATCCAATTCTGAGACTATACATAGTGTATATAAGTAGCGTTTCAAACTATTATTTGGTCATGCCTCACATTTTTACTAGTCTTAAACTAATTCCTGAGCTGCCTTATCCTTTTTATTTAAATATGATTTTGTTTCAATCAAATTCCAGGTATAATCACTAATGATTTTGTCAAAAGAAAAAAATCATAAATCAAGGAAATCCCATATAAAAGAGTCACATAAAATAGAATTCTACCATAGATGGTGGAGTCAAAATAAGTTACTTTAATTCTTGTACAATTTGCCTGCTTTCTCACTATTTATTACCGTATAGCTTGTGGCTGTTTGTCATTACGCCTCATAAAAGCTTTAGTGGTGTTTAATGCATCAACATAGTCATAGAGCAAAAGTACTACAAAAGCAGTGTTTATTTAAATAGTTTTAAAAAAGGTTTTTGAGTTTCTAAAATTGTTTGCTGATACTGAGAGCATAAGCAAGCAGAGTTCAAAACTTTTGCCTAATTGCTTCAAGAAAATAGCTCACCGACTAGTTTGAGTGATTGTTAAAGGAAGGGGAAAAAAATTCATAACCTTTAAAGAGAACCACACTACCCCCATTAATTTTTTATTTATCAGAGGTAGATATATGCATGGAATAAAGCCTTATCTTAAGAAAAAAGGAGAAGGTACATTTCTCATTTTAGTTAAAGAGCACCAAATCAGAACCAAAAAAAAAAAAAAAAAAAACCACAAATAAATTGGCTACAAGGAGACAACACTATTATAGGAAGCCTACTAAGTGACTCTCTTTAAATAATTGCTCACCGGGAAGGAATTTATGTGCACTTCATTCTCTGCCAGCATAAAACCCACTGCACTTGGTTGGAAGTCCTTCCGTTTCAATTTTAAGTTGAGGGTTCGAGTCACCCTGAACTTCACTTAAAAGTGATGGTATTTCCTCCCTCCTCTTATACCAAAAAAAAAAAAAAAGCACAAAGCTTATAAATTTCAATCACTAAATAGTGGAAAGAAACATAGCAGCTGTTGTAAAAATAAAAAAATAAAAAAATTATCAGTTGAAAACTAACAATATTTTAATCACCCAAATTGTTTTTTTTTTTATTATCAAATAATTGAAATTAAACTAGACGTTACAACGTAAGAAATTCTGTTGTTTGTAAAATCACATGGCATTATGTCCATTGCGTGCCCCTTCTATACAAGTACAATACTGGTACAGGCCTTTTTTAGGACTATTAATTACCAAAGTTTTACAAGGTATTTAGTATAATAGTTAGAACTATTAGTTAAAATTATTTTTACTGTAACATGTAAAAGTTTTACACTGTAGTGATTTTTTTTATTGTTATTATAACATATGATAACTTTATATTATTCGTAAATGAAAAAGTGGTTTAAATCACCTTTACCAAACACTCTTTTAATCTTCTCCCACAATGCATGTATATAAATATACATTTACATATATGTATAGGTTGATAAACTATCTTGTAAATTGTGCCCGTGTATATATAATATCTGTTTTTATAAGTTCATGCATCTCTAACTTCGGCATCAATTTTGTAATCGTGCAATTGCAGTTGCTATACAACAAGGGCCCTAATCGGATGACTTCACCATTTTAGAAACAATGCATTTTAAGCAGATAATAGAAATCCCAATTACCGTTAACAGAAAAAAAGAAGCATTCCAATCACACTGTTCTAGTCCAGCTGTCACATTTTCTTTGGCTGTTTTTTTCTGAAACCAGACTGCACTGGGCACACTATCATTTTCAAGTCCACTAAATACAAGGGATAGATAAAGACATGCAGTGCAGACAAATGGGTTAAACTTTTTCCTTGGATTATTGAATTTTAAAATTAAAAAAAAAAATGAAGGTTATGGTCCTGACTAGAGGAGAATCTGTTCAGTGGGCATGCCCTTTTCCTGGCTTAGAAGTGATGAGAATTGTGAAGATAGGGACAATATTGGCTAGCTGCATTTAATCCGGGATAGTTTTGTCATTTTTCAGCAATTAAAATACTTTGTTCTTATCCTTGTGTTTGGTCTATTCCAACTCTGTAACTTGTTATGGTAGCCCACGAGGCTGTGTAAGTCCTTTTGCCTCCTCTAGACCACAACCAAAACTATTGTTCAGATGTGCGGGTTTAACCTTAGACTTCCTTTTAAACTTACCCTCGTCTGGGACACCGGTTTAAACTCTCTTATTTGAACCGTCTATATTATAAAACTCTTGACCACTATAATGTTTTGAACAATGCCAAAGACTCTATTAACCTTTTGTTACTCACTGAAAGTGGTAACCATCTATACTTGGCTAGAATGACTTGTTGATTGCAATTATACCGTTATGTGAAGAGATGCTTAATCTTCATTCAAAATAAAGCTTGGCCTCAAGGCTTTCTTGTCCAAAATAATAATAAAAAAAAGTTGATAGATTCTTTTTCTCTTTTTCAGTATTTTTTGGAGTTTTGAAGGGCAAGAAAACATCACATATTTTTGCTTTTGAACGTGTCAATTTGGTAGAGCCAAAACATGGACAAGACACATAAAACATACATCATATAAAAACATGCATCATATTTCTTTCCTTTTAAGAATTCTGCGTTAGAATAGAATGTGAAAATTAAAAAAGAAAAAATCAGTGAAACACAATTTTAAGCCGTAAAAATTATGAGAAATTAAGAAAAATTGGACAAGCTATACAAGTTCAAGATCACCAAATAATAATATATGTTTCATGTACTAATTATACTTCGTTTAAGCATAATCCGTTGGAGCTTCTTAAACAGCTGGAGAAATGGTATTAGAGAGAGAAACCTCCTAGAGAAAAGAGGAAGTGTGGCAGCTTTTGCTTTTAAACTTTTTCTCTTTTTGAACAAATTTTTGGAAAATGACTGTCTGCTGAAGGTCGAGAGTAGTGGCGCATGTGTCATTGTCTTTTTTTTTTTTTTTTTTTTTTTTTTTTTTTTTTCCGATTGTGATCTTGTGGAATCTACAAAGCATGCCCAACATTTCCAGCCAAAAGAAACCAACTTTAGATTAAAAAAAATTACAAATACATCATATCTTAATATAGTATTCTTGGGTATACATGTTTAAACATTAAAGAATAATAAAAAGGCATTTCAACAAAGATCCTCAAGCCTAATAAGGTAGTGGGTGGCCAAATCCATCGTCAATCTCGAGCCCCAATTTTGGGTTTTCCTCGAGATGCTCACATTCTTGTTTCCTTTTTTTTTTTTTTTGTTACTTTGCTTGGATGGTCATGCCCAGGGAATGTTGGATTCCTCGCAGTCCCAAGCAAGACATTTCCCTCGTCCACACGTATACAGTATATGCTCTAGTCACTTTTGCGTCTAAATTGTGAAAATAAATAAAAGAAAAAGGTTAAATTAAATACAAACCACCTAGTAATAATAATACCTACATGCCCATTTCTAGGTTATAATTTTAAGCGATATTTATCTTTCTATGCTATCTGTTTTGTGTTAATTTAAAAATTATATTATTAATTTTTGATCTTATCAAATATATACTTTTAGATTAGATTTAATACATAAATTTATATCTTATCTCAGTTAATAGTTGATTTTGACCTTTAAAATGATCAAATTATCTTTAAGTAAAAAATAAAAAACTAAAACTTTCAAAAAATAAGAAGAAAATAAAAATAAAAGCCCACAAAACACCTACTTTTGAAGGTATTTTATACATTTTTAAAGGCAAAAATCTTAGTATAAAGTTTTTTTTTTAGTTTTTGAAGTTATCTTATTTTTTAATTTGAGGGTGTTTTGATAATTTCTTAAGTTAAAATTAAAGGTTGATTGGCAAATGTATAAATGTGTGCCTTAAATCTAATATATTCTAAAAGTATAAATTTGATAAGATAAAAAACTAGAAGTATATTGTTTGAATAAACTTAAAATATATGATATAAAAGATGAACAACCTTAATTTTAATGACATAGTCATTTCTTATTTTTCTGTTTCATTGACCATTCCTTCAATTAAAATTTTGCTACTCATTTAATTTTTCAAGTACTGTAAGGTTAGATTTTTAAATTTAGATGCCATTACAATTAATATTAGGCTGACAATTACTAAGACACAAAAATAATACAACAGAATTGAGCTTCATCACTGACTATGTCAAGAAGAAATTGTGCCATCCCCTAATGAATGTGTTTGTTATTGTTGGGTTCTACACCTCATAAAATTACGAGATTATTATTATTTTTCTCATGCTTAACTTGCTTTATGTGCTTTTGAATTGAATAGCGCTCTCAAAAACTCAGAAACACCTTTTCTAAGCCAAATGCATGATTGCACTAAAGCGAATTTCCCATCATCTCCTTGTGCATCTGTGTTCATTTATCTTTTTCTTTTAGATTCTGCCTAAGATTTGGTTTAGTTTTGTTCTGGAGAGACACTTATATAAAAACATTATTTTTCACTGTCTCTTGGCTCCACGACTGGCATGCTGGTGTCCTTTATACTACTGCTACTACCAAAAGAACCTGGCTTTTTCTTTTTCTTTGGGTCTGAGTACAGGGAATTTGTGGTTAAACATTGAACGGTATTATATCATGGAAAGCAAAAAAGAGTCCTGATTTAAAGATAAAGCTGAAAACAATTTGAAACCCACTTTTGTTTTTTGGGTTCTCCTATCTTTCTTCTAAGCTTCAAAGCTTGTCAGTCATCATAAACAAGATTGATTCATCATCAGGGAGGACTTGGTCACAGTCTGTCTCTTGTGTTTTGTGAACTTGGATTCAATGGGAATGAGAGGATTAGAAGAAGAAGCTGCTCTGTGTTTTTTGGCTTTTCTTTGGTTCTGGAGCTGTGCAAGTGGAATTCTTTCTCCCAAAGGTGTAAACTTTGAAGGTAACTCTTGAAAAGACAAAAAAAAAAATACAGTTTAGTTAGCATGGAAGGATATAAATGAGCATTATCTCATCTGGGTAATTTCCCTTTTTTTTTTTTTGAATTGTTTCAGTGCAAGCTTTAATGGGCATAAAGCATTCTTTGGAGGATCCTCATGGTGTGCTTGAGAATTGGGATGGTGATTCTGTTGATCCATGTAGTTGGACTATGGTCACTTGCTCTCCTGAAAGCCTAGTCATTGGCCTGTAAGCTGTTATTTCTATATCTGAAATTCTGAAAGATTCAAAAAATCATTCCTGTGATGGAAAGTTTTAAAATTGAGGCCTTTGAAATTGACCTTTTTTGCAGAGGCACTCCAAGCCAAAATTTATCTGGCACTCTTTCTCCAAGCATAGGCAACTTATCAAATCTTCAGATTGTGTAAGTGTCCAATCTTCACAATTTAGAATTGCTTTTGGTTTTTTCTTTCAAGGTATTGATATTCTGTATTACTTTATCTTTTTCAGGCTCCTCCAGAACAATAACATTAGAGGACCAGTCCCTCCTGAGCTTGGGAAGCTCCAAAATCTTCATACACTTGATCTATCCAATAACATGTTCACTGGAGAAATTCCTTCCTCTCTTGGTCACCTCAGAAATCTTCAGTACTTGTAAGCATTCTTTAAAGCTCAAAAAACTTTTTTTTGTACCGTATATTATATATGTGTGTGAGTGCGCGCGCGCGCTTTCCTTCTCTTGTTGTTCTAATTTTGCAACCGGATTTAGGAGGCTCAACAACAACAGTCTCTCTGGAGAAATTCCGACGTCATTGGCTACCATGACCCAGCTCGCCTTCCTGTTAGTCTCTTGGCCTTTTCTTTTGTTATGACGTTTGATTTAACATATGATTCTCAAGTATGTTCTTTCTCCTCATTCTGTTATCTTCTGGTTCTCAGAGACATGTCCTACAATAATCTCAGCGCCCCCGTACCCAGATTTCCTGCTAAGACATTCAAGTAACTCTTTCTCTCTCTCTAAGCAGAGAATTAAATGCACAGCATTTTCACAGTTGTTTTCGTGCCCATTTCAGCATTGTTGGAAATCCTTTGATCTGTCCTACGGGATCTGAACCAGGCTGCTATGGAATGACACTGATGCCGATGTCCATGAACTTGAATAGTACAGAAAGTAAGCAAAATGTAGTATACTCATTCAACGTTTTCTAAAACTTCTTGCATTTATTATTTCCAACTTCCATAAGTTAAACCATTTAATATGTTTGATACTTGTGCTGAATCTCACAAGCAGCTCTACCTTCTGGCAAGCCTAGAAGTCACAAAGTAGCCCTTGCCTTTGGTTTGAGCCTCGGATGCCTGTGCCTCCTCATGCTTGGATTTGGAGCAGTTTTGTGGTGGCGTCATAGGCGCAACAAGCAAACATTCCTTGATGTTAAAGGTTTGTTAAGTTCTAAAAACAAATATGCTAATAATACCTTGCACTTGTAAAGAAAAAATTGGTCAATTCCTCACTTATAATCCCCATATGTCATTGAACTCCAGACCGACATCACGAAGAAATTTCACTCGGAAACTTGAAGAGGTTCCAGTTCAGGGAACTTCAGATTGCAACAAATAACTTCAGCAGCAAGAACATACTAGGAAAAGGTGGTTTCGGGAACGTGTACAAAGGGACTTTGCAGGATGGCACTCTTGTGGCAGTCAAGAGGCTTAAAGATGGCAGTGCGCTCGGAGGAGAGATCCAATTCCAGACGGAGGTTGAGATGATCAGCTTAGCAGTTCACAGGAACCTTCTCAGACTATATGGGTTTTGCATCACACCCACAGAAAGGCTTCTAATTTATCCATATATGTCCAATGGCAGCGTTGCCTCTCGTCTAAAAGGTAAAAACAAAAACATTTTGTTACACTACATTAAAGGATGGCAATTCTTACTTTCTGGTTTTAACTCTTTAGTTGATGTTGAACAGGAAAACCAGTATTGGATTGGAGCACTAGGAAGAGAATTGCGTTAGGGGCTGCAAGGGGACTATTGTACCTTCATGAGCAGTGTGACCCTAAGATAATACACAGGGACGTGAAGGCTGCAAATATACTGCTTGATGACTACTGTGAGGCTGTGGTGGGGGATTTTGGACTGGCAAAGCTTTTGGATCACCAAGATTCACACGTCACCACGGCCGTGAGAGGCACAGTCGGGCACATTGCTCCTGAATATCTCTCCACCGGCCAGTCCTCTGAGAAGACAGATGTTTTCGGGTTCGGCATCCTTCTTCTTGAACTCATCACAGGCCAGAGGGCACTTGAGTTTGGCAAGGCTGCGAATCAGAAAGGAGCCATTCTGGATTGGGTTAGCTCACTTTCTTTGAAACTTTGCTCCCAGCACAGCATAGGATGAATATAAATCGCCGTTTTTCTTATCTTAACTGTTGAGTTGTTCTGATCACAGGTTAGGAAGATTCATCAAGAAAAGAAGCTTGAGATGCTAGTAGACAAGGATCTTAAGAGTAACTATGATAGAGTTGAACTTGAGGAAATGGTTCAAGTGGCTCTTTTGTGCACTCAATACCTTCCAGGTAGAAGACCAAAGATGTCCGAAGTGGTGAGAATGCTTGAAGGCGATGGGCTTGTGGAACGATGGGAAGCCTCTCAAAGAGTCGAGCCAACAAAGGGGAAACCGCAGGAGTTCTCATCCTCGGACAGATACTCAGATCTCACAGATGATTCTTCACTACTAGTCCAAGCAATGGAGCTTTCTGGTCCAAGATAATTTCTCTTAAGAAATGAAAAGTTTTCCTCCTTTAAAATCAAACCGGGTAATATTTTGTGAACATATTATAGCTGAAGCTATTAAGTTAAAAATGAATATTGAGAGTTTTGTTTTCTCTTCTTTTGTTATATATCAGAGAGCCAAAGGTTTTTGATGCTTGTATTGCAATTGTATAGTGTTGTATTGCTAAACTGACATGTCTTGATTCGAGATATAATGTAATCGATATTCTTCTTCTTCTTTTCCCTGTTCTTGCTCCTTTTTCTTCATCTCTCAGCAAACAAAACATAAGCTACGGCCATAAATGAGAAGTAGGACTAATTGAAATTTTGCTTTAATCGTAAACAGTCCAAATTTGTGAAGGAGTTTATTAGTTCTTCTGGGATCGTTTGACCTCTATAACACACGACGATCATCATCTGAACCATTGGTAAACTAGAAAGTATAAAATCAAAGAATTGCCAATCAAGAGCTGATTCGAAGAGACGTCCGATGTTCACTACTTTAAGCCCCTTAAAGTTGAAAGAACATTGTGTAATCAAGAAATCTGCAACAAGTTTTGAGAAACACCGTGCTCCATCAACCTATGAAAAGAGACAAAATGTCATCATCATGTCCAGTAAAATGTCATCCTCTAGATATGAACAACCAAATTTTTGCCGAGAAAACTCACCGATATTGATAGTTCTTCCAAGTTTGGAGCACTTCTAAGCAGGCAGAGAAAAAGCATAACGTGCGTCAAGTTAACAACTAAGCAAAGGTCAGATTATCAAGCAAAACAGGAAGTCTTTCTGGGAGATTTGTGTTGGCCAAAAATAGATTCAACAAATGAACAAAAAACTCGTTATAAGGGATAATCTATTAAGACAAATTAAGAAATTCTCCGGACAGAACAAGTTTGTTACATAATACTGTGCATTATGCAAACAGCCAATGGTCCTGGACTAAGTTGCAATCCTTTTGCTGCATAAAGGTTATAGTTGGGATCCTAAAGAAAATGTCAAAACTAGATAGCAATGGATTATGAAACCAAAAAAAAAAAAATCTTCAAAGGCAGAAACTGTCTTCTGATACCCGAGTTTTGTGTTCTGGATCTTCATTAAAAAAAAAAAAAAATCCTTTCTCAAATTCAAACAAAGTGCACAAACATTGTGTAGCTGCAGGCTTGTAAGGCTACTTAACCCTTGAAAAGAATAAGCCAGAACTAGCTTAATCACACAACCAAAAAGCTTAAAACGACTCAGTTGTGGGCATGGTAACAGACCAAAAAGGAACTTGAAACGCTGTGGCGAATCAAACGCCTTAAGGACAAACTTCTTCATGTCTTCCATTGATAAGAAAGTGATCATACGGGCAGCAATAAGCAGCGAGTTTGAATTTCTCAATTAGGCCAGTGTTGTTCAGTTGAACTTGATGAAGGATTTTGGTAAATGTGATCCCACCTTCCACTTTGTCCAACCACATTGAATCAGGGAAGATTTTGACATCAAAAAACAAACTGTGAAAGGCAAAGGCCAGTCCATTTTGTCAAGGTAATCTGTGTGGAATGCAGACCACCAGAGAGTATTTTACACAAAATTTGAAAATATTATGGGCAATCAATTTGAACATTACACTTAAAAATACAATGTGTTTAGCTAATTCAGTTCCAATAAAAACTTTTAGTAAAGCTTTTAAATAAATTTTGTACAAATGCAACAATTTTATTCTAGTTAAAAAAGAACTGCCACGGGTT
This sequence comes from Artocarpus heterophyllus, assembly GCA_025403435.1. Classification (NCBI taxonomy): domain Eukaryota; kingdom Viridiplantae; phylum Streptophyta; class Magnoliopsida; order Rosales; family Moraceae; genus Artocarpus; species Artocarpus heterophyllus. Next base: position 10,421,366 of record CM046348.1, on the reverse strand, counting down.
TCATTTCATAGACTTACTTTATTAAATTTGATCAACTACAACAAAGAATCGATAGCGTTGAAATATTAAGCGGTTACATCTATTGCTCATTTTAATTAATTAAATTTATCAACATATATTTATAAAAGCTCTATATTTAATTGATACTAGATGTTATTGGGATCGCAACAAGTGTCCAAGCAATTGAGCAAGCAAACACCAACAACAAAACAACCCCAAGGCATACCATAATGTACAAAACATAAGGTAAACAAAATTCTACACACAATTTATCATAATCATATTAAAACTTATTAAATTAACATTTTTACATCATTTAACATTTTTTTATTCTAACTTTCTTTACTTTACTTTTTCAACAGAAATAAACAACTACAAGTTACTCTATAATCAATTAAGGGATCAATTGTAGCAGTTTTTGTAGCAACGTCAGTCAAATAATATCTATGTAAATGGTGTAAAAAGCAGAACAATTTGACGAAAACGTTTCGAAATCAATTGAGGGACCAATTGTAGTAGTTTTTGTAGCAATGTCGTCAAACAATATCTATGTATTTCTTCAAAAATTTATCACAACAATTACATAAATAAACATAATTCTTAAAAGAAAATACTAATTAATTTAAGGTTGAAATTATAGGGAAGAAAATACTAATTAATTTAAGGTTGAAATTATAGGGAACCCATATGTGTCAAGTACCACGGCAACAATTTTTATATTAACCTAGATATACCGGAGACAACAACATTAAGGACAAGGTACTAAGAAAACGCCAAATCAATAAAAAAATTTATTTTGCTTCATATTGAAAAAATTTTATTACCTTTTCATTTATTTATTTGTACTTTTACATACGCAAATTTTCCTACCAAATTCAAAAAATTGACTTCCTACCAACGTCATCAATACCAACGCAATCAACCGAAGAACAAAAATTAGAAAATTGAAAACTATAGAAATCGAATGCTTGAACGCTTAAGTTTCTACTAAATATGAAATTACAACAATACATATGGAAAGTCATACTTCAGAAATCAGCCCAAATAACTACCTACCTTTAGAGACATGGCGAGAAAATCCATATCTGCACCCTTTTCCCGGGTTCCAAAAGGAGGATTCATTACAGCAGTGTCAACAGATTGACCTAAACAAACAACATGTAACTAGTTAAGCTGGATTTGAAATCATAAACAAACAATTTAAAAGACGCACACTATGAAGGCAAAGGGCAGGGACTTGTTACCTCTCCATCTTAAGTTCCTGATGTTGCACTGAATAAATTCCATGTCCACCTGCAGATTCAAGAGATTAACGACAAAGCAATACCGTTTAGGGTGAATTAAAGAGTAGTAAACAAAGCATAGCGATTATATAAAAGCAAATGATTAACGAAAATTTTGTTTGATCTAATGGAATTGTATAACGAGTGGCAAGCCAGTAAAGGTTACACAAGCGCCTAACAGAATCAAGAAAGCAACAGTACCTCAAGATCCTCCGCGTTTAGACAGGCAAGTTCAAGCGCTTGGGAGTCGACATCAATGCCAATTATGTGTCTGATTAATCAAAAAAGAAGGAATGAATACTAACTCCAAAAAAAATAAGAAAGTACATAATTTTCCTACTTGTAATTTATGGATCACATATCAAGTTTAGAACTATGCTATATGGCGTTGGTGGTGCTAAGCAAGTAAGCCCGCGTTCTATTAGTTTAGTTGTGGTGCTTAAGGTTCTCCGAGCAGCCAAAATCTGAAAAAGAAAAGAAATAAGCAGTAAAAGGGAAAGATATGTTCATCGTATGACAGAAGCCAAAAGACCAAAAAAAAAGTGATGCCAAAATGAATTGAGAAATTATTAGTAGTGACTCAAAGGAAGTAGGGGTTGAATTGATATATGAAACATAATATCTTTAATCTCCACTAAAAATTTTAAAGGAAGAAACAGAAGCAGAAAAAATTGTTACTCACTCTGCACCCAAGAGTGCAGCTGCAACACCTAATGTACCACAACCACCGCCCAAATCAGCAACAACCTTGACGCTCACGTCCCCAAATGAATTCTCTGCCTGATCCATTAATAATAATAATCATAATGTGCAGACTCAAACTTAATGACTCGTAGTAACAACGGATATATAATTCTGCAACTCTTGTTGCATTTAAAAAATCAGTTGTTGTGGTTGCGGCTATAGTTTAACGGTAAAACAATACTCGACTCTATCTAAAAGTGAAGAGCAAGGGATTCCCAAGTTCGAAAAAAACTAAAAAAAAAAAACGGTTATTAGTTGCATGTTGATAAGACCCACCTTAGGAAATGAATGAAAACCGAAGATTGAAATTATAAAACATGAAACACACACGAAAGAAAGAACCTTTTTACTATCTTTATACTTACAACATGAGAATAGAGAGCATTAAAAGAAAAAGAAAAAGAAAAAACAAAAACAGACAGACACAGAAGAAACAAGCCACTATATAATACTCTCTAAGAAACAGGAGATGAGAGAGTAGTACAGTGTAGAGCATGCGAGAAGCAATGTGGGGCCCAGTTGGGTATTGCTCAAGTTCAATCTGCATCACAAAGATGTCGCCAAGATCGTCATTAAAGAGTTGAAAGAATGAGATTATCAACGACTTTGTGTTAGAGAGAGACTTTTGGGTTGGAGAACTGTTGACGGTTACCAACGAGACCTTCCCACTGTTTTATCTTCATATTTGCTCGAGTGGAGGAATCCTTGGACGAAACACGGAAAGGGAGAAGATTCAGCTTCAAAAAGTTATCGGACGACCATTTTGTAAACCGGGAAATTTTTTTTGAAAAAAAAAAAAAACACTACTTTATCAAGTTTTTCTCAATTTATGTGCATGTTTACAAATCATAAAAGTATACTTTTAATTTGAAAATTTTACTTCAATTTCCTCCTTTACATGCTTTATGAAAAAAAAGGAGAAAATAACAGAAATATGCTTATATAGTTTTCAAAAATGAAACGAAAACCTTGTTTGATTCCAGAGATGTCAAAATGGGTCGGGCCTAGTGAATCGGTATAAACGACACATTAAAAAGCAAGTGCAGCATGACATGACACACGATTATTAAATAGGCCTAGTCCATCTTGCTTATTAAACGAACTAGTCTTGGTGCAACTTTTAGGCGCAAAACATGTTAAGGGCACGACACGATACGGTAAGGTCCCGACACAAGAACGAGCACGTTAAAAGCACGACTGAGGACCAATTATAAGCACGATTAAAATATGAAATTTAAAACTAATGTTACTAATATATTACATATTTTTATAAATTTTTTGAAAAGAAGTTCTAAATTTCTAATAGATTTAATTAAAAAAGAAAAAAAAGATCAAATAGATTCTTTATTGTTGGTAAATTGTTAATTGTCAATATATATTTATCCTCTTTGATTTATACAAAAAACAAAATGATGGAAACCATACTGTGCAAGATTCTACAATGTTGTTGTCTTGTGAAAAAGATTTTTTTTTTTTTTTTATCAATAATGCACTTTCTTTTGTTATGATTTAGTGTGTTTTTTTTGTTTTTTTTTTTATAAATTTAACATTAGATAGGGAAAAGACACATTAAGAGCTAAAAGTACAATAAAAAGCACGAACATCGATATAGGCACAAGCACGACCTAAGCGCTTTATGGGCATGGCCCATGGGCTAAGCTTGACGTCACAAAAATTAACTAGGTCGTGCCTAACACAATATAATAAATAAATGGGGCAGGCCTAGATACGAAATAAAGCATGCTTGGACCTAAATTAATTTGACATCTCTAGTCAAGTGTTTATTGACTATGTTGTTCATCACCCTTATTAGGATAAAACATTACCCTTTTTTTGACTCAGTTCACAACTTTCAAATAAATAATTTGAGCTTTGACTTGTATGAAAATTTTTTGGCTAGAATGAAAAAATCAAGAAATGTTCATATCAACTTTTAAAGTTCAGGAGGCAAAATAATATAATTTTCAAAGTTTAGAGGAAACACTTTTAATTTTGAGAGGTGTCCTTGCTAATGTTTTAAAGTTTGAAGGATGTGCATATCAGTTTTTAAAGTTCAAAGTACAAAGTGATACCAAAATTTGGGATGTAAAAATAATTTATCTTAATAAAAAAAAAGATGTATATCATCGCTCTCAATATTATTGTCACCCGCTAGAAAATTGTCGCAAAAGAGAATGAAATATTCACTTTTGGATAAACACGTAGGGTGTGTTTTGGAATTTCGTTCCAATTAATTCTAACTGCTACAGTTTGAAGCTCTTACATGCTACAGTATGAATCAAAAGTATGTTATAGTATAAAGCTCTCATATGCTACAGTTTAATTTATTAGTTCCAACTACGTTCTCAGACGTACTTGTAGTTTGTGTTAATAAAAATGCCAGTAGATCTTTTTCCAGTTTTACAATATTCTAGATTTGACATTGTTGTTAAGGTTGTTCAAGAAACCTGAAAACCAACCAACAAATTAAAAAAATAAAAAAAGCAATTCAAATCCAAAAATCAACCAAGTCGGTTGAAAACCGACCACCCACAAAAAGTGAAAGGTCGACCATCAAAAGAGCATTTTTTGGTCCGTCGACCAAGACTTTTTTAACATATGAAACCCTTTCAAAGATTTATTAATGTATATGTATATATATGAATATATAAACAAAAAGTAAAACTTTTGAATTTAGATGAGTTTTTGTTTAATTATTTAACTTATGCCTTGTTCTAATAATGAGGTTTTAGACTTCCTTAACACATTCAATTTAGACTAAATAAATATTATGGTATTGCTTTTCAAATATTGGATTATTTTCAGTATCTTAACCGGTTACTTTAATCAAAAACCGACCAAAACTGACTGCTACAAATCCAACCATTCTTAGTCGAAAAGCAACAAACTCTCTGTCTATTTGGTCAGCTCTCGGTTCCACTTTCTCAAAACCGACCAACCAAAAACTGATAAAAACTGACCGATAAATACCCCATTTATTGTCACGGTTCTTTTCAAGTAGCCTTTTACAGAAGAATTGGAAGATCTAGTTTGCATTTTACAAGCAACAGAACTGTAATTTCTTATGAACATACTAGTTCTGAACATGCCATTTCTATTTCATGCTTCCAAGCAACAGAAATGTGTGTCATTTATATCTTAGGATAAATTGCTCTAATAGTCTCCAACCATTTATAAAAGTAAACGTTTGGTTCTAAACTTTTTATTTTTGATTTATCAGTCTCCAATCTTTGATTTTACTTGCTGAAGGACTAATTTAACAATTAAAAAATTAATTTTAGATAGAAAAAGATAACAAACTGACCCTCAAAGTTATCAAAAATGGGCAAAATGTCTCTAAAATTAACGGTTTTTAACCGTTAAATTGGTCCCTTAAAAATTAAAATAAAAGGTTATTGATTGATAAATTAAAAATAAAATATTAAGGCCTAAAATCATTCTTTTGTAAAATGTTATGAATTAACGTGACAATTTACTTTATATTTTACTTCATATTGGAGTTTGTATTTCTTGCTTTCATTTTTTTATTAATGTTTTGGAGGCTTAGAGTTTGTATATCTGAGCAACAGACAATAAGCCGAAAGCAAAGCCATCGGAAAATTAAACCAGCAAAATTGCTTTTAACACCACCACTTTTATTTGATAAGGACCTGCTTCTGGTTTGACTTCACACGATGAACGTTGAAAGTTTAGACCATGTTGATAGGCTTGGGATTAAAATAGTAAGAAACGGGTTTAAAGAAACATATCAGAGAACCTGTCTAAAAAACCTACTTGCAAAGTCCATTTACTTTTGGTCCCAGATACCGTTTTAAAATCATACAACACAATAGTCATACAGCATGTCGATGATGACCGATGTAGAGCCCGGTAGTCTCACTGCCATGATTATGTACGGGTAATATCTTGCCATCAATTTAACTTGCAGTTAAACTCCAACAATAGGCTAAGCATTAAATTTTGCCGACTTTCGTTTGGATTCAATTACGTAATTTCTATCTTTCTTTGAATTTCCTTTTTTCAGCTGGAAAATGCTTAGAACAAGCATCTTCAAATACTATTTTGGGACTCAATTTTGAGTGAAATCCACTATGTGTTAGTGACAGGTTAAGCCAGAAACTTGTTTTCCTCTGCATAGAGATAAAAATACTATGAACGGGTGAATGAAAAATTGACACCCAAAATGCACACATGTACCTGTAAAATTTCAAAGCAAAAGTGGAAAAATTCTCTTATCCCACATCGGAAAGAAATTGAAACCATGGTCTTTTCTAAACCTTATATAAAGGATACCATTTTGCTTTTTAAGCAGAATGAAATACAGAATCCCCTTTACTTTCAGAAAAAGAATCAAAGTACATAATTTTATCTCTCTTAACCACTGCTGACTTGATTTCTCCCTTGATTATGGATATCTAAATATTCATTTTTTTTTTACGGTAAGAATGTCTTTGCATAATAGTAAAACAACCCTTAACACTACATATGGGCGATTCTCACTTGGCTGGATCACTACATATCATAGGTGACATATTTCCCAGCAGTCTAACTTGGCTTATCTTCACTTGTCCTCACACTACATATCATAGGTGACATATTTCCCAGCAGTCTAACTTGGCTGGATTATCTTCACAACTTGTCCACGCTTCAGCCCGTAGTATCTTGCAGGATTATCTTCACTTGTCCTCACACTGACATATTGCCCAGCAGTCTCACTTGGCCGGATTATCTTCACAACTTGTCCACGCTTCAGCATTGGATCAGTAACTTGAATGCGAGGAACCCAAAAATAAAGATATAAGAATCTACAAAGCAGTCTATGAAGTATAGAATGAGGTGCAATCATGCGCATGGACACAACCCAAACATCCAGTCTCAAGAAATAGTAAGCAACAGTTTGTTAGAACTTAGGCTTTCAATATTAACTATTTCACAAATTTAAACTCGCAAATCCCAGCCTTAATAAAATGTGGCAAAAATAGCCAATATACTAGGAGTCTTTTGCGTGTGTATATGGGTGTCTAATAGTCAAGTAGTAAAATTTTTTTTTTTCTGGTAGGCTGCTTACGTAACGTTAATGCAATTATTTGACTAGTAAATTGGAGTGCTGAGACTTGAACAAAATCAAGAAAGCTGACCGTAAAAAAGTACCTCTAAGTTCACAAATTAGACAACTATCTATCACAAAACTATGAAAATTCTGTCCTCTCTCCAAGCTTTTCTCCTCACTACTTAATGTCCCTCTATGTATGACCACAATGTACATAATCAATAGGCTCACAACAGTTATTGACATAATAGTTTCCAAACATTTAAATCCTTTTGAAAGCAATGTAATGTTGCAAGGTACTGTCATATGCTACAATGTTTATAGTTTTTACTAATAGCTTTAATTACCATGCTAAACACTGTCTTATTCCAACAAAATTTTCAACAAGTATCAGTTGCAGTGCATTGAATCTTTGAATTATGCCAGAGTCTTCTTTTCCTCGTCTCCGGAACAAGAAAATGTTTTGTCACATTAACCAACAATTCCTCTTCCTGTGTCAATACAAGATAAAAAAAAGTTGGATCCTCTGGGCAAAGTAAGCAAAGTTGCATCGTCATCGGCATACGGCAAGACTATACCAGGGTGCATCGTGTTTGAGATGAAGAAGTTCCGCAACTATAAAGCAAACATGGATGCTGCCAAATTACCAAGTCATTCCACACAGGCCATTCTATCGAAACTCGGCATCTAGATGATCTAGTTATCAATTTGCACGGACGATCATCTGAATTTCTAAACTACCCGCACGTTAGTCCTGCCACGAAGACCGATAATTCAACATTTTACCGCCAAATGCAACAATCTTGTAAAGAATTATGTACTTTCTTTTAAAAGAAAACATATATTACCAAAAAAAAAAAAACACGACACCAACAAACAACCGACTTTACTAGTAGACTCGAATAAAATACCGAGGCAAACTAGTACATGTGTTAAAAGGGAAAAAATGCAAGAATTGTAATACACATAAAGACATTAAATGCTCCAATAAACAACAATTGAAGAGGGATAGTTTTTTTTGGTTGAAAAGGCTTAGTTGTTGAAAATAAATAAATTCGTATATACATTAATCTCTCATGTACAAAGGAGTGTAAAAAATTTTTCCACTATATTTGCACATTAGCATAACACAGAAAATCGCAAGAAACAAGACAATGTGTACAATAAGCTTCGTAAATGAATTGTCTATCCTATATATCAAATTTATCAAAACTTTTTTTAAATATAGCATTCTAATAAAAGATTTACCTCTTTCTTCTGAAAAGAGATTCGAAACAATTTAGCTTTATCATCCTTAATTTATACTCATTTGCCCTTGTAAAAATCATTTACTATTTGATTTTTTTTCCTCTCTATCCAAATATACGTTTTAATCCATTCCAATTTAAACGGACTTATATTAAAACAAATAATTGAAAAAACCAGTTTGTATTGGAAAATCTCAACTAAAACTACTCAATTCTACCCAAATCAACTTCAATCCAATTTTTTTGGGTTCAAACCCGCGATCCAAACAAGGCATCCTCAATTAATGATCAATCAAGAATTCATGATATACGGGTGCTACTATAGCAAGAGCCAAGAGGGGTTGTGTTGTCGTTTATTGAAGATTCGACGTGTCGTTTTGATCCCAACTTTTGCCTGCCTTTCGACGGTGACGCTACGCCGCTGGTTTTGATCACTTTCATTGGTGTGAACCCCAAAAAGTAAAATTTAGCAATCATTGGTTTGTTTATATTAAAATTATGGAAAAGTAGAATTTTGTACCGTTTGAATAAAAAAATGTATAGTGTGTTTACGAAAAGAAAATAATAAAAAAAAAAACGTTTGATTTTTAAGTAAACGTTTAGAGAGCATTTATTTATTTGTTATACACATAAATAGAATAAATAGTCATATAATTATAATTTATTACTAAAGGATATTTATAATTGTCTCTAAAAAGGTACTCTTTAAAACCACCAGACTTGATATCTAATCCCACCTTTAAAAGTGTGTGGGAGAGCTATGGAGTAAAACATTGAGTTAATTGTATAACTATACTTAATAGTTTATTATTTTTTAATTTATTTCTCTTGTTTTTAAAAATTATAAAAGAATCTTTTGAATTTGAAAAACTTATTTTAAGTTTATTTCTTATAGACCTTTTTTGACTTAAAAAGTATAAAGATAAGATAAAAATACCATTAATTAAATTTAATTTGTTTATGAAATATATATTTTTTCTTGAAAAAATTAAAAATATATATATTTTAAAATTTTAAAAATCATAAAAATTAATATCTTTTTTTAGAAATTTGATGTTTTGTTTTAAGGTTTTTTTTTATGTTTTTAATATGTAAAATATTTATCATAACTATTTAAAGACAGTCACGTTGTTGTGTCCCATTTTTTCATGTTATTTTGCCCTATTTTTTTTATTTATGGGATGAAATTGAAATAAGTTTTATAAAATTTTAATGATACCTTTGTAGTTTCTGAAAACAAAATGATAAATTAATAAATAGTTAAAACTGACAGATATAATTATATAATTAACCCCAAAAACATATTGTTACCTTCTCTGCACAGCCAAATTTGACAAAAACAAAATTGATTAACAATAAAAATGAGAATTATGAAAAAAAAACCTTATCGGTTCGACACAGTTTAAAATCGTATTCCTCAACAGCATATTTTGTCAATTTAGCATAAACCTCTCCCAAGTCCTGATAAACAAGACTAACTAAAAATGAGTTGTGTCGCAAGCCTCCACTTAAAATAGAAATACATGTTGGCCCCACATGGTTGCATGTATTTAACAAATGGACAATACTATTTATTCCGACTGGGCTATGGCCTGGCCCTCTCAGTGGGGTGGGCCCCACCTAGACCCACCCATCAGGTGGGGCCCACCCCACTGAGAGGGCCAGGCCACAACCCAGTGGGAAAAGAAAAAGTTTTTCTTAGCAAATACGACAAAAGCATCAATCAGCATCAGCTAGACAAGTCTGTCTCCTAGTCCTAACCCCCCAACCCATCTCTTCTCTCTACAGGAGTGGCAGTGAAATCACAATGAGAAAGAAACACAGGCCAAGGCTGGGACCTGCCAAAACAAGATTCATTTTAATATCTCCTCTCCACGCACCACCATGTAACTTGTCCATTTTCCCAAGGAATGTGAATATCTATCCCTTCACATCCTTATCCTCAAAGTTCAACTGCACTATAAAATATATATATGTATATATGCTTGAGTAAACTTCACAATTTTGGGCCATTTGGTGTTGTTTGCTTTGTATTTGGGTCATTTTCTATCACTCCACTTCTTGACTACTCAAAAAGCACTTTCTTTCTTCCTTTTTTTTTTCTTTTCTAGGGAGCCAAACAGGACGTTAACACTCATAACAGTTAATTTCTTATTTTCTAGAGAGAAGATAGGGGACTAAGTAGATTAGGCAAACAAACCATTTACATATATAATCATGATGTATCTTTTAAGCAGACAGAAATTAGAGTACATTGAGGAGGAGAGTGATCAAATTTCAAACATCCCTGGAAAAGTTCAAAATTACCAAATAGCTCACATACTAGAATGAGTTTCTTCTTAGTTACACTTACACAAAATATTCAATATCTAGAAGCATACATGAATAGGGGAAACAGATGGGCCTGTTTTTGAAGACCTCATTGAAGCTTTTATGCATATTGGTCGGTTCATCCATGGCTTTTTTTACCTACTAAGCATGATTTTTGCGTTTTTCCATGGCCCTTGGAGCTGTAAGAAGCAAATTAGAAAAGGGCCCAAAAAAAAAAAAAAATCAGTTAAGGAGAAATATACGACTGGAGATTTAACTATTTTTGTGATGAAAGAATTCTGAATTGGATATTATATCTCTTCAATTATGGAAGAACATACCAAGACCAATAGCATCTGAACTCTTCATTATCCTCAGCCTCCTGCAAGACTAGGTAAACATGCTGCCAAAAAAAAAAAAACACAAACAGAAAAAGTGAATATGCTACAGTTTTTGACAGTCATTACTGCCCTTTGGAATGAAACCTTGATTGATATATTTTACTTATCTATAAATTTACTGTTATAACAACATAGTCACAGGAAAAGAATATTTACATCAAGTCAATCAAACATGTAATGAAAATTAAAAAAATTTACTAAAATCATCTTGCCATCTATCAGGTTCACAAACCACATGGATTGCCCTCCCACGAGAGGAAAAGGACTCAGAAAGCATATGCATTAAGATAGCAACTTTAGATATTAGATTCTACTCTTCTTTTTTCATATTTAACAAAGTGGAATTTATTTTGGCCTATAATAGCATGTTACATTATCATGACTGGAGAAGCCTGCTCTGCTAGAATATTTTAACAATATGAGATAAATTGAACTTCTTTAGGTACCAAATGTTAGAACCTTCTGGAAAATGATCAGATAACTAAAAATAAATAGTGTCAATAGTAACTTAAGACTTACTCCCAAGGAACATCACCGACTAGCATCCCATCACCATCCTTATCTTCATATGTGGGTACATATTCAGAACCATGAAGGAGATCCATTAACTGGCTGCTGCTTAATCCGTCTCGGCTCGAAACTGCATTAGAGCCGCATTGACCTAATCAAAACTTAAAAGAACATAATTAAGTTGATCGCCCTTTAAAAAAAATTATTTGCTGCCTTCAAAGATCTTGAAATTCAATGTGTATAGATGTGAGTATGTGCAGTGCACCTATAGATGTATTGAAGTAGTTTAACAGAGAATTTACCAGCTGAACTTTTTCTCCAGTGCTGAAGATAGTTCCATATAGCTGCCATAAGTTTTGAGATCAACTTTCCTCAGGTATGGTGCACCATCCAGGCTGACCTTGACACAAAGACAGCCCGATCCTGCGTTTCCTTCGGCATCATCTTCAGTTTTTGGAGGTTGAGGAGCCATCGAATTCTTCCGAAAAGATCGGATTGGTGGCCATCCCACAACTTGTGCCCTGTCAAAGAGAGAAGCATCACAGATAATGGTCGTATATTGTGTAGATCTCTTAAATAAGAACCATAATCCTGTCACTATGTTGTCTGATTCATGACTGTCTCATTACAAAGTGATTAGTTTAAGGCATGGCTAACAAACTAAAGAGAAATCTTTCTGTGCCTTGCTACTCTAGGGAAAAATAATAAAAAGTGGAAGAAGAAAAAAAACTGGATACCTTTTTCTGTGTTCAAGACTGTTTAGAGAAAAGGGATACATTGAGTTATTGGATACAGCAGGTTACTATATGTAAACTGATAGGTTACTGTTACAGTTAGAGTTAGTTTCCAATCGGTTACTTGTTGTAGGTCAGTCGGTTACTTCTGTGGTTATAGAGATTCTGTTGAGATCTGTACACGTGTTGCCTGATAATAAGGTGAAGCTTGTATATTTAAATATAATCATCAATAAAACAATCATAGAAGTAAACATACAATTCAGAAATACACTCTATTGTTCATTCTCTCTTTCCCTTTCTTTCACTCAAATCTGCATCAAAGTTTCCTGAGAAACTTCAACATAATATCAGAGCGGAATGATACGTGCATTATGCAAGTTTGTTACTTAATACCGTGCATTATGCAAACAGCCAATGGTCCTGGACTAAATTGCAATCCTTTTGCTGCATAAAGGGTATAGTTGTGATCCTAAAGAAAATGTGAAAACTAGATGGTAATGGATTATGAAACAAAAAAAAAAAAAAAAAAGATCTTCGAAGGCAGAAACTGTATTCTGATACCCGAGTTTTGTGTTCTGGAACTTCATTAAAAAAAAAAAAAAAATCCTTTCTCAAATTCAAACAAAGCGCACAAACTTTGTGTAGCTGTAGGCTTGTAAGGCTAATTAACCCTTGAAAAGAATGAGCCAGAACTAGCTTAATCATACAACCAAAATCTCAAAACGACTCAGTTGTGGGCATGGTAACAGACCAAAAAGGAACTTGAAACGCTGCGGCAAATCAAACGCCTCAAGGACAAACTTCTTCACGTCTTTCGTTGATAAGAAAGTCATCGTACGGGCAGCAATAAGCAGCGAGCTTGAATTTCTCAATTAGGCCAGTGTTGTTCAGTTGAACTTGATGAAGGATTTTGGTAAATGTGATCCCACCTTCTACTTTGTCCAACGACATTGAATAAGGGAAGATTTTGTCATCAAAAAACAAACTGTGAGAGGCAAAGGCCAGTCCATTGTGTCAAGGTAGTCTGTATGGAATGCAGACCACCACAGAGTATTTTACACAGAATTTGAAAATGTTATGGGCAACCAATTTGACATTACACTTAAAAATATAGTGTGTTTAGCTACTTCCGTTCAAATAAAAACTTTTAATAAAGCTTTTAAATAAATTTTGTACAAATGCAATAATTTTTATTCTAGTTATAAAAGAACTGTCATGCGTTCCATTTTATAGCTTTTACTTTATTAAATTTGATCAACTACAACAAAGAATAGTTAGCTTTGAAATATTAAGCGGTTACATCTATTACTCATTTTAATTAATTAAATTTATCAATATATATTTATAACGCTCTGTATTTAATTGATACTAGATATTATTGGGATCGTAACAAATGTCCAAGCAATTGAGCAAACAAACACCAATAACAAGACAACCCCAAGGCGTTTGATACCAACCACAACGTCATCAATACCAACCGCAATCAATCGAAGAACAAAAATTAGAAAATATAAAAAAATTAGCGGTGATAGCATTGGATACAATGAACAATCAAGTAAGTATTATTAAAACTTATCTAATTTATTTCATCACACAAACTAACAGCATTTCCTCATTTATACAGAGTGCCAGATTTATAGTAAAAGCAAGATTCTCTACTAATCAAGGTTGGCATTATAATTCATGTCCTAGATGTTATCAACAATTAAAACAAGCAAGTAATGGTTGGTGATATGATAATCATGACAACTTAAACACAATATCCACACCATGGTAATAAAATTTACTAACAATTCATTCCTAAAATTCATTTACTTTTACTAATTATAATAAATAACATACTACATTAATTAATTATTACCATATATATTACAAGTACAGTTGAACACACAGATCGAAGATAATACTGAAACGTAAACATCACCATATTTAGATGAGCCACACAAGCATCGATCAAAACACCATGCTCCATATTAACGATTGACCAAGGCTTTACTGATCCATTTATAATCCCACAAGTCATTGATCAACTAAGGGGACAAACAAAAATCTTTCAACTTTATTTCCAACAAAGAAGAGCACAAATAAATAAAGTTGTTTCAAAAAATATTCGAAGATGACCAGCCTTCAATACCACTGCCACAACTCCCAGCCACCACAAGAATAGATCTAAAAATACTAGACCCAAAAAAATTGACCACTAGGTAAAACATATTTACTAATTTATATTAAATATCTTTAAAAATCATTTACTATTCTAAATATATCTTAATAACCTTTTATCATTTCAGTTCTAAAAAAACAACTAAATCAATAAAAAAAAAATCCAATGACCAGGTAACATGACTACTTTTAATTCCTTTAATTTAGAATACATACAATTCCAAATTTTGAATTTCTTAATAATTATTGTTATCATTTTTTTTTACTTTTCTATCTTGCAGTGAGGAAGAACCAAAGAAAAAGGAAGACAAAAGTTATAAAACATTTAAGAAACTTTTCAATATAATATTTTATCAATATGTGTGTGTGTGTGTGCTTGTACATATAAAGAAATTTTGTACTCTAAAAATTTCCAGCTTTTTGTATGACAAAAATATTTCCCGCAGCCCAATCTGTAAAAATTTTATACTGTAAAAATTTTCAACTTTTGTATAATCCTATTTTCATATTAACTTCTTTCAACCTGATCTTATTTCCGTATTAACAAAATCTGTGATGTTTAGATTATGACCAAATTATTAGATAGAAAATAACAATCAAATTTGGGCACACAATACCAACAATTACCTCACATTATATATAATATGTCAAGTCTCAATCTAATATGTAGATAAGCTTAAATCAATTTCTTTTCTTTTTCATTGACATCCAAAGTTTCAACTCCTATACAATATTTTCTTCCATCCTTTTTTAAAAATAAGACATATTCTTTGTAGAACTTACTTTTCATAATATCAATAATTTTATTAACCAAACTCATCCAAAAATAGTCTGTTATTTTAGTTTTTCTTCTTTTCTTTTTATGCTATCATTCGCGTTTTATAAACTAATAAACAACTATTTACTTTTGGTGCTCTAAAATCATTTTATTAGATTACATGTCTTTGTATTCTTTTCATATAATAGCTAAGCTTTAAATTTTGCAGCCAATTGAAGCTGTTCAATTTCTAAATAATATAATGTCTTTCAATCTCATTAATATAGAAATTATGAAAAATCTTTTTGATCCCAATGAGTAGGATTGCTCAGGAGTTATATATGACTCTACAGAATAAACAATGTTTGATTCTTTTAATTTAAGATTTTTTAAATTAAGCAACAGAACAAGCAATTACTTATACATGAATCTACTTTAATTAAAGATACTAATTATAACATCCAAAGAGTTATTCATACTTTTAAAAAAGAGGTCTTTGATTAACAATGCGAATTAATCACGATCCTTCACTTATATTACTGAGAAACTTTCAATAACAATTATTAAGAAACAAAAAATACATAATTAATAAAACACTCTAAATATATTTGACAAAATATATTACAAATAGAAATTTAAAAACAGAAAAAAGATCGGACCTCATGATATGGGTCCTTTTCGAGAGTACAAAAGTAAAATAGGAAAAAAAGATAAAACCTTATGATATGGATCCGTTTCAAGAGTACAAAGCACAATCTAAAGATATCCCAATCATACATACACAAAAAATACAAAAATATTATTAAACAAACGAATAAACCTTAAACGAAATGTGTTTTGAGAGTACTAGATACTCTGTAATATCAACTATCTCGATATTGAAATAAATGAATATAAAGGTTTTACAACAACATGCTACAAAACAAACATATAAAAGTTTGAATAAAAAACAGACATCACACAAGGAAGAGCGGTGATTTAAAACACATAAACATAACTGTGAACATGTTGTGGATAAAACATAAAGATTATAGGTGAAGATACAAATCTAACAGCCACTTCTTGATGCTTTTATCCTAATCGAACTTCAAAGTTGCAGTATCGGACTTCAGATGAATGACATACATTTTGTCCAACAATTCTTCGGCAGTTGAAGTAGTAACAAAGATTTCTCTTCCCAATTATACTATGAAGTTCTCTTCCATAGGGTGATCTAAAAACATCAACAAACCGTCAGAAAAACTATTAACCTTCAAAACTCCTAATGGTTTGGAATGAATACCCAACGGGTTCCCACTAATAGCTACAAACATTTCCTCAAGAGTACGTAAACCACCATGTAGAACTATAAAAGTATCATCTATATTAATCGCGGCTTCTATATGTTCAAAAATTACCTCAGCTTGGACTTTAGGCACAATTCTTAGGACTTGGGCACCATTGGATTGTACTACTATTGAAACACTCCCAATTAACTCCAAGTTACCTCCTCCATAAACTAGGTTAATCTTTCTATGTGCTAAAATTTGTCCTAAATGTTCAACAACTTTTACATAGACTCTATTTTGCCTAGGACTAGAACCACAGAAGACACAGATAATTCTGATTTTTCTAGATAAATAAGAGGAAGGCATGTTTGATTCTATGACTATTTGTTTTTTTTTAAGTATTTGAGTTTTTTGGTGTTTAGTTTTATATCTGCTTTGCCTAAACTCTCAAGTCCTACATAGGATCTTAAAGAAGATGAAAATGCATGAGGACAAAAGAGTTAGACAAGACAATTAGGTGATAAAAAATAATCTAAAAATCAAGACATGATATGTACAAGTAAGAAAAACAAGACAAATTTTTCAAAAATTTATTGAATTATTCTGCACAATTTTAGAAGGACACAACATCAGATCAACTTTTGAAAATCGGGCCTAAAATTGTACTACTTTTGACATTATAAAACGAATCTATGAAAAGCTAATAAAGAACAAATGACACACTGAAAGCTTTTTGACAAATTTAAATTTCATTCTAAAAAACCATTAAAAACAAAAAAAAAAAAATTATAGAACCTTTTCAAACATGCTAGAAAGACTTAAACTGTACAACTTTTGACAATAAAAAACAAAATCAACAAATTACTGTAAAATATTTGACCAATAAAAAACAAATCTTGAAACATTTAGATAAGATTCAAAAATTTTGAATATATTACAATATTACAGTACAACATGTGATTTACCTGATAATATAATCTTTTTAAAAGAAGACAATAAAATAAAATCAAACACTAATTATTTAACACTTACTGTAACAATCTAAAACTAAACCAATACTTAAAGCACAAAAGATATATATATATATATTACAAAAACACTCAAACAACATCTATGGATAACGGTTTACCCCCCATCTAGTTTTCTTACAAACTGACTTTCAATGCTAGATTCCTCAAGCGCTATTTTTTTGCATAGAATTTGGGCCAAAGTTTAGAAATAGCACCTGGACATATCCGTTAGGATGATTCTGAAGAGTTGCTTAGAGGTCATCCAAGTTCTCTTTAGAAAGACCATTTTTACAGAAATAGATTTTATCCTCCCTATCTATTGGCACAAATCCAGACGAACAATACATACCCTCGTAAATCTACCACCCACATTTGTTACTGCTAGACTTGATAGCACAGGCTCTTCTTCTCATCGTACTGAGACTAGTACTTATACCTGGAAGGCTAACACTATGACTAAAGTCACTCAGATGAATTTTTCTTTCAATTAATATCTTCACATCTATAAGAATGTCAAAACACATAAGAATTCATAGTCGAGTGATTCTATACCAGTATTTCTATCTGAGAATCTTTTGAGAAAGTGAAGGAAAATATTTTCTTAGATGATGATATTTTAGATCTATACAAAAGAAAAAAAAAAGACAAAAGAAAAGAAACAAATAAAAAACAAAGAAATAAAAATGATTAGGGATTCAGGGTAAGATTCAAGTATTTGAAAAAAAAAGTTTTGGAAAACTAAGAAAAAAATGAAGAACATCCTTCGATTTTTTTTTTTAAAAAGAAAAAATTCTAGAGAGAAAGAAGAATATTTAAGAACCAGAAAAAAAAAAAGAGAGTATAGAGAGAACTCAAAAATCAAAACTCCAGTGCAAAGTAATAAAATTTATAGACATATAGTAGAGCATTGTACTAGACATGCATCAAATACACAAAGAAAAAATTAGACTGGAGTAGACTGACATGAACATGGCCAATTATTCTTGCTCAAATTTGACTTAGATATTTTAGGCTAGACCCATATATTTTAAGTAGATTATTCTATAACATATTTTAAACATATTATGAATATTGATATATTTTTCAACTTAGAAATCATATTAATGTTTTTATGTATCAATATATTATGAATTAATTTAATAAATAAATATTATTATATATATATACATGTTATTATAATCTTGATAAATTAAAATTCTACCCTACAACAATAAAATCTGACTCTATAACTATATTATATGTACATGAACAAATTCTATATTGCAAGAATTTCTAATTTTTTGTTAAATACAACACTATTTCCTGCTGCGACACGCGGGTTTCTCTGCTAGTAATATCCATGGTGATTAGATATAGTGTTTTCATGAAAGCGAAGTTTATTTGAGGTATTTATTGTTATATAAGTCACTGCAATGATTTGCAAGGAGACACTACTCTTTTAGGTTGATTTTTTTTAATACATTTGAGGCTTTGAAAGTTGATTTCATGTGACAATCATTTTTTACTTATGTTATTGATACGTATAGTAAAAGTACAGTGCAACTTGTCAGAAAAATAATCAACTAGAAAAACTTTTTACGAAGACTTTTTTTAACAGATTGTTAGATATAACATTGCCCTATATTTGTTTACAGAACCCATAATACAAACTTGTCTTTTTTTTTGACACATTGTTAGATACAACATTGCCCTATATCTGTTTACAGAACCCATAATACAAACTTGTCTTTAGTGACATAGGGAGACTACGTGACAAAAATGTAAAGCACAGCGTAGAGCTATCGAAACGAGTCTGACAGAAAAGCATGGCCCATGGTCGCATGAGGACCTGGGTCAGGCATAGGTTTGGTCTATATTGTCCCTTTTTTTACGGGCAAGCCTAGTCTACATAAGGCTTGCCAAGATACTAGGCCAGGCCAGGCTCTATTTTCTCTCCGAGGCTCGGCCCACTGTTACTCAAAACTATGTGGGCTGAGCTAGGCCATTCTTAGGCAGTGCATGATATTGTTATATTAATTCTGTAATTTCTCAATAATCCAACAGTAGTTCGTTCATAAAGATCTCACATTCTTATTTTTAGAACATGAATAATAGTACAAATTTAAATAATGAAAAACAGGGCTGCGAAGGTGGAATAAATGCAACTGGAACTTAGTTCATAAAATACACCCAATAAAAGACGTGCATGTTATAATGCAACAGTAGCCCAAATAAATTCCACAATAAAGTGGCCAAATCTTGTAATGGTTCTCTTTATCATCATACATACATCTGTTGTGTATTATGTAGTAATTTAATGGAATTCCCTAATGCTACAAAAATGAATGGGTATTCAGTTTTGTGGGCTTTTTAAAATTGACTTAATTGTCTCACATCCAACAGTGCTTTGAAGAGTAAATTATATGGTATACCACTTTTTTGTTACAATTATTGTGTTCTAGCAGTTTGTTTGTGGGCTTTTCAAAATTGACCTGATTGTCGCACATCCAATAGTGCTTTGAAGAGTAAATTAGATGGTTTATTACTTTTTTGCTACAATTTTGTGTTCTAGTAATTTGTTTCTTTTCCTTTGATTTATATCATTTCTTTTACTTAAAAAGGTTAAAATATTTTTAGATAACACATATTTGTCTAATTCTCACTTAAAATACTTAGAGTCAATTTCGTCTTTATATTTGTTGTTTATATTTTTTGAAAGCATATGTTTCAAACTTTTTTTTTATAGAAGTGATAAAATTCGAGAGGTGGTGTTTATCAAATTGACCTTGGTTTTTATTGTGTTGTATGAAATTTTGGGCTAACTTCATATTTGTTATGTGAGACCAAAAAAAGCAATTTTTTTTTTTCAATATAATGCACTCATATGCCCCACTCCCCAAAATTGTCCCTCTCAGGATTTCCTGGGAGATCCTCCCAAATCCCTATCCTAATCACTGGGCTAGCCCCAGTGCTGTAAAAGTGACTTAATTGTGCAGATATGCTTCGTGCATAACGCTTTTTACTCCTTTTTTGGATTGATTTATTAATTGTCCTTTTAAAGAAACAACATGTAATAATTTAGCAGACAGGAACTTCAAAGTCCAAAATCAAAGTAAGTTACATCCCAAGAGTTGCATGGCAATGCAAAATTACTAGTCATGAACATATAATTTGCACCACTTTATTGATTTTTCAAATTCAATATTGACATTGAAAATCTAATACTCAAAGCAGAAAACGTAATAGACGGTGAACTCAAAGTAGAAAACGTAATGTAATAACCAAAACAATTACTAAGAATCTCAACACTTCCCTTCAAGTTGGCTCATACACATCTAACATTACCAGCTGTTTGTCAGAAAATCAAATATTTGTTGTTTGCGCAACCCTTTATTCAAAATTTCTGCCTCTTGCTGGGCGGTAGGAAAACATGGAATGCAGACCTAAGTAGTATGAATGAATGACCTTGTTTACATTCTTCAAAGATGAATACCTTTGGCTGAACTTGCAACCCATTCAAGGGACTGTGAGGTGTTAATCTTTTGGCAATATATAATCTTGAGGGAGAATTACATGTTATGCTATACTTTTAAAAATTGTGTTTATTTATATTACATTTAATTAAAAAAATTTGTGTCACACTATTATTCACATTACATGTTAAGTTGCACCACAAATAAGCACATGTGATAGTTATAAAAAGTACGTGTTAAAAGATGGCAATTATGAAATGTCCCTAATCTTGTCCCATATTTTTTAGTAAAATTGATTTAGTTTTTTCCTTTAATTCTACCTTGTGGCCTCTTGGATTTCAGCTAATAGAGAAAGGAAAAGGAGACATAATGACACTGATATTTATAATCTTCCACTTTTTTTTCCATTTTTTTTAAAAAAACCCCTTCTCATGTTCATATATATGAAGAATAATTTTATTTTTATTTTTTATTTTTTGCTTTACCTAGAGCATACGTATGCCATTTTTCTTTCACACGGTCCTTGTATTAGGGCCATACAAAATAGTGCACGCGATGCATCAAACTTGAAAACAAAGACAATTACAACAAAATGTCAGCATCACCCTCGTGACTATGAGTGTGCATTTTGGATGGCCAAGTCCTAAAGAGCAATCTGTTAATCTTATCCTTTACCTCTACACATTGACAATAATATCACACGCTCTTGAAAGGGGGAAAAATAAAAAATAAAATAAAAAGATTCGCCTGCGAGAACCCTCCACAGCTTGGATTACGTACTTGAGATTAACTACAAATTCTGTCGCCATTTTGCATAGACAAGAATATGAGGTGGATGATGCTAGGCATTCTTGTTAAAAAGGTCAAAATTGTCACAAGGAAGATCTCATTTATTCAACTGGTAAAAGTTTCTTTGCAAATGGCACTTCTAGTTCTCTCCACATGAAGAGAAACCTAGGAGGGAGACCA
This sequence comes from Artocarpus heterophyllus, assembly GCA_025403435.1. Classification (NCBI taxonomy): domain Eukaryota; kingdom Viridiplantae; phylum Streptophyta; class Magnoliopsida; order Rosales; family Moraceae; genus Artocarpus; species Artocarpus heterophyllus. The sequence goes on along the minus strand of CM046348.1, from coordinate 10,399,465 downwards.
AGAAGAAAGTTTTTATAGTGTAGAGGGATATTTACTATTAAATACCAAAAAAAAAAAATCACGTACTTTGTATGTTCTTAAAATGGTGCCTTTAAATTCATGTTAGAGTTATATTTTTCTAGGTCAATAATTGATTTTGACCCATGTAATAGTAAATTACCACCCTCTCTGGCTTGTAGATAAATCTTTAATCAAACTCTAATTTAAGAATTTACTCTTTACGACTTAGCTTGAAAAACAATATTTAGGATTTTTTTTCCTCATTTTTCAAACATAACACCTTATTGGGGTTTAGTTACAGGTTTATCTATAGAGAACAAAAGCTGAACTCGTTGATTTGGAAGTTAAAATCATTTGTTGACAAAAAAAAATTATATAAATTCCAGCAAAAAAGTGATTAATATTATCAAGAATTTAAAATTCATAGATACAGTTGTAACAAAATTCTAACTAATTAGGCGATATTTATTTTTTTTAAATTCATAATTCAAGGTAGAAAATAGTAAACAACCCTTTAGAGAATTAAGGTAGAAGCTTATATTTAATTGCTGCCGCCACATATTTTTTTTTGTTCAAACATTACTAAAGTAACAAAGACAAGACAATATAAATGGGAAATTTGCATAGAAAACACTAGTGGCTAGGGAACAAAAGATACAGGCCAACATCTTCACTTTGTCTAGAGCAACAAACAAAAATGACAGCAGCATTTTTCACTTGGATCCGTAACCAAGACGAGGGGATCAGATTGCTTCTGTGCGTCAACTAAATATGTGGTTGAGGTGTATCCTAATCTGGTCTGTTCTTGAATGGCAATATCCTATCGGCCGCAGGAATTTTATCTAGGGCTTGTCTGAGTCAGCATCCCCTATTAAGTTTGAGGTTTTGCTTGGCTCCACGTGAGACGCTCTTGATCCAATGAACAGTGTCAGCAGTTATTTGAAGTGTTTTGGGGCTGGCCCACCATTTTTAGATATTGTCTGTTTCAACAAAAATTACACGCAGGATTGTTCTAGGCGTCAAATTACCACACCATTGGGCTAGCCGAGTGGTTGGGAGGGATGAGAAGTTAGGCCTTCCATGTTTGAATCCTAAGAGAAGTAACAAATGGACATCAGTTGGTTGAAGGGCGTGTCTATATTGAAAATTGAATAGTGTAGTGAGCTCTACCCTTTGATACTATAAGCGAAAAATTAAGAATTTAAGTAAGATATTTTAAATTTTTTTTTGTTAAATATTTAACATTTAATTAACAGATGAACTAGAATTGAAACAAAGTAATAAATTAGCGACCAAAATTATCGAAGACTAAAGTTGGACCAAAGATAAAACTCATGGATCATTTATGGGATTAACCTTTTTGTTTTCACATAATTGAATCCATTCTTTAATTGTTTATAGTCATTTTGACACAAATAGAAAATATGAGTGTGTGTTTATGTCGCTTTTACAATTCAAGATCTAAAATGAGAAGATATATTTGAGAAACTTTTATATGGGAAAAGTTCTCTTGTAATGTCCGTAATTTCAGTAATAAAGCAATAGACATCATATTAAAAGTAGTTCATAAAACTACTATTTGAAGGCAAAAGTGTTTGAAAAACATATTTTGAGGACGTAAGATGGTGATACCATATATGGGAATTTTCATAAATTTTCTTAAGTCTTATTTTTTAAGATTTACTTTTGGTGCATGCTACATATGTTTATTTGTAGTATAACTAATATATAATATAAATGATAATATGATATAACTTTTTTTAAATATGACATGAATAAGCTTGGTTTTTAAAAGTGTTGGATAATATGTAGTTTTCCCTACTATATACGTCCAACAATCGGACATTAATATTTTGAGGTTTGACTCTCTATTTGCAAAAAGCAAATGAAGTAAACAAAGAAGAACTTTTCGAAATGAAAGAGAAATTTTTTAGAGTGTCACACTTACTACTTAAATTTTAGGCTATTTGCAATTTAACTCTTAAACTTTTTTTCCTAACAATTGGGTCTTTAAATTTAGTTAAGTGTAGCAAACAAATATTTGTTAAAATTAAGAAAGAAAACAATCACGTGAGATGCACATAATCTATTTACAGGGAAGGGATGAAATTTCAAGCATTACATTGATTGAAATATATATAAGCCAATTACCAATGAAATACACACACACACATATATGTTTTTCTTTTTTCTTCTTTGTTGGCTATAAAATTAAACAATTTGACTTTTCTCAGAAGCAAATATGATACATAAATGTTCTAAATAAGTCACGTGCATTTCACGTGATAATTTCCCATTCTAATTTTAAAGAACGTTTGTGATTAGGACTAAATTGTCATATTTTCTTAAATTTAAATACTCAATTGCTAAAAAAAAAAACAAGACGATGCTTTGAAAAATATTGTATAGTCTTATGAGGTTATAGCTCTACCCTCTTGTAAGGGGTGGGTTGCTCTGGTGCTTTCTATATAATTTTGAAAAAATTACATGTTATACCATACTTTAAAAGTTATATTTATTTATACTACACTTAAAAAATTATATGATATTATTATTTATATTAAACTATAATATAAATAAATATATGTGATACTTATTAAAAAAAAAGTTTAAAACACAATGTTTATGAAAATCCTCCTATAATTTTTTCTCCAGACCCCATAGATGATGTCAAGTTATTCAGAAGAGTAAACGCTACTTGAAAGTTGAAAATCCTAGAGCCTAGGTGCCACTTCAAGATTTTTCAAGATTTGACCATAAAACCATGATTGTGATTGATATCAGCAAAATCAATTCAAATTTTTTGGTAAGTTAATATTAATTCTTGTTTAAATAAGAGTGAATATATTATTGCAACGAGTTTCATTAGAGGGACTTTTTGTTCTAAGAGGCATTGTTTGGCTATTTAGGTAAATCCAAAATAGCTTAAAAATATATACTTCTGTTAAAATCAAAGACGTCCAACAAGGTACTATTGTAAATTTTATATTCTATTTGTTCAAGAGTATGGATTCAAATTCTGTGACACCCATTATTTTCTTAACAGGTAATATGGTAATTAAATTAATTATTAGTGTGCTAACTAAAATTTATTTCATCTAAAATCTATTTCATCCTATTTATTTATACCTATTTCAAAATTATTTAAAATTTTTCTATATCTATTTAGTAAATTTACTGAAACGCTCTTGGAACATCAAATTAATTACTAAAATGCCGTTTGACATTATATGAACTAAAGTCTCCAAAGGAGACATAATGCACTTAATGCTTCACCTACTTGTCTCCCACTTCCTATTATTTTCCTTCAATCGGGCCCTCCAACAAAGAAAACCATACATTCATTTTTTTTTCTCCGTGCAACACTTATCTTTCCCTTCTTCCTTGAAATGTCTTCCTCTCATTCTCTTCTTCTTCTTCCTTCTTCTACTCTCTAAGCCTGAGAAACCTAGCTCCATGTCGTTCAAAAGTCCCCATGCTAAAGTTGAACTTGAGCTTTAATATATTGAATAGATGACTTAAAGTTTTCAATGAGATTTTAAGGTAAGATTTTAGAAAATTAATCTAGTCTTATTTACCATCTTTACTTTGAAATTGCTCATTTATTTTGCTGCATAATTTAGATTTTATGGTTTTGAATGAGAAAGTTTGACATAAGCATGTTTTCACCCTTATTTGTGAAAAAGGCTAGAGATATGGTTTGATGATGATTTTGGTATAAAACTCATGAAAATATGTTTATTGTAATTATATAATGCAAGCTGCATATTTTGGAATGGTTTTAAGATTTTTAACAAGGATAATATGTTTTGGGTTAAATAAAAATTTGACATTTCATAAATTTTGTAATACCTCTATGGGCAGTGGCTATTTCTTGAAATTCTGAGATTAAATTAAAATGAATTTTATAAATTGGTTTGCATATTTAAAAAAATTTAGACATCCTAACCTTTCTAACGAGCTATCATAAACCTAAATCGGAGTTGTATTTTATTTTCTATGAATTATTCAATTTTTGGATTGGAAATTAGTAAATCTGCCAGTTTGTCATGGTATACCAGCTATTAACCTGAACCAAGAACTCATCTTTGCTCACCACCTAATTCCTTAACGTCTTGCAACCTTTCCAATATTATCCTAAGTGATTGATGAATCTTATTAGGGACTAAAGCATATAGATTACTTGTTTAATTTTATATTGTATTAAGATAAAAATTGTTTACTGTGGTATTCAAAAAAGATTTGCATAAAGGCTTTAATGTCACACTAATAAGATGGATTTATACATGATTTATTTATAAATGTGGTTGTATGTTTTGCTTTAGTTTTAATTGTCCTTATGCACGCCTTAGGATCAAGAGAGTGTGGAGCTAACGTTAATTGATTCTGGGATTTAAAGATTGTTGATAAGCTTGGAAGGTAGGGATTCTATTACTCATCTTTTGTGAAGAGTAATGAAAATTGAGCAAATCCACCTAAAATAGGAATGGAAAAAAAAAAAGCATGAATTTTTGCACTACTTGGTCTTGATTCGCCGTTATAGAAAGTGAATGTTAATTTTTCCTTCTATAAACTTAATAAGTTCTAGACGAGTGACGGTAGCCTATTTAGTTGTAAGTCTCTCCATTCCAACCATAGGTTAAGGGTTTGAGTCACGCTGAACCCTACTTGAAAATGATGACATATTATAAATCATGGTTTTAGTATCCAATAAAAAAAACTTAATAAGTACTCCTATTATAAATCATGGTTTTAATTGTTCAAAACATTTTTCATAAGTCTAATTAATATATAGGAGAAAATTTTACAAAAATAAAAAACAAAAAAGTTGAATTGTAATATCAAAAATATGATTTAAACGGTGTTTAAAAACACCCCTAATATATTTTTACTAAGAGGTACATTTTTGTAACTATATGTTTATTTAATATTTTAATTTTAATTTATTAATTTTTACTATAAATAATATAAAACTGCCAACAATTACACTAAAAAAAAATAAAAAGTCGTTCTCATGTAACACTTACATGTTATAATTTTATTTAAACTTAAATGTTCGATCATAATTAACGGGTCAACTATCCTGCAAATACTATTTTCGTATTTCCCGAAATGCCATCGAGTCTTGCACTTGCCCGGGACCCACGAGAAGTCCGTATGATTTGACCGGTGTCTCGCATGAACAGCGAGTTCTCTGTTCACTACCTCTTGCTCGAGCCTACAAAATTGATTCCCCCAGACCCAGGGCAATAAAAGATGAAGAAGGAAAGAGACCAGTGGGTCCCACTCCAGCTCCGACCCCCACACCATAAACAAAAGCCAGCCACAAGATAACGCAACCACCGACGTCAACCACTAACTTTCCGCCACGTGTTGTTCCGTGGATTCTCTTCCCAATCTCCTGGGAAAGCCAAAGCAATAAAGAAATAAAAAAGAAAGAACAGCCTCCGCAAACAACAAACCAGCCAGACTTCAGGCTCTCGCTCCTAGAGAGATTGCATTGAGAGAGAGAGAAACGACAACGAGATGATGAAGGACAACGCCACCAACGGCGGCCAGAACTGCGCGCGCGTGTGCGACACGTGCCGGTCGGCTGCGTGCGCGGTGTACTGCCGCGCCGACTCGGCGTACCTCTGTGCCGGGTGCGACGCCCGAGTGCACGCGGCCAACCGCGTGGCTTCCCGCCACGAGCGCGTGCTCGTGTGCGAGGCGTGCGAGCGCGCGCCGGCGGCCTTCATCTGCAAGGCTGACGCGGCGTCGCTCTGCGCCTCCTGCGACGCGGACATCCACTCCGCCAACCCCCTCGCCCGCCGCCACCACCGCGTCCCCGTCCTCCCCATCTCTGGCTGCGTCTATGGCCCCTCCTCCGCCGCCACCGCCGCTGTTGCTGCTGCCGAAGACGACGACGAAGTTTTCGAGGACAACGAGGAAGAGGACGAAACAGCGTCATGGCTGCTGCTGAATCCGATGAAGAACCAGGGGAATAATAATAACAATGTTAACAACTTGAATGGATCTTTCTTGTTTGGTGGGGAGGTAGATGAGTATTTGGATCTTGTTGAGTACAACAATTCAAGTACTAGTAATACTGGTGATCATGAGAGTCATCATCAGTTTGGGGACCATGATTTGCTCAATCATCAGCAGATGAATAGTTATGGTGTTCCTCAGAAGAGTAGTTATGGGGGTGGTGGAGACAGTGTTGTGCCAGTTCAGTGTGGGGATGGGATTGGGAAGGGGCAGATCATGATGCAGCAGAGCCAGCAGGGCTTTCAATTGGGTTTGGAGTTTGACTCACCAAAAGGTGCTTACAGTACCACTTACAACGGCTCTCTAAGTCACAGCGTAAGTCTTCCTCATTAATCCAATATTTGAAATGTTCGATTTTTAATTTACATCATGATCTGGGTCTTTGCAGAACACCTACACACCCTGTTTGTCTCAAAGTTTGAACTTTTCATTTAAATTTTTGCTAGAGTATTTTTTTTAAATATAAATTTCTGTTTAAACTTTCAACAAATCGGCCAATATATATATATATATATAAAATATTTTTAATAGTTATATTTTGAATGAAAATTGATGTTATTAATCATGTCATATGAATCAAATAGGTGTAATGAATTAAGTATTTAATTAAACGATTATGATAATTAATAAAATAAAATTCTTATCGCTTTATATTACCGACTATTATCAAAATTTTCCTTTTTTATAAATGAAATCATTAGAAATGAACCAAAGTATATGTGTGTGTTTATGCATGATTTTATTATTGGCTTAATTCTGACCTGCATATTTGTGTTTGAATTGAGCAGTAACATCTCAAGTTAACTAGGATCTATACACGTTATTTTTTTTTTTTTTTTTTTTGAGCTTGTTAAATCATGAAACGTATCTTTGAGATCTTTTTCTCCATTTTATTAGCTTCATTTTTTTTTCTTTTCTCCCTAAATGAGTGGAATCCAGCAATAAGTTTCTGCGCTTTTCTCTCTTTTCGTCTTTTGTTCCTGCTAGTCATCAATTTGGAATTGGGATCTTATCAGTCTCACGTAGAATTTTACTGAAAAGTTTGCTGCTTTAGCAATATTCAGAAAGCTTTATAGCTTGGTTCTTCATCGATTTTATAAAACCAAGCAAAGCTTATTATTTGCACTTTTGGATACAGAATCAGTGTAAAAATCAGTCGTTTTCTAGTGCCTGTTCTCTTTTAAGAAAGCCAGAGTATTCGTATTCAAGTAGGGAGATTTTTTTGATTCTTTATTCTCCATGTTACTTTCTTCCATGCGCATGCATACGAGACCTAACATATATAGAATCTATGCTTCCCTCATAGAGATTGACTTTTTCTGGCATGTGCAATATATACCCCACTAATTGAAAGACAATTGTGAAACCAACCCGAGTAGGACAGAAATAAGAATCATGTAGAGTTCTGAAATTTTCCATCAAATGTCGATAAATTTTCGTACTTTTTTTTTTCTTTTTAAATCTGATATGATTTTAATGTGATTTGATACTTAAAAACCGTGTCTTATTGACGCGTCACGTTAATACGAGATTAAGAAAAATATGGTAATTTAATGAAAATTTGAAGGTTACCTTTGTGCTATCGACATGGTAGGTTTTATGTCCTACCAATCAAAGAATTCTACAAAGAGTAATTGAAAACACATACTTAACAATTACTTTTATTCAGCTTGTACTGATTGTGAAAGGGTTGTTTTTCTTTGATCACACATTAGGTCTCCGTCTCATCCATGGATGTCAGTGTGGTTCCAGATTCAACAATGAGCGACATCTCGATCTCCCACCCGCGACCTCCTAAAGGGACGATCGATCTCTTCTCTGGACCACTGATTCAGATGCCGACCCAACTAACCCCAGTGGATAGGGAGGCTAGGGTTCTAAGGTACAGAGAGAAGAAGAAGACAAGGAAGTTTGAGAAGACAATCAGGTACGCGTCAAGAAAGGCCTATGCCGAGACCAGACCCAGGATTAAGGGCCGGTTCGCGAAAAGAACCGACGTAGAACTCGAAGTGGACCAGATGTTTGCCACAACACTAATGGCAGACACCGGATATGGCATTGTCCCTTCTTTCTAAAACATGTTTGGAGCAGAAGAAGAGAAGAGATCTTTACTAGCTAGTTTTTCAGTAATTGCTAAATTTCCTACTAATGATACTATCCTTTGCCGTTTAATTTGGTCTAGATCAATGTGACATATGAATGGTACTTTTGTATATTGTCTTCTTTTTTTTTTTCCATGCAATTGCTTATATGTTCTGTAAATGCACATATATATTTGTATCTCAAGACAATCCTAACATTCTGAGCATAATGAACACTATCAATATATACTAAAGCCAATATATAGAGTTTCTGAGTTTTCAAATCCACAATATATTTATTCAGCAACACATTATAATTAGCCACCAAACGTGATAGAAAATCACAACATCGTTAGCCCAAGTCCTAAGGTCTTTACAATATTCATCCTTAGAACTTGAAGGAATCAAAAATCAAACAAATATTATACTCACGTTTGTGGCTGCCGAGTCATATGGATTTGGCACTGTAAAGATCATAAGAGAGGGTTCCATCAAGAACTTGAGATGTAAGGTATGTAATTAGTTGGAGCTTCAAACCAAGGTAGAGAAAAGGAATAGACTCTATACAAGGTAAAACTCTCATAACCATGCCAATTCACATTTTGGGAAAGATTTCGACTTCACAAGGCTTTGGCACTTGGGATCCATTTTGGTTGGAGGGATGGAGTCGGAGAGAGGAAGACAATTAGAGAGAAAAAAAAATGTGAAAGATTGAGAGAATTATAGTAATTCTTTATGTTTTTTATAGGAACGAGGGAAAATTAAAATGATATGTGATAGTTATTTGTTTAATTATTATATTATCTGTCATATTTTTTGTTAATAATCTGTTTAGAGTAATATTATATTTTTTAAAAACTTTAATATAATTAAATTTTTTTTTAAAAAAACTTGATTGTAATGGATTTCTTAAATATTTAACGAGTCCAAAGAGAGCTCTCTCCCTTAAGCTCTTGACCTCCATTCTCTCTTCACTCCAGCCAAATTACAATGAAGCTTTGATCCTCTCCTTCACGTGTTTAATTGGTTTGGGGACATGAGGGGTGAAAGGAAAGGGCCAATCTATTTTTTACTAGGAGAAAGAGGTGGAAAGAGAGATTATAGGTTGAGGGAGAGAGATTCCCTCCAACCCACCGAGTAAAGTTTACGGATTCCATCGAAACAAGCTTAAGAAAAAGACTATTTTACCCTAAAATTTGTTAACAAATATAGGCACCATAGTACTTGGCTAAAAAAAATCATGCATCCTTTCAATTCTAGATTCTTCTTACCAAACGACTCGAATGATTACTATAATCTTCTTTCATTCAGATTTCTTATCATTTCTTCTCTCCCTTCTTTTAACCATGCATATTGTTAGAGCTCATTTGGTAGGAAAATGGAAGGAGATGAAGGGTGAGAGGATTTATGAAAAAATCTTGAGAAGAGAAAAGACAAGGGAATGAATTAAATAAGGAGTTACAAATATGTCGAAGAACCTCAATTTTAATCTTTTCCAACGTGCATGAAGGACAAGATAAAAAACATCCATACCAAAGACAATAAAAAAAAAACCCTCTTTTTACTCTCCTTATTTTTGACCTTGATTATTACCCATTTTTCCCCTTTATATTTTCTTTTTACTAAACAAAGCCTTGGAAATGACAGTAACAATATAAAGAAAGAGAAATTACATATTATGCCACACTTCATTCATATTACATGTTAAGTTGTGCCACAACTAAATATATGTAGCATTTATAGAAATAAATTTTAAAAGATTATATTTATATAAATTTCCTATATATAAAGAAATTCTTATCAAAATCCACAACAGAGACGGGCTTAGCTGAAAGAATGAATAAGAGAATTTTCATAAATGTAATTTTTTAAGATTTATTTTTTATAAATGTCATACATGTTAATTTATTATATGGTTTAGCATTTAATATAAAAGATAGTATGGTATAAATTTTTTTAAAAATAACATAAATCAATACAATTTTTAAAAGTATACATGTAATTTTCTCGGATGAACATGACATCAACTATCGATTACTCTCTACTGGAGATGGGCCTTTAGATGGGCCTAGTAAAAGGTTTTCTTCTCATCTTGTTCCGGCCAACCAAATCACAGAAATATGACCCAAGATAGCGAGGATGCCAAATTGATCAGGAGTGCCCAGCCGTCAATCCATAACATTTCACAAACCTATGGGTCATCATAAGTGGTCTGAAATAATCCAATCAAACTACCATCTACTGCAGCTTAAAAAGGAACAAGACTAACCAATAAGGATTTCAATAACCTAATCAGAACCAAACAAAAAACTAACACATTATTAACAATCCCTATTCACTTCTTTTTTTATTATTGTTTTTAAAGCAAAAAAAAAAGAAGGAAAATCTTTCTTTCAATGACTATGAATATCTATGCTGCTTGTTTTGTTGTGCACATATGACTTTCCCAGCAGCTTCATCATATTATTATTGGTAGACAAAGGGTCTTGTGTTGGTCTTTTTCTAATCTCTTTTCCAATTTGAAAAGGACCACGCCACCACACCCACCATCAATTGTTTCAACCCTAACTCTCCACAACTTTTTTTCTTTTGATTCATCCTAATCTACCTAATCAATGACCCCTTTCTTAATTATGCCACAGTAAACAATGAATTAGTCAACAATTTTCCTATGGAAAAACCGCCTAGATTAGATGATTTAATTTGCAGACATGTAACGCAGATTACAAAACAATTTTTTTTTTATTGGTTATCAAGATTTCTATGAGGTAGGGCCCCACCTAGCTATATCATACGCTTGATTGTTCCAGTACTGTAGTTCTAGAGGCTGCACATTTTGGAAATTGTTGTTGTAACGCCCCTATATGGGGGTTAACAGTTTTTAATGAGATAAAATAAAAATAAATAATAAAAGTAAAACCTTAAAAATAAAATTTGCCCGGGACTTATATGAAAACTCTCAACTCAAAAATAAAAATATAAACGATAAATAAACCACAGTTTTAAATGTAGCACCTTAAATTTAATAATATAAACTGTTGTCATCATCATTTTAACCCTCAACACATTGTAATACAGTCACAGAAAGTAACAATTGATGCTTACATTATCATGAAGAACATTCTCAACGATTGAAGCAGTCCCAATGTAATATAGCTACATCACTTCCTCAACTATATTTCTCGTAGCCACCTCACACTTAGTGAGTCCTGAAAAGATATAAACATAAGGGTATGAGCAACACTATGCTCAGTAGAGAAAGCCATTACTCACCTTCAGGTTTTTATCATTACCACATTAAAATCTGCATGGTTAATAAGTTACATCATATTCCAGATTATGAGGTTATTATGATCACATCTTATGGATACCGTAGTTAATCATTACCAAGTGTCATAATTACACATTTATACAAATATTACCAATCATCATTGTTCCTAGGTATCCATGTTAAATTGAGTATCACTCAACTCATCGAGACCCAAATGGGCGCACTTGATCACCCTATAAACATTCCAAGGGTGTTCCGGTGAGGGGACATCAAGCCCCGAGTCCTCACCAAATCGATTCCTGTACAGTGTGTTCTGGGACTTTCAACCCAAGGAAGCGTCATCGCCTTCCCCCTATTTTACCTTTTAGGGTATTCATGCCCAAGGACGTAACCGTCGCCCTCTTCATGTCTCACAATTTCTCTATATTAAATCATTATCAATAGAGTTAGTTTTCCTAACCATGCTTCTCAATTTATAACATGTGTCAATTCATTATGTTCCTCGCCGTACAATACAAGACGAGTCCATGTCATAGTTTCATATGTGATACTCATATAATATCAGTTCAACATAGATATATATATATTGCGGCAAAACAATCAATTTTAATTCTATAAAAACCTCACAAAAGATGAGTAATAGAATCCCTACCTTTCAAGCTTATCAACAATCTTTTAATCCTGGAATCAGTTAACGTTAGCTCCATACTCCCTTGATCCTAAGGCGTGCATAAGGACAATTAAAACTAAAGCACAACATACAACTACATTCATAAATAAATCATGTGTAAACCTATCTTACTAGTATGCCATTAAAGCTTTTATATAAATCTCTTTTGAATACCACAGTAAACAATTTTTGTCTTAACACAATATAAAATGTGAACAAGTAATCTATATGTTTTAGTCCCTAATAAGATTCATCAATCACTTAGGATAATATTGGAAAGGTTGCAAGACATTAAAGAATTAGGTGGTTAGCAAAGATGGGTTCTTGGTTCAGGTTAGCAGCTGGTATACCATAACAAACTGGCAGATTTACTAGTTTCCAATACAAAAATTGAATAATTCTTAGAAAATAAAATACAACTCCGATTTAGGTTTATGATAGCTCGTTAGAAAGCCTAGGATGCTACTTTTCAAATATGCAAACCAATTCATAAAATTCATTTTAATTTAATCTTAGAATTTCAAGAAATAACCACTGCCCATAGAGGTATTACAAAGTTTAACAATATAAATTTTCTGTCTAGGGCATATACACTTAGACTTCATACATATGCTCCAAAATAGCAACAAACATATACTTAGGTTTAAGAACGCAAATTTGAATAATCCTTTAGTATAAAAGAAAATTTATAAATGAAAGACTAAATTTGTTCATAAGATTCTAACCTCGGATTATGGTTAGTTGGAAGCTTGAAATGGCTTCAAAACAGGTTCCTTTACTTCGGTATGACTGAAATTCTTGCTCAAATAGAGGTGATGGTGGCTGATTTTTATGGCTGCCTTGAAGAAGTTCTCTAAGTATTTTGCTTCAGCAAAGAAATAAGAAGAAGAGTGTGGGAACCGTGGAAGAGAAAGGAAGAAAAGATGAAGTCTTTGAAGAGAAGTGATAGAAACAATTATAGAGGAGACATGTTGAAGCATGTCACGGAGGAAATAAAGAAAATGAGGGTCAAGAGTAGTTGGAAAAGATATCCTTATGTCTCATCTAAAGACTTTAACACACATAATGCCAATATGACATTTTTGAGATTTATTAGAAGTTCTAAGGCTTTTTAGTAATCATACTAAATAAATATAGGAGAATTTTAGAAAATTTAAAAATAGATAAAAATAAATATTATAAAATAAATTTAAATGAAGCAATTTTTTTTTTATACATTAAAAATTAATTTAATTACCTCAATACCCGTTAGAAGAATAACGGGTGTCACAGTTGTCCAAACTAAAAGCCTTTAAATTGTTTGATAGGTGGTTAAAATTATTAGTTAAAACTATAAATCTTATAAAATGAGAGAGTTTTATACTACAGTAATATTTTTTTTCTTTTATTATAATATATAAAAATTTTATATTATTTTTGATTAAAAAATTAATTATAATTAACTTTATCAAACAGTTGAAATAAGCCCATTGTAAAGTAATCTCCGACGGTCAACAGTTTTTTGTCCTATGCGTCGGAAAGTTGTATTCTAAGGGCCGATCCTATGTCAGTATGTCTACCTGACTCGAAAGTTTAGGTTTGCAACGTGGACATAATGACTTCACGCTTGAATCACGGGCTGATTGGCCAATATGCTTATGCAACACAATAATTTTTGCTAATGAACAAAAGTTTTGAGTGCTCAGTAAAGAGGAAATCATTAATCATTATGAGGAAAAATATTGAAGACTGTTTTAAGAAGAAACTTTTTTTTTTTTTTAATAAAATTTGTCCTCTTTCTTTTTATACAAAGTATTCGAGCTATATAGAGACAAAATCTCTCAAATCAGACCCCCTAAAAATAAGCCCTATATCTCTAATTTTGAGTATATCTATAATCGACAGGTAGATAATTGATAGCTAAAGAACAAAAAAAGGATAAACATTATTGTAGGACCGAAATCTTCAATAGACTGCCACGACCATTATACAAAATGTTAAAGATTTAAAAACCTTAAATCTACTAGGGGCAACAAAAACGTGTAAAGAAAAAATAACCAACACAAAAATTTATAATGATTTACCCTATACTCATTTTCAACCACGGCAGAAAAATACACTATGATGAAAGATTCAGTACAATCCTTATAATCGTCTGTATAAGCCAATAATTCTTTAGGACATTAAATTAGGCTCTATAACTTAACATGTATAGTACTAATTATTTTGTTTAGGGCAAAACATACCACTCATTAAATAAAGCGCCATGATTAGGTTTCAAAATCTCTGTCAAATTTTCCTCTTTCAGTAACGAATTTCATTCCCTACGATCAGTATTGTTTTGGCATTATTTTAGACCAATAATTCCTTTCGTGATATTTATCATGTTTTGCTTTCCACGTTTGCTTATGCGTTGCTTTAAGCAAATGATGAATGCCAATAATATTAACGAACTTGATCCCTAAGTAAGAGAAATCTCGACTGGGATATATGCAGACACAAGGAATGAAGATCTGTTGTCCTGTTTTTTTGGTCTTTTTGATTGTCTTTTTAATTAAATTTTGATATATAAGTAAATTATTTAATTACTTTTAATATTTGGATCTTATTTATGAGTTTAAGTTGTTGAATTTAAATAATATGTCAAATAAATAATAGACGCAGCCATTGAGATGTGAAAATAGGACAATAGATGGACTCTACTTTTATGTATGTGATCTTTTTCTGAAAGCGTACCTCTCACATACTCAGCTGGAGAGATTTTCCAAATATAACTAAATTATGATCAAAATTAAGGAAGCGAACCAATTATTATAGTACATACATATCGGTTATTGACATACTAATCCCTGGACTATAAAATTAACTATGAAAGTTTACAATTTAAAGAAGATAATCATATTCTCCTAACATAATAACTTGAAATTTCTAGGAAATAGTTACATTGTATACAAAATATTCTTTTCATTATAATGTTACAATCCATTAAACGCTATATATTCTGCATTTACTGTAACTATTTGTATAAAATTTTCCTTTCTATTATACAATAAAATTGTGATTATTTATGTTAAATTTCACATATTGTTTGTCAATTTTATAATTAGGGGTCAAAACTGTCAAAAAATTAAAGGATTAATTTGTCAAAATTAATAATTTAAAGATTAATAATTTAAAGACTAAATTATCACCGTACTAAAAGTTTAAGGGCTAAGAGTCTCAATTACCCCAAACAGTTATATTGTTTGTTATAGTTATACGCAAAAATTGATGCTGGTAGGACTTTCCTCTTGCTAACACGGAAGTGCCCATCAGTAACTTATGGGCGCCAAAAGTTGGTGGGCTGCATTTATATCATGGATTTATGCTCTCTCTCTCTCTCTCTCTCTCTCTATATATATATATATATATATATATATATATATCTATGGCTTGGTTTACAGCAAACAGCAAACAGCAAACAGCAAACAGCAAACAGCAAATATATATGGTTGATCTTAAAAGTGATTATTACTTCTTTTTCTTTAAATCGGCCAATAATATGTTCGCCTTTTCTTTCCTTGAAAATTTGGGTGCTTCTAATACAATTCATTAGTGTGTTAATTTCTCACATACATTTTGTCAAAGTTTTGTTTCAAGCTCTCTCTCTCTCTCTCTCTCTCTCTTTAATATAGATTAACTCTCTGGGTCCATAGTGTCCTATTGGGAGAGAATTGCCAAATTTTTCCTCCCTCATTTTTTTTTTTTTTTTGTGTCAAGGAAAGGGAAGTATCCTTGTTCGAATTATTATTTGCCAAGTCATTGATAGGATAACAATTGAGAAAATTAGGGAATACTGAAGCTGCGAGGGCACGTAATTTAGTGGGCCATAGTTATATATATATATATTGCATAATAATAGACGAGGAAAAAGGCTTCTATGATACAAATTCACATTCATTCTTTGTTTTCCATATGAATATTCATGTTAGTGAATTTACAGAAAAGCCAACTACTTCTTCTACTGATCATGATAAATCGTTTTCTTCTTTCCTTTGGGCAGATGAAAAAAACGATTTCTCTTCACCTTCTTTTTGGTTATTTTTCTAATTTGTTTGACTAAATTGCTCTTTCATGCCTCAAACCTTGTGGAATTTCTTTGTTCCTCTCATCCCCCATTTTACAAGAAAGAGAAACTATACTTACTATTAGAAATTAAGGTCCACTAAGAGACTTGACCCCAGTCTTCCATTTGTATCAAGAGTCATATGACCTTGGTTACTTTTGGACTTATTGAAATTTTTGCATGGCCTTTAAACATAGCCAAAAAAAAAAAAAAAACACAGCAAAGAAAAACAAAAAAAAAATGCACATAATTATAGCTTAGGGTAAAGAGAAAACCCCAACAAATCAAACTACAAGAAGCTTCTAAAACACTCGCTCTGTGTGTGTGTGTGTATCCAAGTATAAGATTAAAACAGAAGCAAGAATATTATCATTCCATTTCAAAACCAAGGCCATACTTGTAACTTCCCCCAAGCAACTCCTTTTTCCCTTGTTCTCATCCAATATGTCACTGTAGTTTGTTGTGAGCCTTTATAAGTTTGTTACTATAAATCTACATTCAATCACACAAACATCTTGAAAACAAACCTCAAGACCAAAACACCACCTTCTTTATATATATATATATAATCATATATAATCATACAGTATAATAAGTACTAATTATAAGCTGAATATCCAATTATGAGGCCTCCAAACAACACCAGTACCGCAGGTGGTACTAATAGTACTGCCACCGTTGACGGCGGATTCCGGCACTGGAACTCCCCCATTCCGTGCTTACTGGGCACTGTAGCCGTCATGCTGGGCCTCATCACGGTGGCCTTGGTGATCCTGGTTTGCTCATTCCGTAAATCTTCCCCAGCACCAAACTCCGGCCGCGACATCGCCAACTCCGCCGAAGAGAAACCGGCGGTGCAAGTCGATTCCGTTGTGGATTCCGATGAGCCAAAGATCGTTGTTATCATGGCAGGAGATGACAGGCCCACGTGCTTGGCTATGCCTTCGGTCGTCCGTTCGATTCGGCTTGATCATCATGGCGATCACGATCATCAACAACCGGCTGTGTGATTTTTTTTCCTTTTTGTTTTGTTTTTTTTTTTTTTTAAGGTTATAACTCGTTTTTTTAGTCAGATTTATCGGCTTAATTTAATGATGCCGAGAGCTTGCGTGACTTGTACTAAATCCATTTGAGCGTAGAAGAAGTCAATGGAAAATTTCTCTGTAAAGCTACAATGGCCGCCAACGTAGCACACGTGTCAAAATCTGAAGCTTCACGATTTTTAATTATTTTAAATTAGGATTATCTTTTGGATTAATATCTAATTATTTATAATTTATTTTCAGATATTATTGGCAATTCGCATAATTTGTTGACGCCGAGAGTTTGCGTGAATTGTACTAGGTCGATGAGCGTTAATAAGACATACGGCAAATGCACGATTACGATTGTTTGACTAAGCTATAACTCCAATTTATAAATATTTTACGTACGATTTATAATAATATTATTAAAGTAATAATTATGTAGTTATATCGTACAATATAAAAATCATTTTGATAATTATTACGCAATTGTAGCAATATTATCATTCGAAAAATTGTTTTTTTTATTCAAAAAATTGTTTTTTTAATTTTAACTTAATAATTTGGTCATATAGCATAAATTTATTTTCTTCCTAAAATAAAGCATTGAAAATTTGTGTGTAATGCCGCGAGGGTCGTGTCAAAATCAGAAGCTTCAGGATTTATAATGATCTTAAATTCGGAATAAAATCTATCAAATTTATTCCGAATTAGAATCCTATTCAAATTAGTATAGCTTTAGGATTTATGTCAAAATAAATAGGTTACTAAACCCAAACCATCTGTACAATTCCCGGCCTTAATTCTAGTCATCATCAACCGAGTTTTTTCTTCACCCACTACAAGAAATTTCACCTTTAACAACTAATTTTTCAGTCGTAGAAAGTTTAAATTTAGTCGCAAAATACTTTTCGTGACCTAAAATTTTTAGTCGCTCCTTGGTCACTGAATGTTGGTCGTAGAAAGTCTTTTACGACTAAAATTTTATAGTCGTTAAATTTTCATGCTTTTTGTGACCAAAAAATTAGTTGCAAAAGAGCTTTTAGTTAGTTGCAAGAAAATTTTAGAGTGCACCAAAATTTAAGTTGCAGGAGACCAAGTTACTTTTTACTGACTACATAAAAGTTAATTGACGACTAATAATTGTTGTCGTTAAAAAGTTATTAGACATATAGTGACTAACTTTTTAGTCACTGGAAGAACGAATTAAGTGACCACTAGTTAGTCATTGAAGTTTTTCATTTTCAATTTTGTAGTGACTAACAATTAGTCATTGAATGATTTGATTGTAAATTTTGAGTGACTAAATTTTTGTCGTTATTTTATAAAAATTGAAGAGCTTTTTTTTTTCACCGACTATAATATGGTCATGGATTCAAATAGACTTCTATTTTGAATGACTAATTTAAAAGTTGCCAAATACAAATATAATTTTTATATTATTTATTTAATTTTAATTGAACAAATTTAAAATCAATATATAATGAAAAAAGATAATAACCCACATAAACAAAATAGTATAATAACACAAGCATTAATCAAACCAAATACCTAAACAGTGATATAGCATAAATGCCATAAAATCCGATCAAGGTTCAAAAGTAAAGATCCCAACGAGCATATACGTATGTCTCCAAACATAAGTGTGTCAAATGAAATAAATTAACAACAAACCAAATAGATAAGCATATCTTTAAAATATATATATATATATATATATATATATATATATAAACCTAGAAGTAATATATTAAATATCAAACGGCTGGTGTAGGTGGCGGTGGCGGCATGTGCTGTGATGATTGAAAATTTGAAAAAGGATGCTCATTTATATTCATGATAGCTATCATCTCTCTTCGTACATCCTCAAGAACTTCATTCTGTAATTGTTGTCGTAAGGTTGTAGTCATCTCTTCTCGCTCTCTTTGAAAATCCATTAGCATTTGGTTAGCCACATCACCAACACATTGTTCAATTTGTGCTTCAACTTGAGATGCAGATTGGGATGATTGCCTCTTACGCGAGATGGGTCCAAGACCTGATATATATCCATTTCTTTCACCTCCAAGAATCTGGGCATATTGCGGCCTCATCCACAACCTCATTGTTCTCTTCTTGTTGTTGTCTCAATTCAATCATTTGATTCTATAATTTCAAACAAATAAATTTGCAAATTGAATATAAAAATATAAAAAACGTAAAAATAAAATTAAACGAAAATAAAACTTACATATTGTGTCTCAGCCGAGAAATAAGTTGTCTTTTTTAACAAATAGGAACCAACAAAATCAAAATAGAATATGAACTCAAAAAGAAGCATCAAATCACCCTTCTCCACTTTAAAACAAATAAAAAACGATCAGAATATTTGAGAATCTAGCAAATGATTAGCAAAAACACAGCATAGACGATTTAAAGAACTAAAAAAACAATAAAATAAAGAAAAGTCAAAACAATATATTTCCAACTCAAATTTTACATGATTCAATTCTCTCCAACACAGTGTTGTAGTTGCTTATCCTTTCCATTTTAAAATTATAATCTTTGGAGGTCTGGTTGCTCTTTTTTTTTTTTTTTTTGTTGGAAATAGAATATCAAGCACCACTATAAAAAGAGTGAAAATTTACTTCCTACAAGTATAAGAGAGACCAATATGCAACAAGTGTAGAAACGAAACAAACCTGCAATAGAGCCAAAAATCCTTCTAATCCGTGCAATTTCTTCACTCGTGCGACTGGTAGTTTTCTTTGGGGTATTTAGTTTTCTTTTTTCAATGAATCCTATAATAACTGGAAGATTATGTAGAAACTGTAGCGCATTTATATATACACATGTGAACGTGGGTTTTGAAAACCCCGCGCGCGGAAACTTCGATTTTCCAATTTTCTTTTTAAATTATTTCCTTTGATGTGGAAAGCTTCGTTTCCTTTTTGTTTTTTATTTTTATTTTTTTTATTTTAGAATCCCACATTTATCTCTTTTGGAGATCACCATCATATAATTTTTAGGTTGTTATTAAGATCATCTTTAGTCATTTTTTAAATTATACTAGTTTCAAATTTAATCCTTTCAAAAAAATTCAAATCTAAGCTTATCTATTTTTAAGAGTTAGATTTGTTTTTCAAATTAGGAATTAGACTTATTTGACGTTAGTTTTGACCTATATAAATGAGAAACTTTATATCACAATATTTTTAAATGTTTAACTAAAAAATTTATCAGCAAGATAAAGTTCAAATAATAGTCAAATGTTTGTATTTTGAAAATTTTATAGTAACTAGTTTCCTACTCTGATATACATCAACCATATATTATATAAGTGATAGAAAACGATAGTTAAATATAATAATAAAAGAAAGACAGCAATATATTGCATTGCATAAATAAAGAACCAAGAGATATTTAGGGGCGCCATTGAAAGATTTTTATGTACAAATTTTCAAGCAGTCAAAAGAAAACAACAATATATTTTGCTCTAACTTCTTTTTTTTATTTGGTCCCACACTTTTTTTTTTTTTTTTTGCCGATGATCTTGTCATGTGATATGATATACATTTATAGACAAAGATGATCCTTCTTTCAACTTGTGGATGATTTTTTTTTTTTTTTTTTGCTGTTGGCCTTTGTCTTACATTGATATATTTTGCTTACTCATTTTTCTCAAGTTTTGTAATGCATGAATATATATATATATATATACACTTTTTATGCTAAAATTCTTAATTTGTGCTCAATTTTGCATTAACTCTTTTTTCCCCTTCCTCTTATTTAGGTAATCATCTATTTGAATAGAGATTTTCCCGATTCGCTACTTTCTAGTAGGTATGCCATATATGCTTTCAGGACTTTTTTTTAAAATAAAAAATATGAAGATGACAATTTTGTAAATAATGAGTGAAAAGTAATATAAGATTTTGGTAAATACCTGGACCCTTTGGTATAATAATTTTAATTTACTGCTTTTTATTTTCCATTTTCAAATATTTTTTTCTATCTTGAAATTGCGCAAGTTTTCTCATTGTCCATAAATTCAAGTAAGTATAATTAGTATATATATATATGTGTGTGTGTATATATATGTTAAATGGTTTTCTTTGTAGCCAGTATTAATATATATAAATTCAAGTAAGTATAATATTACTAGCTTAGTTGGACGTGGTTTCATGTTTTAGGAAAAAAAATAATTAAAGCAAAAAAATAATTAAAGCGCCTTTTCATTAATTTTTCCATTTTAATCATTTTAATAACAAAATAAAGAAAGCTTGATTTCTATAACAAAACTTAAGAAAAGAAAGTAGTAAAAAAAACTTTACATTAAGTTCATAAAAAAACTTATATTAGATAAGCGATCAAAGCATGATGTTTATGCAACTAAAAATTTGATTCTTTTTAAGAATAAAAAAAATAATTTACTTTCTATTTAATGTTTTTGTGACTAAATTTTAGTCACCAGAAATATTATTTT
The DNA here is from genome assembly GCA_025403435.1 of Artocarpus heterophyllus. NCBI lineage: Eukaryota > Viridiplantae > Streptophyta > Magnoliopsida > Rosales > Moraceae > Artocarpus > Artocarpus heterophyllus. The sequence goes on along the minus strand of CM046348.1, from coordinate 10,377,839 downwards.
AGAGGCTAAAACTATTTCTCCACTGGAGAACAATTTTTTAAAATATTTTGCGACTGCAATATGAGTCGCAAAAAGTTAATAATATTTTTCGACGGAATTTTAGTCGCAAATTCATATTTACAGCGACTAAATTATTTTAGTCATAAAAATTCAGTCTTCCCTCCATTTTCAATATTTGGCGCCACATTATTTTGTGACTAAATAAATATGTAGTCACTAAATCTATCTTTTTGTAACTAAAAAATTAGTTGCTGACAAATTTGGTACTAAAAACAACGTACTTTTCTACCAAATATATTAGCGACTAAATTTTAGTGGTAGAAAACTACTATTGGTGACTACGAGCAATTAGTTGTTGAAAGTTTAGTCGTTGAAAGTGTAATTTCTTGTAGTGACCTTTGCATTCTCATCGCAGAAAACTAAAAACCTTTTCAAAACCCTAATTAATTAATTAAGCCATGAATAATATTTTCAAAGACCCTCATAAGGTGTGGAAGATCACAACCCTAAAGAATAAAATAAGGCAAGAGGAAGCAAAGCAAATTCTGGCAAAAGTCGCCAAGCTCGTCCAGCCCATCATGCGCAGGCACAAATGGCGTGTCAAGCTTCTCGCCGAATATTGCCCTAAAGATCCGTCCATTCGAGGAGAGAATGTAGGAGGGGAAAGGCTCGAAATTCGTCTCAGGATTCGGAGACTGAACAGCGAGATGGATTTCTTCGCCTTCGATCAAATCCTCGACAGCATGATTCACGAGCTTTGCCACTACGATCGCGGCCCTCACGACGAAAAATTCTACAACCTTTTGGATCAAGTTAGAAGGGAATGCAACGAGCTGCTTTTGGACAAGAGAAAAGGGGAGGGACTCAATGGTAACCCTAGAAAACCCTCTTTGTTTTCTTTTATACCGTCTGGACCTAAGCATCTTGGCGGAAATAGCACTGTCATGGGGAGCCTAAGGCCAAAAGAAGCCGCAGCGATGGCGGCGGAGAGAAGATTGCGAGTTGATCTTTGGTGTGGTACTAATTCTGTGTCCGATTCAGTTCAACATTCTAATGGCACTTTCCAGTTAGTGATGGACCGTTCCAAGTCAGTACTGAAAGTTTTGGTTTGGGTGATGTTGTTTGAGATGGTATGGCAATCATATAAATATTTATTTTGGTAAAGATTATTATTTTTTATTGAAGGTTCCAAATTTTTATTTTAAATGAATTATGTATTTATAAGAAAAAAGAAATTCTTATGTGGTCGTAGTCTATATAAATTTGTTGTTGATCTTGTTCCTTTATAAATTCCTTTTGTTGGGGTATTTTATTTTATTTTTTAGAGTGGTACATCCACACCCAACTAAAAAATATTATTTTATTTTTGTCCCCGTGAAGGTTTTATAATTGGTTGCAGTTGCAGTTGCATTGAGAGATGAAAAAAATAAGAATATATATATATATATATATATATATAGTTGGCCTACAAAATTTATGATAATTAATGAGATTGAATTTTCATCACACCGCATTATTAAATGTTAAAATATATATGTTTATTGAAAAGGTAATTAAGGGTGTCTAAAAAATTCACTAATCTGCCCAAACTGCCCAATCGAATCCAAATCAAACCAAAGCACGGTGGTTTTTGTTTTAATTTTAAACGTTTGGGTGGTTTTTTAAACAAATATTTTAGTTAACTTGGTTAATGGTTTGAACTTTCAAATCGCCCACCCAAACCGCCTACTAAACTACCATATTATATAATTTTTATTTTTAAAATATTTTTATATAAGAATTTTTTTTATATAGATTATTTTTCATTAATCAATAAAAGTTCTACACATTTAAGATGCACCTTCCATACTCTATAATTACACTTCTCCTAATCATACATCATCAGCATTCAAAAAAAATCAAATTAAAAAACATATACATGCAACTAACACTAAGTCACAGAATGTAACCCCAGTCTCCCCCCATCCAGCGACCAATGTCTTCTCTCTTTACCAGCTCCAGCCTACTCGCCACATCATCACTGTTATATTGTCTCTCTCTGTAGCAAGCCCAACTCATCACCGCGTGAATTAAGGATATTTGTAGGAGGAGAAGCTTATCGATACTAGTAGAAAGCTTTAATTCAAGTTTAAATTTTTATTGTGTTATTTTATGTTATTTAGTTGTATTTTTAACTCTTTAGTTTGGTTGTTGGTGAATTTTGATTTGTTTTTGTAACTTTTGAGCTTGGTTTTTGTTTTGTATTAAAGCTTTAAAAGGTAAACTTTTTGACATTTTATAATTTTTATTAAATAAAAAAATCATAAGCACAAAACGCCCAAATCAAACTGGTTATGAGTGACTTGGTTTGGTTTTATAAAAAAATATCAAACCGCTCAAACCATCCAAAAATCAAATTTATTTTTGGTTTGATTGGTAGTTTAGAGGAGAAAAAAGGCCCAAACCGCCTGCAAATACCCCTTTGTTAACTATTAAAAATAAGTCTATATATATAATTAAAAATTATATTCTCTTTTTTGTTGGGGGTACTTGAATTTCTTTCAACTAGAATGGCATTAACTATATTCCAAACCCAACCCCCCTCCCCCCACCCCCACCCCCACCCCCACCAAAAAAAAAAAAGCATTAACTATCAGAAATTGTCTAATACATAAAAGAACTAATCAAACAAAACAGAACATTTAATGACCAGCTCGTTGACGGTAACAAACCGAACATTGTATTTTACAAGCTATATACATGTGTGATGTATCTATGTCTTATCCAACACTGTAAATTCAAGCAAAGTTTTGTGCCCTTTGGAAGTGTGGGAATAGCTTTTATCAGTGAAACGACAATTAAGAAGAAACGACTACGAAATGTTTTCAGACAAGAATAAGGAAAGGATCAAAATGATCGGATTATATCACTTATAGGCAATTTATATGCAACGTCTTTAAGACATTAGTATAGTTTTGCCAATTTGAGAAATAATTAATAAAAAAATATATTAAGGTTTATTCAATTCTTCCGATTAAGAGGTTTATTCGATTCTTCCAATTAAGTGGTTTATCTTCTTATGTGTCATATGATCAACTTTTCGATACAAATAGGAAGGAACTCGGAGGTAACGGAAAATATTGACAACCGTTAGTTTAATCTCCACATTAATATATGCTTAAATAATACACATTGAATTTTGTAGATAATTCATAAGAATTAAAGAATTTGAAGCAAGGAAGTAATGGAGATACTCAAATGTATTAACGACAATAATTAAGTAGGTTTACGGAAGTAAATGTAATAGAGTTGTAACATGTTGATCGAGGAAGGACACATAAGATATGTGGTTTCGAAGTATTTTATGGACCATGGTTTGAAGATTTAACCACCAGATCAAAAGCTAAACACACTCATATTCAACAATCCTTCATTTATGTAATAAAAATCAATAATCTTTTGTCTGATTATTATAATTTTGTTCCGTAAATATTGCACGCGTAAATAGAAAACTTTATATATGATATCAAGACGATAAATAAAATGATACTATCAAAATCGAAAGAGTAGCATCTTCTCAAAAAAGAAAAAGAAAAAAAAAACAGTAATATGACTCAAATCGTAGTTGTGATCATTTTCTTATTCATTAATAAAACTTATATTTGAGTAGAAATTGATAGAACTCCTACTATTAAATAACCAGCTACCACGTATGTGATCAACACATGCAATGACAAACAAAATGACCATTTTCAGTACGACAGATGCCCCCCTTACAGCCGAAAGATTGAATACAGAAGTTATTGCAATGTGGGTCGTTCCTCTGTTTAGTCCAACATCGTTTTCGATATGCTCGGCAGCAATTGCCCGCAGCCACCTCACCATTGAAACCTGAATCACAAATAATGAATTAAAAGAATATATTGTTAGCTTAAGCAATGAAAAATATACAGTACTTAGGCAATAAAACTTGTAAAAGGCAATGCAATCCCGAACAGTCCACTAGAAAATAAGTAAAATTTATAGTGACATAGCGGAATTGGGAAGGATGATTTTAGCAGTCTAATCTAGATAGAGAACTCAAAAATCGACCTAAAAAGAAGCCCATCAAGGAAAAATAATCAACTAGGAAAGAAAACACTCAAGTTTTATATTCAATACTCAATATTTTAAGTTTTTTTAGACTTAGCTAATAAGGGTATTTATGGCTCTTGTAAAATAATAACAAAATAACAACTAAAGCATACGACATATAAAACAAATAAAGATAGCTAATATAAACAATAGCTAAACTATAAAAAAACTACTACAATAGCTATAATCTCCCTACATCAATTACAATATTTGACTATTATCAGTCCACCTTAAACTTTTGAAATACGTTATAATGCGTTGGGGGCTTTAATAGGCTTCTGGCTTATAATTTAATTTTCACATGTTGGATCAAATGGTTGCAAATACATACATAAAAATAAAAAAAATAAAAAAAACATGTTTTTCATCATAACAAGCCAATTTCTACTAATTAAAAATTTAAAGATGTATTAAATTGATTAAATACAATTAAATAGTCTTACCATCAATATCTATTGTGTAATGAAGAAGGCCCACAATTTGACTTTACAAGTACATAACTACATACATAAAAGCAAGAAACGAAGAAAAAAATGAGAAAAGAAAAAGAATAACAAATATCGGCTAAAACATTAATGTACAACAAAAAATAGTAGTATAGGGCATCTAAAAAATATTGTTGCATATGATCTTCAGAATTTTTGTATAAAGCCATCATTCAATATTTCGTGCATGTGGGCATGATGGTTTTCGACGTAAATAATAAGTTTTCTTCAATAATTATTGACATTGAAACAAGCGCGGACTAATTACAAGAATACTAGAAAACAAACTAATACTGTCAGTGATTAAATGAAAAAAGGGAAAAACAAAAACAGACCTATGCAGAAGATGAGAAACACAACGAGGAAAAATGAAAAACACTTGGTACTTTCACCATTTTTCACTCCCTCAAATTGTTTTAAAAATTTTTTTTGGAGTACTCGTCATGCTAGCTGGGGACGTATATTTATAGGTAAAGGTGAGAAACATGCAGTTAACTTCCACAATCAGTATGAGTTTCCATTATTTTGTTATTTCCTCGTTTAATACATGCCACGTTAACACACAACTTTCGCTTGACCTTTTTTGAACAAGTTCAATTAAGTTTAATCGGTATCGAAGCATCTAGGGGTCAAATCCCTAGGCGTCTCAAAAACAGAATCAAGAAATTTAAGAAGATTTTTGTGCTTAGGCAGGATTTCTAGTCCATTTTAGTTTGCAATTTATTTATCTTCTTTTCTATATTTGTTGCTTGATCTCAAATAGAAAGGTTATGGCCTTCTTTCTTATAATATTAATTTCTATATATTTATTGCAAGAGATCAAGCAAAATAATAGCAGCATAAAAGAAAAGATTAAGAACTATAAAAAAATTTGCATACACATTAAATTTAGGATAATTTGTTCCCAAAAAAAAAAGTATTGGATTTGATAATAGGAGAATTTTTAACTCCCTTTTTTCCTCTCGTAAATTCCATAAAAAAAAAATAGGTCTTTTAAAAAATGGGGTGAGTAATGAGAATCCATATCACATTCATTAAATTTGTTCCGTTAAAGGGAAAAAAAAAAAATCTATTTGACCTCAAAGGAAAAGTCGAGAATGGAACCTACAGTACCCTTCCACGCAACCTCGTGTCATTTAACTGAGTGAACAATCATCATTAGCCCTAAAAATGGATCTTATGTACCAATAATTAATTTTTACCACAATAATTTGGATTATAAGTAGTCCCAATTAATTTTCTTTCCTCTCTCCCCCTAAGGAAACTTTGATTTCAATTATATAAAATTATTCATCAATAATTTTATTCTAAGTTATTAGAGATTCTGTAACAACCGAAAATTTAATTAAGACTAATTATGCATAAGATTTATTAATTAGTGTGTCATAATTTAAAAATACTATCATTTCCATTAGTTGAGTCTCATACAAAAATTTATTTTCATTTTTAAATGATTTAATTTCTGATTTAAGATTTTAATTCTTGAATTTTAAATTATTTTACTACTTTCCAAAGTTTACCCCACACACCCTTAATTACACAAATGCCGCCCAGCAGAGTCAATATCAATTTGCATTACTTACTCTTCTCATTACCAGATTTTTTTTGGGGGGGGGGGGGGGTTTGAGCCATTCAAACAACCATCAACATGCAAAGGCCTCTTGTTCTAAAAAACCCCAACATAGCGGCACACCGCACTCATCTCTCTCTCCCTCTAACTTTTCCCTCTTTCTCTTTCTCTTTCTCTCTCTTTTTCTCACTCTGCTTCAAAAACCAGGAACAAACTCAGCCATCTCCTTTCCAAACTTATAGAAACACTATGGTAAACCATATTCTATACAACTAGTCAAGGAATTCGTAAGCTAGTATTTGGACTCGATGGACATATTTATCAAGCTTCAATAATAACAAATAAATTAATCCCCAGTTAATTATCTATTTTGTTATTAACTTTGGTGTCACTACACTAAGTAACCAAAGCTACATTCTTGATAATATATAGTATTATGAGACTTTATGATTTAGTCTTGTCCATAACCTCTCATACATATGTGTATCCCCATAGTTTATCTATAATTGGATGAAGGATTAAGTTCCATTTTACCTTCTGATTATTTTATCTCAAAGTTCTATTATTTCGCTTATTTAGAAAACTCCATTTATAACACGTACAAATGAAAAATCATCTGTTTACCACTAATATCCAAATGACTAAGGTCTTGTTCTTTTCCAAATTCTTGAATAATGTCTTTGGGAGGATAACATAAACTCTTTATTAGAGAGCTATAGATTATGTGTCTGTGAATTATGTTCTCATCGAATATAGGTTGCATCTACAACATACTGACAATGGAGCCTTCAAGCTATAAACAAAGAGTCTTGAAAAGATAGAAGCTACAAACATGAAGTCATGAATCCACTTTAGGATTAAGATTATACATAGATGATTATCAAAGTGAATTGATTTAAGTTGAAAGGAATTATTATTAAGTGAATTACACTTCAGGTCCAATCTAGTGTGTGACCATCATTAGGTCTACTACACTAATGTATCTATCATAGAGTCCAATCTGCTCCAACCCTATTGCAGTCTTGTTATGTATAAAGTGTCCAGCTAAATACATATACTACGGACTATATAATTTAGACTATTCATCTTGATCTCGTATCTATGCCACATATAAACTCCGTATATACACAATTCCAAGAGTTAATTACTAATAGTCATGGAACACATGTTTGCTTAAATGCTTAAACACAATAATAAAAGCAATACGAGGATCATTATTAACATATAAAATATTCTAATTTTTATTTATTTATTTAATCAAAATGTCTTTAATCACAAATAAAATATTTATTCTTTAGGATACTGATCTTAACATATGATTAAAACCAAATTTGAATGTGCATACCAAGGGTTGGTACTCGCTGATAGGGGAAGAAGGAGAAAATTTATCTTCTTAATTCTTGATAGACTTTGCTTCCCTCTATTACTTCTATAAATAGAGGCCTTGAGTTCTTACTTATTCTCAAACCATCCAAGTATTAAAGAGTTGAACTCTGAATACTCATCTTTAGTAATTTTAGTTACTCAACACTTGAATGGTTGGAAGGAGTGTAACTGCGGTGTGAGATTTGTTGAGTTATGCCCATAGACACAACAAGCTAGAGTAATAAAATAACATTAAAGCTCTGCAAATAGATTCGAACCTTTGTCTAATTTTTGGTGTCCTAATTTGTATCTAATCAATCAAATTATGATATCTCATTTAATGAAAACATATAAACATCAATTCAATATTATTTCAAATTTTTTAAGTAATGTGTTGTAATACTATTGGTTAAACACTATTTAGGATATCAAAATTGGACAAAAAATTTAAATCCACTACAGACATTGCGTAATGTTAATTTCATATCTCACTCCATTGCAAAGTGTGCAGTACTTTAAACCCACACCTATAAGTTTTTTTTATTATTATTACAAAAAGGGAAAGATTCTTTTTCTCAATTAGAGAATTATGTGACATTATCAAAAGATCTCAATATGTAGCAAATTCAGTCTTTTCGTTGATAACTGACCATTCAAAAGAATTGTTGACTAATTTATATATTCTTTTAAACCAAAGAATGGAATGTGTTAGATAAAAAGTAGAATGAAGAATAATTTGTAACTTTTTATGAAACAAATCATTTGAAATCTTTTTTTTTTTTTGACGGATGTAATCTTTTTCTTTCGATGTTTCTTTTTTTTTTTTTTTTTTTTCTATTAACAAAAAAAGTTTCTTTCTTTCTTTCTTTCTTTCCTTCTTTTTTTTTTTTTTTTTTGCTTGAACATTTGTTCCGAATATAGACCCCCTTTTTTTTGTTGTTAATGTTAATTATTATATCGTTCTTGATCTTTTTTTACCCACCCCAATTTATAATGAAGAACAATTGTAATTGTTGTTGTTGTTGTTATTTTGCAGGGGTGGAAAAATGAATTAGAAGATTTTTTTTCGTATATTGGTCACACGAATGACTTTCTTTTTCTAGGACAAAACGTTCAAGAATTTGACAGGAATGGTTATTACTACATATTCACGCAGCAAATCTGGTAAAAAAAAGAGACAAAAAAATAACAAATCAAAGTACGGACTAGAATTCCTATCTAAGCACCAAAATCTCTTTTAATTTCTTGTTTCCCTTTTTGCGAAGCGCTAGGAATTAATCTCTAAATGCTTGGAATCTGAGTATACTAAATACTGAGATTTTTTGTGTCCCGATATAAAAAAAAATCCTAGTGAGATACGAAATATATCCCACCAAGTATGTGTCATAATAAATTTTTATATTTTATGACATAAGTTACAAATAAATATCCAAAAATAGAATTCATGAGAACACCGTAAATATCAATTTTCTTGAAAACTGTAGTGTGATAAATGATAAAATATTGTGAAAATTTTGCAAAAGTATATGCAAAATTTCAAAAAATATATATATTGGCACTTTACATTTATTTTTTTAATTTACCAGTAAAATTTATATTTTTTTAATTGACTAATGTAATTTTTTAAAATTGTATAAGAAACCAATCAAATTCTATGTCTCTATATTAATATTGTTTAAAGCATAAATGAATTTTAATATTCAAAGGTAGGGCATCGAGGTTGAATTTCTTCAAAGAAGACTCTACTTAAGGACTCCTATCATTGGCTTCCCACATCCTCAAGGGGCCGAATGGATGAAGAACTGGAAAATCGAAGGTTATTTTATACAATGAATTGATCAACAAAATTATTTGATGCTTATAACCACTAATAATTCTTTATTAGTCTTTTTTCTGATATTATTTGCTCGATTTCTTGTAACAAAAAGATATGTCATCCCCCCAGAAATAACACAAATCTAAAGGCAATAAAAGATAATAAATAAGAAACTTAAAACGATATTGATCAAGATATTATACAAAATTAAGAAAACCTTGTTAATAGTGATTGTTACTGCATGCCTCTCATATTTACCTATAAATTTGAGTGCCCTGGCTTAAATTTCTTCACAAGATAATAAGTTTAACAAGTTAATAGGGCAAGAAAAAACAATGGCGAAACTTAATGTTTTTTCACTTTTTCTTGTTGTGTTTCTGATCTTCTTCTCCATAGGTTTGCTCAGTTTTTTCTTAATCTCTATAGTTTTGGTTTTCCAATATTCACCAAATTGATTAAATGGTACATCTTTTTAGGAAAATATTCCCGATCGCAATGCTTCATTGCGTATTACATTTTTTTTTTTACTTTTATAATCTTCATTTTTCAAAAAATACACTTATTATTATGAATATTATAAAAGTAGATTTATAAAGGACTTCTATATGTCCCGACCGAGCAGTTGTCTGGTTCTCTTACAACTATTGGACCCACCAGTCGGAGTGGGTCCCACCGGGTGGGCCCACTGTTGTGAGAGAACCGAGAGTAGCCCGATCGAAAAAAAAAGTTTTTTAGATTTATAATGTCAAAGTGGGACCCACCCGGTGGGACCTATGGTTGTGAGGGAACCCGGAGTAGCCCAGTCGGGCAAAAAACTGGTTTTTCAGATTTATAACGTCCTTTTTTTTGTTTGTGATGCAGAACGCAATCATGAGGTGGCTGCGGGTGAATGTTGCAGAAACTATAACAATATTTGTAAGGTTGGGGATCCTAGCACAGACCAAACATGCAACGACACCTGTATTAATAAACATTTATGTAATGGAGGCATATGCAAGCACGATGGTGGTTATATATGTCATTGTAAGTGTGGTGGTGAATAGTATGAGTCCTACGGACTCTATCCAATGCAAATATGAATATTAATAAATAAGATTGTTATTATATTTTTATTTTCTCTATATGAATTTTACTGTCTTTAATCGTCCCTTGTTTTTATCAAGTTAGCTAATAACGTATTTATCCAAATTTGTGGAAAGAAAGAAGTCAAATTAATTGCCTTACGAAGAGGCATTATGCAAATCAACTTTGTAAAATCAGTCATTTCTATTTTTTTTTTAATTCTGAGATGCCAAATTTAGAGATAATTTTTAAAGAAAGTGTGAGCGTGATGCGTTGGTTTTCGAGTGTTAACTTTTTTTTTTTTTCATAAAAAAATTATAAGATTAAGAAAAAATTTACAAGATCGATTAATAGTTTTATGTAGAACTATAATTGTCAAAACAATAATTGAACTCGCAACCTAAACATACAGTGAAAAGAAGTCCATGTAAATTAAAGTCAAATTCCTTTTTTTAAAAACAATATTATTACAATGACATGAAAAGTTAAGTCTATGTAAATTAAAGTCAAATTCCTTTTTTTTTTAAACAATATTATTACAATGACATGAAATTTGAATAGTTTTTTTATATAATTTTGAAAAATGACATTCAAAAAGTAAATTATAAAAAAGATAAATTTTACAATATTCAAAAGTAAAACTAAAAAAATAAAAACAACGTCCCACTGGTTTCACGATATTTTATATAAATATTGATAATCACAGATCAAATGGATTACAAACTCAAAGCTTAAGGGGGCAAATATATAATTGCAAATAATTCAAAATGTAATTATGATTTTACCTTCATAGAACCTAAACATGAGTGTACATTCTATTTTTTTGTTTGGTTTTGACGCAAAGTTAAACCGAGGGGATAAAGTGGTTTAAGTTTAAGGGGGATGAGTGCAAGGGGGCATGTTCGAAAAATATTAATTTAACAAGCCATATTTGAGTGAAAATATTTTATTTATAGGTTTCATAAAAAATTTTTAAAAAAGTAAATCTAATTCAATGCATTCAAACATTTGTTTTCGGCAAATATTATATTTAACAAAACAAAAAAGTCAAGAAATGAAATAAAAAATGTATTAGGAGGCACATATGAAAAGGAAAATGATGTCTATATAAGGTATATTTGAGAAATTTATAAGGCAGATAGATAAAAAAAAGAGAAAATTATATATAATGTCACAATTTAATAACTATACTTATTTATACAACATTTAAAAAAGTTATGTCATATCCCACCCATATTACTTGATTAACTTATACCACAGTTAAAAATATCACATTTATAAAAAGTACGTTTTTTGAGAATTTAAAAAATACATTTATGAGGCCATTTTTTATAAAATAAGATTTTGTAGATTTATTAAGAAAATTTATTTAATTGGAGATTTTTTAGTAAGGCAAATTAAAAGAAAAGAGTATTTCAATTTAAAATATTTAAATTTGTAAAATTTTTAGCAATGAAAAAAGTAAGAAAAATTATCATTAATATGTTTTTTTATCTAATTGCCTGGCTAAAAGAATTTTTTTTAAATGAATCTTATTTAGACTTCCTTTATGTTAGTTATTTTAATATTTCTCTTGACATTTTTGTTTTTTTTTTAAATATGTTCTACTTATTTATGCTTATATAATATTTGCCAAAAACATATGTTTGAAAAGTGCATTTCGTTAGATCTTGTTTTTTGCTTTTTAGGAAACCTATTTTATGTATGAATTGGTAAGATACTTTCCCTTTAATATACTTTGCTAAAATAATATTTCTAAAGTATGACCCATACTTGAATACTTTTAAGATTATGTAACGCCCCTAAGTGGAGGTTAACAGTTTTTAATAAATAAAATAAAAATCAGAAATAAAACGCCCAAATCAAACTGCTTATGAGTGACTTAGTTTAGTTTGGTTTTATAAAAAATATCAAACTGCTTAAACCACCAAAAAATCATTTTTATTTTTGGTTTGATTAGTAGTTTAGAGGAAAAAAAAGCCCAAACCGACTGCAGACACCCCAATATTAACTATTAAGAATAAGTCTATACATATAATTGAAAATTATATTCTCTTTTTTTTGGGGGTACTTGAATTTCTTTCAACTAGAATGGCATTAACTATATTCCAAACAAAGATACATAAGCTAATATAAACAATGGCTAAACTATAAAAAAAACTATGACAATAGCTACAATCACCCTACATCAATTACAATATCTGACTATTATCGGTCCACCTTAAACTTTTGAAATATGTTATAATGTGTTGGGGGCTTTAATAGGTTTCAGGCTCATAATTTAATTTTCACATGTTGGATCAATAGTCTAATTTTTACTATAAAACAATTGTTAATTCACTGCCTGATGGTTGCAAATACATACATAAAAAAAAAAAACATGTTTTTCATCATAACAAGCCAATTTCTACTAATTTAAAAATTAAAGATGTATAAATTGATTAAATACAATTAAATAGTCCTACGATCAATATCTATTGTGTAATGAAGAAGGCCCACAATTTGACTTTACAAGTACATAACTGCATATATAAAAGCAAGAAACGAAGAAAAAAAATAAGAAAAGAAAAAGAATAACAACTATCGGCTAAAACATTAATGTACAACAAAATTAGTAGTATAAGGCATCTAAAAAATATAGTAGTATATGATCTTCAGAATTATTGTATAAAGCCACATTCAATATTTCGTGCATGTGGGCATGATGTTTTTCGACGTAATAATAAGGTTTTCTTCAATAATTATTGACATTGAAACAAGCGCGGACTAATTAGAAGAATATTAGAAAACAAACTAATACAGTGAGTGATTAAATGAAAAAGAAAAAAGAAAAAAAACTGACCTATGCAAAAGTTGAGAAACACAACGAGGAAAAATGAAAAAACACCTGGTTCTTTCACCATTTTTCACTCTCTCAAAATTGTTTTAAAATTTTGTTTGGAATACCCTTCATTCTAGCCGGGGACGTATATTTATAGGTAAAGGTGAGAATCATTGCAGTTAACTTCCACAATTTTCCATAATTTGTTATTTCCTTTAATACATTCCACGTAACGCATAACTTTAGCTTGACCTTTTTTTAGCAAGTTCAATTAAGCTTAATCGGTGTCGAAGGATCAAGGGGTCAAATCCCTAGGCGTCTCAAAAACAGAAACAAGCAATTTAAGAAGATTTTTGTGCTTAGGCAGGATTTCTAGTCCATTTTAGTTTGCTATTTATTTGTCTTCTTTTCTATATTTGTTGCTTGATTTTAAATAGAGAGGTTATGGCCTTCTATGTACGTAAGATCTTTATTATTTCTTATAATATTAATTTCTATATATTTATTAAAAGAGATCAAGCAAAATAATAGCAGCACGAAAAAAAAGATTAAGAACTATATAAAACTTTTCAAACACGTTAAATTTAGGATTAATTTGTTCCCAAAAAAAGTATTGAATTTGACAATAGGAAAATCTTTAAATCCATTTTTTCCTCTCGTAAATTCCATAAAAAAAAAAGTCTTTTAAAAAATGGTTTGAGTAATGAGAGTCCATATCACATTCATTAAATTTGTGCGGTTAAAGGGAAAAAAAAAATTATATTTGACCTCAAAAGAAAAGTCGAGAATGGAACCTACAGTACCCTTTCACCCAACCTCATGTCATTTAACTGAGTGACCAATCATCATTAGCCCTAAAAATGGATCTTATGTACCAATAATTAATTTTTGCCACAATATTTTGGATTATAAGTAGTCCCAATTAATTTTCTTTTCCTCTCTCCCCCTAAAGAAACTTTGATTTTAATTATATAAAATTATTCATCAGTAATTTTATTCTAAGTTATTAGAGATTCTGTAACAACCGAGAATTTAATTAAGACTAATTATACATAAGATTTATTAATTAGTGGGTCATAATTTAAAAATACTATCATTTACATTAGTTGAGTCTCATATAAAAATTTATTTTCATTTTTAAATGATTTAATTTCTCACTTAAGATTTTAATTCTTGAATTTTAAATTATTTTACTACTTTCCAAAGTAAACCCTACACACCCTTAATTACACAAATGCCGCCCAGCAGAGTCAATATCAATTTGCATGACTTACTCTTCTCATTACCAGATTTTTTTTTTTTTTTTGGGGTTTAAGCCATTCAAACAACCATCAACATGCAAAGGCCTCTCGTTCTAAAAAACCCCAACATAGCAGCACTCCGCACTCATCTCTCTCTCCCTCTAACGTTTCCCTCTTTCTCTTTCTCTCTCTTTTTCTCACTCTGCTTCAAAAACTAGGAACAAACCCAGCCATCTCCTCTCCAAACTTATAGAAACACTAAAGCCTTCATAGCCAAACTTGAAGAGAAACTTTCATATTTGACTTTTGACTGAGTTTCTCTAACTTTTCAAGGGATGTGTTACAAAAAGAATGAAGTTTACAATAGTGAAATATTGGAACTTTGAGATAAGATAATAGAAAGGTAAAACATAACTAAGTGTTTCATTCGATTATGGAAAACCTGTAAGAATATACATAATATAAGAGATCATGGACAAGACAAATATATTTGGGTCTATTGTAGAATGACATCAAAGTTAACAATTAGACAGATAATTATGTAAGAATTAATTCATATGTTGTTATTGGAGCTTGATAATATATGTCCGTCGAGTCCCAACACAAGCTCATTAATTCTTTTATAACAGATTAGGCAAATATAGATTACCATCAATATGACAATAGTCTACATGAGTCAGGCCATTGGGACTAATGAGATGGGTGGCACACAGTCTAGGACTGGATTGAAAGTCGGCTCAGGCCTATTGTGCGTGGCGCCAATCTCTACATGTTTTTTGGAGAATTAATTTTTTTAATTAATTTTAGACAAACAATTATTAAAAATTGTTAATTACAAGTTTAGATAATTAATTATTTAAGTTTGGTCTTCAAATAATTAATTTAAATTTTAGTTGTATTTGAATAATGGATAATTATTCACAATTATTTAAATTAGATAATTATTTTGAATAATAGAATTCTAATTTAAATTAGAATTGTTTAAATTAGAATTCTCCTTGGTGATGTAGAAAATCACAGTTTCCCTACATTATGATATTGGAAAATTTGATTATGTGACGTAGTAAATTTTTTTTTTTTAAAAAAATTATTCATCACCTAGAAACAAACTTAGGTTCCCATAAACAATAAATAGAATTCTGATTAAAATACACTTGTGGATAAATAGAAAGCAGCACGTCTCTTTGATTAAATGAAAATCTCAACCTTCGAATCTTCAACGCTATGACTCTTCCTTTTAGTTGTTGTGTGTGTGGGCACAACTCAACAGAATTTCACCAAAACTTCTATCTTTCTAACTGGACTATGCGTTTGAAGAACTTAGATCACTAAAAAGGAATGACCAAAGTTCAATTCCCTAATGTTGCACTATAGCAATCTAAAGAATAATGAGGACCAAAGGCCTCTATTTATAAAGTTAGAAGGAAGAGGCAGAAGTTTATCAGAAACAGGAGAAGATTTTCTCTTCTTACCTAGACTTATGCGCCAAACACTGAGAGATTATCCTCATTGTGCATGCCAACTTTAGTAGAGAGGAATTCAAAATCCTAGCCACTCACAATGTAGGGCTTTGTGATCAACTACATATCTAAGATAATTCCTATTCAAATTATTTCATTTAAATTAAAATTCAATTATACTAGATAATTGTTTAATTTTTATAATTATGACTAATTATCCTGTATTCAAATTCAAATATAATAAGGATTTAAATCAATATTCAAGCAATTAATTATCCCAAAATCCTAATAATTAAATTTGAATAAATGTTATCTTGAAATTAATTAATTAATCAATTAACTAATTTCCAGAACTATCCTTGCTTCAGGCTCCTAGAGTCCTTCTGGATTGGGACAAGTGCCACTCACAGTCCCACTGGACTATGGCTTGCACATTGATAGGTTCAATAACCTCTCTAGCATAACCTTCTGTATTACCTATGGTAAATCATATTCTACACAACTAGTCAAGGAATTCATGAGCTAGTATTTGGACTCGATCGACATATTTATTAAGCTCCAATAATAATAGATAAATTAATCCCTAGTTAATTATCTATTTTATTATTAACTTTGATGTCACTACACTAAAGAACCAAACCTACATTCTTGATAATATATAGTATTATGAGACTTTATAAATTAGTCATGTCCATAACCTCTCATACATATGTGTATCCTTATAGAAGGTTTATTCAATTCTTCCGATTAAGAGGTTTATTCGATTCTTCCAATTAAGTGGTTTATCTTCTTATGTGTCATATGATCAACTTTTCGATACAAATAGGAAGGAACTCGGAGATAACGGAAAATATTGACAACCGTTAGTTTAATCTCCACATTAATATATGCTTAAATAATACACATTGAATTTTGTAGATAATTCATAAGAATTAAAGAATTTGAAGCAAGGAAGTAATGGAGATACTCAAATGTATTACCGACAATAATTAAGCAGGTTTACGGAAGTAAATGTTATAGAGTTGTAACATGTTGATCGAGGAAGGACACATAAGATATGTGGTTTCGAAGTATTTTATGGACCATGGTTTGAAGATTTAACCACCAGTCAAAAGCTAAACACACTCATATTCAATAATCCTTCATTTATGTAATAAAAAATCAATAATCTTTTGTCTGATTATTATAATTTTGTTCCGTAAATATTGCACGCGTAAACAGAAAACTTTATATATGATATCAAGACGATAAATAAAATAATACTATCAAAATCGAAAGAGTAGCATCTTCTCAAAAAAGAAAAAGAAAAAAAAAGAACAGTAATATGACTCAAATCGTAGTTGTGATCATTTTCTTATTCATTAATAAAACTTATATTTGAGTAGAAATTGATAGAACTCCTACTATTAAATAACCAGCTACCACGTATGTGATCAACACATGCAATGACAAACAAAATGACCATTTTCAGTACGACAGATGCCCCCCTTACAGCCGAAAGATTGAATACAGAAGTTATTGCAATGTGGGTCGTTCCTCTGTTTAGTCCAACATCGTTTTCGATATGCTCGGCAGCAATTGCCCGCAGCCACCTCACCATTGAAACCTGAATCACAAATAATGAATTAAAAGAATATATTGTTAGCTTAAGCAATGAAAAATATACAGTACTTAGGCAATAAAACTTGTAAAAGGCAATGCAATCCCGAACAGTCCACTAGAAAATAAGTAAAATTTATAGTGACATAGCGGAATTGGGAAGGATGATTTTAGCAGTCTAATCTAGATAGAGAACTCAAAAATCGACCTAAAAAGAAGCCCATCAAGGAAAAATAATCAACTAGGAAAGAAAACACTCAAGTTTTATATTCAATACTCAATATTTTAAGTTTTTTTAGACTTAGCTAATAAGGGTATTTATGGCTCTTGTAAAATAATAACAAAATAACAACTAAAGCATACGACATATAAAACAAATAAAGATAGCTAATATAAACAATAGCTAAACTATAAAAAAACTACTACAATAGCTATAATCTCCCTACATCAATTACAATATTTGACTATTATCAGTCCACCTTAAACTTTTGAAATACGTTATAATGCGTTGGGGGCTTTAATAGGCTTCTGGCTTATAATTTAATTTTCACATGTTGGATCAAATGGTTGCAAATACATACATAAAAATAAAAAAAATAAAAAAGCATGTTTTTCATCATAACAAGCCAATTTCTACTAATTAAAAATTTAAAGATGTATTAAATTGATTAAATACAATTAAATAGTCTTACCATCAATATCTATTGTGTAATGAAGAAGGCCCACAATTTGACTTTACAAGTACATAACTACATACATAAAAGCAAGAAACGAAGAAAAAAATGAGAAAAGAAAAAGAATAACAAATATCGGCTAAAACATTAATGTACAACAAAAAATAGTAGTATAGGGCATCTAAAAAATATTGTTGCGTTTGATCTTCAGAATTATTGTATAAAGCCATCATTCAATATTTCGTGCATGTGGGCATGATGGTTTTCGACGTAAATAATAAGTTTTCTTCAATAATTATTGACATTGAAACAAGCGCGGACTAATTACAAGAATACTAGAAAACAAACTAATATTGTCAGTGATTAAATGAAAAAAGGGAAAAACAAAAACAGACCTATGCAGAAGATGAGAAACACAACGAGGAAAAATGAAAAACACTCGGTACTTTCACCATTTTTCACTCCCTCAAATTGTTTTTAAATTTTTTTTTGGAGTACTCGTCATGCTAGCTGGGGACGTATATTTATAGGTAAAGGTGAGAAACATGCAGTTAACTTCCACAATCAGTATGAGTTTCCATTATTTTGTTATTTCCTCGTTTAATACATGCCACGTTAACACACAACTTTCGCTTGACCTTTTTTGAACAAGTTCAATTAAGTTTAATCGGTATCGAAGCATCTAGGGGTCAAATCCCTAGGCGTCTCAAAAACAGAATCAAGAAATTTAAGAAGATTTTTGTGCTTAGGCAGGATTTCTAGTCCATTTTAGTTTGCAATTTATTTGTCTTCTTTTCTATATTTGTTGCTTGATCTCAAATAGAAAGGTTATGGCCTTCTTTCTTATAATATTAATTTCTATATATTTATTGCAAGAGATCAAGCAAAATAATAGCAGCATAAAAGAAAAGATTAAGAACTATAAAAAAATTTGCATACACATTAAATTTAGGATAATTTGTTCCCAAAAAAAAAAGTATTGGATTTGATAATAGGAGAATTTTTAACTCCCTTTTTTCCTCTCGTAAATTCCATAAAAAAAAAAATAGGTCTTTTAAAAAATGGGGTGAGTAATGAGAATCCATATCACATTCATTAAATTTGTTCTGTTAAAGGGAAAAAAAAATCTATTTGACCTCAAAGGAAAAGTCGAGAATGGAACCTACAGTACCCTTCCACGCAACCTCGTGTCATTTAACTGAGTGACCAATCATCATTAGCCCTAAAAATGGATCTTATGTACCAATAATTAATTTTTACCACAATAATTTGGATTATAAGTAGTCCCAATTAATTTTCTTTCCTCTCTCCCCCTAAGGAAACTTTGATTTTAATTATATAAAATTATTCATCAATAATTTTATTCTAAGTTATTAGAGATTCTGTAACAACCAAAAATTTAATTAAGACTAATTATGCATAAGATTTATTAATTAGTGTGTCATAATTTAAAAATACTATCATTTCCATTAGTTGAGTCTCATATAAAAATTTATTTTCATTTTTAAATGATTTAATTTCTGATTTAAGATTTTAATTCTTCAATTTTAAATTATTTTACTACTTTCCAAGGTTTACCCCACACACCCTTAATTACACAAATGCCGCCCAGCAGAGTCAATATCAATTTGCATGACTTACTCTTCTCATTACCAGATTTTTTTTTTTTTTTGTGGGGGTGGGGGGGGGGGTGGGGGTGGGTTTGAGCCATTCAAACAACCATCAACATGCAAAGGCCTCTTGTTCTAAAAAACCCCAACATAGCAGCACACCGCAGTCATCACTCTCTCCCTCTAACGTTTCCCTCTTTCTCTTTCTCTTTCTCTCTCTTTTTCTCACTCTGCTTCAAAAACCAGGGACAAACTCAGCCATCTCCTTTCCAAACTTATAGAAACACTAAAGCCTTCATAGCCAAACTTGAAGAGAAACTTCCATATTTGACTTGTGACTGAGTTTCTCTAACTTTTCGGGGGATGTGTTACAAAAAGAATGAAGTTTATGATAGTGAAATATTGGTACTTTGAGATAAAATAATTAGAAGGTAAAATAGAGCTAAGTGTTTCATTCTATTATGGATAATCTATAAGAATACACATAATATCAGAGATCATGGACAATACTAATATTTTCAGGTCTATTGTAGACTAACATCAAAGTTAATAATTAGACAGATAATTAAGTAGGAGTTAATTCATATGTTGTTATTGAAGCTTGATAATATATGTCCGTCGAGTCCCAACACAAACTCATTAATTCTTTTATAACACATTAGGCAAATATAGATTACGATCAATATGACAATAGTTTACATGAGTCAGGCCATTGGGACTAATGAGATGAGTAGCACACGGTCTAGGACTGGATTGAAAGTCGGCTTAGGCCTACTGTGGGTGGCGCCAATCTCTACATGTTTTTTGGGGGATTAATTTTTTAATTAATTTTAGACAAATAATTATTAAAATTGGTAATCAGGAGTTTAGATAATTAATTATTTAAGTTTTGTCTTCAAATAATTAATTTAAATCTTAGTTATATTTGAATTATAGATAATTATTCACAATTATTTAAATTAGATAATTATTTTGAATAATAGAATTCTAATTTAAATTAGAATTGTTTGAACTATAATTATCTTTAATGATGTAGAAAATCACAATTTCCCTACACTATGATATTGGAAAATTTGATTCTATGAAGTAGTAAATTTTTTTTAAAAAAAATTTATTCATCACCTAGAAACAAACTTAGGTTTCCTTAAACAATAAATAGAATTCTAATTAAAATACAATTGTTGATAAATGGGAAGCAGCATGTCTCTTTGATTAAACGAAAATCTTAACCTTCCAATATTCAACGCTATAACTCTTCCTTCTAGTTGTTGTGTGTGTGGGCGCAACTCAATAGAATTTCACCAAAACTTCTCTCTTTCTAATTGGACTATGCTTTTGAGGAACTTAGATCACTAAAAGGGAATGACCAAAGTTCAATTCTCTAATGTTGCACTATAGCAATCTAAAGAATAATTAGGACCAACGGCCTCTCTTTATAAAGTTAGAAGGAAGAGGTAGAAGTTTATCAGAAATAGGAGAAGATTTTCTCTCCTTACCTAAACTTACACGCCAAATATAGAGAGATTATCCTCATTGTGCATGCCCACTTTAGTAGAGAGGAATTCAAAATTCCAGCCAATCACAATGTAGGGCTTTATGATCAACTACATATCTAAGATAATTCATATTTAAATTATTTTATTTGAATTAAAATTCAATTCTACTAGATAATTATTTAATTTAAATAATTATGACTAATTATCTTGTTTTTAAATTCAAATATAATTAGGATTTAAATTAATATTCAAGTAATTAATTATCCCAAAATCCTAATAATTAAATTTGAATAATTGCTATCTTGAAATTAATTAATTAATTAACTAATTTCTAGAACTATCCCTGCTTTAGGCTCCTAGAGTCCTTTTGGATTGGGTCAAGTGCCACACACAGTCCCACTGGACTATTGGGCTTGCACATTGATAGGTCCAATAACCTCTCTAGCATAACCTTCTGTATTACCTATGGTAAACCATATTCTATACAACTAGTCAAGGAATTCGTAAGCTAGTATTTGGACTCGATGGACATATTTATCAAGCTTCAATAATAACAAATAAATTAATCCCCAGTTAATTATCTATTTTGTTATTAACTTTGGTGTCACTACACTAAGTAACCAAAGCTACATTCTTGATAATATATAGTATTATGAGACTTTATGATTTAGTCTTGTCCATAACCTCTCATACATATGTGTATCCCCATAGTTTATCTATAATTGGATGAAGGATTAAGTTCCATTTTACCTTCTGATTATTTATTTATCTCAAAGTTCTATTATTTCGCTTATTTAGAAAACTCCATTTATAACACGTGCAAATGAAAAATCATCTGTTTACCATTAATATCCAAATGACTAAGGGCTTGTTCTTTTCCAAATTCTTGAATAATGTCTTTCGGAGGATAACATAAACTCTTTATTAAAGAGCTATAGATTATGTGTCTGTGAATTATGTTCTCATCGAATATAGGTTGCATCTACAACATACTGACAATGGAGCCTTCAAGCTATAAACAAAGAGTCTTGAAAAGATAGAAGCTACAAACATGAAGTCATGAATCCACTTTAGGATTAAGATTATACATAGATGATTATTAAAGTGAATTGATTTAAGTTGAATGGAATTATTATTAAGTGAATTACACTTTAGGTCCAATCTAGTGTGTGACCATCATTAGGTCTACTACACTAATGTATCTATCATAGAGTTCAATCTGCTCCAACCCTATTGCAGTCTTGTTATGTATAAAGTGTCCAGCTAAATACATATACTACGGACTATATAATTTAGACTATTCATCTTGATCTCGTATCTATGCCACATATAAACTCCGTATATACACAATTCCA
The DNA here is from genome assembly GCA_025403435.1 of Artocarpus heterophyllus. Lineage (NCBI taxonomy): Eukaryota > Viridiplantae > Streptophyta > Magnoliopsida > Rosales > Moraceae > Artocarpus > Artocarpus heterophyllus. The sequence continues at coordinate 10,355,172 of CM046348.1, read as the reverse complement.
AGAGTTAATTACTAATAGTCATGGAACACATGTTTGCTTAAATGCTTAAACACAATAATAAAAGCAATACGAGGATCATTATTAACATATAAAATATTCTAATTTTTATTTATTTATTTAATCAAAATGTCTTTAATCACAAATAAAATATTTATTCTTTAGGATACTGATCTTAACATATGATTAAAACCAAATTTGAATGTGCATACCAAGGGGTGGTGCTCGCTGATAGGGGAAGAAGGAGAAAATTTATCTTCTTAATTCCTGATAGACTTTGCTTCCCTCTATTACTTCTATAAATAGAGGCCTTGAGTTCTTACTTATTCTCAAACCATCCAACTATTAAAGAGTTGAACTCTGAATACTCATCTTTAGTAATTTTAGTTCCTCAACACTTGAATGGTTGGAAGGAGTGTAACTGCGGTGTGAGATTTGTTGAGTTATGCCCATAGACACAACAAGCTAGAGTAATAAAATAACATTAAAGATCTACAAATAGATTCGAACCTTTGTCTAATTTTTGGTGTCCTAATTTGTATCTAATCAATCGAATTATGATATCTCATTTAATGAAAACATATAAACGTCAATTCAATATTATTTCAAATTTTTTAAGTAATGTGTTGTAATACTATTGGTTAAACACTATTTAGGATATCAAAATTGGACAAAAAATTTAAATCCACTACAGACATTGCGTAATGTTAATTTCATATCTCACTCCATTGCAAAGTGTGCAGTACTTTAAACCCACACCTATAAGTTTTTTTTTTATTATTATTACAAAAAGGGAAAGATTCTTTTTCTCAATTAGAGAATTATGTGACATTATCAAAAGATCTCAATATGTAGTAAATTCAGTCTTTCAAAAGAATTGTTGACTAATTTGTATATTCTTTTAAACCAAAGAATGGAATGTGTTAGATAAAAAGTAGAATGAAGAATAATTTGTAACTTTTTTATGAAACAAATCATTTGAAATCTTTTTTTTTTTGAGGGATGTAATCTTTTTCTTTCGATGTTTCTTTTTTTTTTTTCTACTAACAAAAAAAGTTTCTTTCTTTCTTTCTTTCTTTCCTTCTTTTTTTTTTCTTGAACATTTGTTCCGAATATAGACCCCCTTTTTTTTGTTGTTAATGTTAATTATTATATCGTTCTTGATCTTTTTTTACCCACCCCAATTTATAATGAAGAACAATTGTAATTGTTGTTATTTTACAGGGGTGGAAAAATGAATTAGAAGATTTTTTTTTTGTATATTGGTCACAAGATTGACTTTCTTTTTCTAGGACAAAACGTTCAAGAATTTGACAGGAATGGTTATTATTACATATTCCCGCAGCAAATCTGGTAAAAAAAAGAGACAAAAAAATAACAAATCAAAGTACGGACTAGAATTCCTGTCTAAGAACCAAAATCTCTTTTAATTTCTTGTTTCCCTTTTTGCGAAGCGCTAGGGATTAATCTCTAAATGCTTGGATTCCGAGTATACTAAGTACTGAGATTTTTTGTGTCCCGATATAAAAAAAATCCTAGTGAGATACGAAATATATCCCACCAAGTATGTGTCATAATAAATTTTTATATTTTATGACATAAGTTACAAATAAATATCCAAAAATAGAATTCATGAGAACACCGTAAATATCAATTTTCTTGAAAATTGTAGTGTGATAAATGATAAAATATTGTGAAAATTTTGCAAACGTATATGCAAAATATCAAAAAATATATATATTGGCACTTTACATTTATTTTTTTAATTTACCAGTAAAATTTATATTTTTTTAATTGACTAATGTAATTTTTTAAAATTGTATAAGAAACCAATCAAATTCTATGTCTCTATATTAATATTGTTTAAAGCATAAATGAATTTTAATATTCAAAGGTAGGGCATCGAGGTTGAATTTCTTCAAAGAAGACTCTACTTAAGGACTCCTATCATTGGCTTCCCACATCCTCAAGGGGCCGAATGGATGAAGAATTGGAAAATCGAGTATGGAATTAGTGCTTGGGTTATATCTTCGTATTTTTGTATCTTATGTCAATATTTTCTTGCTAAAAATAAAAATCTCACATAACCTAGTAGAGCAACATAATCGAAAAACCTATTCCTAGTGAGGAAGAAGGGTAGAGTTTAAGAGAGAAAAATACCACACGCACTTCTAAAAGCAACATTCGATCCTCATTCTTAATACTCGGGCTACAAGGTCTTATTGTCTTAATTATAAAATTAAGGTGAAAAATTTTAATTCCACCAATATTATGTGTGCGTGTGTGTGTATGCTAATTCCTGTTTAATTTCACTATTGATTTAAGATTCATTTGGTGTGCAAGATGCCTCAGTTATTATTCCACCGATCATTAGTTTACTCTTTTGCCCGTATCAAAAGTGTGTATTTCCTTGACTTAAGAAATAATTTTTGAAGGGTTTTTAATAAATATTTATGCATAAGCATAATGAATCAAATGATTAAAACACTACAAGAAGAAGACGATTTAGAGACGACATTTGTCGTCGTTAAAATTGCATAAGAACTGCCTGGAGCGAGAAGTGGTGAAGGGGGAGATCGGTTTGGGGGATTAATATTGTTTTTCAGCGACTACATATGTCGTCGCTGAATATACAAACCAAACAACAACATATGCTATAGTGATGACTTTTTCCCGATGATAAATGTCGTCGCTGAATCTGCTAAAATATAAACCCACGAAATTATGGCAGGTGTTAGTGAATTTTGGTGGGTAAATTTTCACTAACGTATTCAGCGACGACATAAATTGTGGTATCTTTTTAGGACAATTAGAGACGATATAATCGTCGCTATATGTGTAAATTTAGCAATGACAAATGTCGTCGCTAGTAGTTTCGTCGTTAAATTACAACATTGTTGTAGTGAAAAATTATTTTTTAAAAGTGAATTAAAAAATGCGATCTATCTATTTTATATGGAAAAAAATGGATGTTAACAACTTTTTTCATCTTTAGAATTTCCATCAGAATCAATGTTAAAGTCTTGCTCAAGTTATTGAATTAATTGGCAATATTTGTACACTTAGGACGGTTTATAATAGATCCGAATAACGTTTGCTGATTTTTCTCTTAGGGTCAAATTGAATTAATTGGCGCTATTATGGACGAAAAATCATTTTCTTTCGAGTCAACGCAAAGTCAAATGATATATAAGGAAGGATGGATTAGAGTTTGGGAGGATTTTTTTTCTTTTTCTAGTGGTCAAATAGAATTTTTTTCTTCTATGGGACAAAAATTAAATGAATTTACTTTAAAAAAAATTGAATGAATTTTAGATGGATGATAACTACAATATTGTTCTTATGTTTTTACCACGCTTTAAATTTAAAATAAAGAGAATTTATAGAAAATTCTAGAGTTAGAGAAAATGGATTTAAAGACTTTCCCCTTATTCTCATATTGAATGTTGTTTTATACAATGAATTGATCAACAAAATTATTTGATGCTTATAACTACTAATAATTCTTTATTAGTCTTTTTTCTGACATTATTTGCTCGATTTCTTGTAACAAAAAGATATGTCATCCCCCCAGAAATAACACAAATCTAAAGGCAATAAAAGATAATAAATAAGAAACTTAAAACGATATTGATCAAGATATTATACAAAATTAAGAAAACCTTGTTAATAGTGATTGTTACTGCATGTCTCTCATCTTTACCTATAAATTTGAGTGCCCTGGCTTAAATTTCTTCACAAGATAATAAGTTTAACAAGTTAATAGGGCAAGAAAAAACAATGGCGAAACTTAATGTTTTTTCACTTTTTCTTGTTGTGTTTATGATCTTCTTCTCCATAGGTTTGCTCAGTTTTTTCTTAATCTCTATAGTTTTGGTTTTCCAATATTCACCAAATTGATTAAATGGTACATCTTTTTAGGAGAATATTCCCGATCGCAATGCTTCATTGCGTATTACATTTTTTTTTTTTACTTTTATAATCTTCATTTTTCAAAAAATACACTTATTATTATGAATATTATAAAAGTAGATTTATAAAGGACTTCTATATGTCCTGACCGAGCAGTTGTCTGGTTCTCTTACAACTGTGGGACCCACCAGTCGGAATGGGTCCCACAAGGTGGGCCTACAGTTGTAAGAGAACCGAGAGTAGCCCGATCGAAAAAAAAAGTTTTTTAGATTTATAATGTCAAAGTGGGACCCACCTGGTGGGACCTATGGTTGTGAGGGAACCCGGAGTAGCCCAGACGGGCAAAAAACTGGTTTTTCAGATTTATAATGTCCTTTTTTTTGTTTGTGTGATGCAGAACGCAATCATGAGGTGGCTGCGGGTGAATGTTGCAGAAACTATAACAATATTTGTAAGGTTGGGGATCCTAGCACAGACCAAACATGCAACGACACCTGTATTAATAAACATTTATGTAATGGAGGCATATGCAAGCACGATGGTGGTTATATATGTCATTGTAAGTGTGGTGGTGAATAGTATGAGTCCTACGGACTCTATCCAATGCAAATATGAATATTAATAAATAAGATTGTTATTATATTTTTATTTTCTCTATATGAATTTTACTGTCTTTAATCGTCCCTTGCTTTTAAAGTTAGCTAATAACGTATTTATCCAAATTTGTGGAAAGAAAGAAGTCAAATTAATTGCCTTACGAAGAGGCATTATGCAAATCAACTTTGTAAAATTAGTTATTTCTATTTTTTTTTTTAATTCTGAGATGCCAAATTTAGAGTTAATTTTTAAAGAAAGTGTGAGCGTGATGCGTTGGTTTTCGAGTGTTAACTTTTTTTTTTATATAAAAAAATTATAAGATTAAGAAAAAATTTACAAGATCGATTAATAGTTTTATGTAGAACTATAATTGTCAAAACAATAATTGAACTCGCAACCTAAACATATAGTGAAAAGAAGTCCATGTAAATTAAAGTCAAATTCCTTTTTTTAAAAACAATATTATTACAATGACATGAAAAGTTAAGTCTATGTAAATTAAAGTCAAATTCCTTTTTTTTTTAAACAATATTATTACAATGACATGAAATTTGAATAGTTTTTTTTATATAATTTTGAAAAATGACATTGAAAAAGTAAATTATAAAAAAGATAAATTTTACAATATTCAAAAGTAAAACTAAAAAAATAAAAACAACGTCCCCCTAGTTTCACGATAATTTATATAAATATTGATAATCACAGATCAAATGGATTACAAACTCAAAGCTTAAGGGGGCAAATATATAATTGCAAATAATTCAAAATGTAATTATGATTTTACCTTCATAGAACCTATACATGAGTGTACATTCTATTTTTTTGTTTGGTTTTGACGCAAAGTTAAACCGAGGGGATAAAGTGGTTTAAGTTTAAGGGGGATGAGTGCAAGGGGGCATGTTCGAAAAATATTAATTTAACAAGCCATATTTGAGTGAAAATATTTTATTTATAGGTTTCATAAAAAATTTTTAAAAAAGTAAATCTAATTCAATGCATTCAAACATTTGTTTTCGGCAAATATTATATTTAACAAAACAAAAAAGTCAAGAAATGAAATAAAAAATGTATTAGGAGGCACATATGAAAAGGAAAATGATGTCTATATAAGGTATATTTGAGAAATTTATAAGGCAGATAGATAAAAAAAAGAGAAAATTATATATAATGTCACAATTTAATAACTATACTTATTTATACAACATTTAAAAAAGTTATGTCATATCCCACCCATATTACTTGATTAACTTATACCACAGTTAAAAATATCACATTTATAAAAAGTACGTTTTTTGAGAATTTAAAAAATACATTTATGAGGCCATTTTTTATAAAATAAGATTTTGTAGATTTATTAAGAAAATTTATTTAATTGGAGATTTTTTAGTAAGGCAAATTAAAAGAAAAGAGTATTTCAATTTAAAATATTTAAATTTGTAAAATTTTTAGCAATGAAAAAAGTAAGAAAAATTATCATTAATATGTTTTTTTATCTAATTGCCTGGCTAAAAGAATTTTTTTTAAATGAATCTTATTTAGACTTCCTTTATGTTAGTTATTTTAATATTTCTCTTGACATTTTTGTTTTTTTTTTTTAAATATGTTCTACTTATTTATGCTTATATAATATTTGCCAAAAACATATGTTTGAAAAGTGCATTTCGTTAGATCTTGTTTTTTGCTTTTTAGGAAACCTATTTTATGTATGAATTGGTAAGATACTTTCCCTTTAATATACTTTGCTAAAATAATAGTTCTAAAGTATGACCCATACTTGAATACTTTTAAGATTATGTAACGCCCCTAAGTGGAGGTTAACAGTTTTTAATAAATAAAATAAAAATCAGAAATAAAACGCCCAAATCAAACTGCTTATGAGTGACTTAGTTTAGTTTGGTTTTATAAAAAATATCAAACTGCTTAAATCACCAAAAAATCATTTTTATTTTTGGTTTGATTAGTAGTTTAGAGGAAAAAAAAGCCCAAACCGACTGCAGACACCCCAATATTAACTATTAAGAATAAGTCTATATATATAATTGAAAATTATATTCTCTTTTTTTTGGGGGTACTTGAATTTCTTTCAACTAGAATGGCATTAACTATATTCCAAACAAAGATACATAAGCTAATATAAACAATGGCTAAACTATAAAAAAAAATTATGACAATAGCTACAATCACCCTACATCAATTACAATATCTGACTATTATCGGTCCACCTTAAACTTTTGAAATATGTTATAATGTGTTGGGGGCTTTAATAGGTTTCAGGCTCATAATTTAATTTTCACATGTTGGATCAATAGTCTAATTTTTACTATAAAACAATTGTTAATTCACTGCCTGATGGTTGCAAATACATACATAAAAAAAAAAAAAACATGTTTTTCATCATAACAAGCCAATTTCTACTAATTTAAAAATTAAAGATGTATAAATTGATTAAATACAATTAAATAGTCCTACGATCAATATCTATTGTGTAATGAAGAAGGCCCACAATTTGACTTTACAAGTACATAACTGCATATATAAAAGCAAGAAACGAAGAAAAAAATGAGAAAAGAAAAAGAATAACAAATATCGGCTAAAACATTAATGTACAACAAAATTAGTAGTATAAGGCATCTAAAAAATATAGTAGTATATGATCTTCAGAATTATTGTATAAAGCCACATTCAATATTTCGTGCATGTGGGCATGATGTTTTTCGACGTAATAATAAGGTTTTCTTCAATAATTATTGACATTGAAACAAGCGCGGACTAATTAGAAGAATAGTAGAAAACAAACTAATACAGTGAGTGATTAAATGAAAAAGAAAAAAGAAAAAAAACTGACCTATGCAAAAGTTGAGAAACACAACGAGGAAAAATGAAAAAACACCTGGTTCTTTCACCATTTTTCACTCTCTCAAAATTGTTTTAAAATTTTGTTTGGAATACCCTTCATGCTAGCCGGGGACGTATATTTATAGGTAAAGGTGAGAATCATTGCAGTTAACTTCCACAATTTTCCATAATTTGTTATTTCCTTTAATACATTCCACGTAACGCATAACTTTAGCTTGACCTTTTTTTAGCAAGTTCAATTAAGCTTAATCGGTATCGAAGGATCAAGGGGTCAAATCCCTAGGCGTCTCAAAAACAGAAACAAGCAATTTAAGAAGATTTTTGTGCTTAGGCAGGATTTCTAGTCCATTTTAGTTTGCTATTTATTTGTCTTCTTTTCTATATTTGTTGCTTGATTTTAAATAGAGAGGTTATGGCCTTCTATGTACGTAAGATCTTTATTATTTCTTATAATATTAATTTCTATATATTTATTAAAAGAGATCAAGCAAAATAATAGCAGCACGAAAAAAAAGATTAAGAACTATATAAAACTTTTCAAACACGTTAAATTTAGGATTAATTTGTTCCCAAAAAAAGTATTGAATTTGACAATAGGAAAATCTTTAAATCCATTTTTTCCTCTCGTAAATTCCATAAAAAAAAATAAGTCTTTTAAAAAATGGGGTGAGTAATGAGAGTCCATATCACATTCATTAAATTTGTGCGGTTAAAGGGAAAAAAAAAATTCTATTTGACCTCAAAAGAAAAGTCGAGAATGGAATCTACAGTACCCTTCCACCCAACCTCATGTCATTTAACTGAGTGACCAATCATCATTAGCCCTAAAAATGCATCTTATGTACCAATAATTAATTTTTGCCACAATATTTTGGATTATAAGTAGTCCCAATTAATTTTCTTTTCCTCTCTCCCCCTAAAGAAACTTTGATTTTAATTATATAAAATTATTCATCAGTAATTTTATTCTAAGTTATTAGAGATTCTGTAACAACCGAGAATTTAATTAAGACTAATTATACATAAGATTTATTAATTAGTGGGTCATAATTTAAAAATACTATCATTTACATTAGTTGAGTCTCATATAAAAATTTATTTTCATTTTTAAATGATTTAATTTCTCACTTAAGATTTTAATTCTTGAATTTTAAATTATTTTACTACTTTCCAAAGTAAACCCTACACACCCTTAATTACACAAATGCCGCCCAGCAGAGTCAATATCAATTTGCATGACTTACTCTTCTCATTACCAGATTTTTTTTTTTTTTGGGGTTTAAGCCATTCAAACAACCATCAACATGCAAAGGCCTCTCGTTCTAAAAAACCCCAACATAGCAGCACTCCGCACTCATCTCTCTCTCCCTCTAACGTTTCCCTCTTTCTCTTTCTCTCTCTTTTTCTCACTCTGCTTCAAAAACTAGGAACAAACCCAGCCATCTCCTCTCCAAACTTATAGAAACACTAAAGCCTTCATAGCCAAACTTGAAGAGAAACTTTCATATTTGACTTTTGACTGAGTTTCTCTAACTTTTCAAGGGGATGTGTTACAAAAAGAATGAAGTTTACAATAGTGAAATATTTGGTACTTTGAGATAAGATAATAGAAAGGTAAAACATAACTAAGTGTTTCATTCGATTATGGATAACCTATAAGAATATACATAATATAAGAGATCATGGACAAGACAAATATATTTGGGTCTATTGTAGAATGACATCAAAGTTAATAATTAGACAGATAATTAAGTAGGAATTAATTCATATGTTGTTATTGGAGCTTGATAATATATGTCCGTCGAGTCCCAAAACAAGCTCATTAATTCTTTTATAACAGATTAGGCAAATATAGATTACCATCAATATGACAATAGTCTACATGAGTCAGGCCATTGGGACTAATGAGATGGGTGGCACACAGTCTAGGTGTAACGCCCCTTAATTCGGACGTCACAGATATCGTTACATACTTATATTCATACATGCTTAAATAATTAAACTCATAGATAATACCAACTCAATCGTACTATAGATTTAAAAGTACTTAAACTTACATTACCAGGATCAATTCATACAATTTTTTTTTAAAAAACTTACGTTGTATCGAAGAACATAGTTTTAATTTTATTCCATAACATAATTTATTCGTTATACTTAAATTATTCATGAACTTATTTAATAATAATTGATAATCAAATAGTAAAATCAAGACTTATTAAAATCTCACATTAAATCACTTTGATCATCACATCTTTGAAATCCACTTATTCCCACAGTTCGGCAGGCCGAACTTGGGACTTCGGCAAGCCGAACAACATCGGCAAGCCGGAGCGTCTTCCACCGGCAGCCGGCAGAAGCTTTGTAATTCGGACCAAAAAATTCATCCAGGTTCGGCAGGCCGAAAAATAGATCGGTCGGCCGATCTTCTGGTCTTCGGCAGGCCGGACACGGAGTTCGGCAGGCCGTCCGAGACCAATTTACTTTTAAAAAAATTAAAACGTTCTAACTTTACATAAATATAGCGGAAGTTCATATTTCATAAAAAAAATGATAAAATAACTTATAAAACCATAATATAAGTATTCTTAAAAAACTCAACATATAATATGTTCAAAATATATAATTTTATTAAATCATAAATTCATTTCTTCTTGGCGTGCTTCCGGTTACAATTCATCGTTCATGTTGCTCACACGCCGTTCCATGTCCTCCACCTATTCCAAGACTCTCTTACCCTTATCTGCAACATGACATATAAAAACATGAATAAGCTAATGCTTAGTAAGTACATAAAATTCTCACAATTTAAAACATTTCATGAACATCATCATCATCATCATCATCATCGTATCATAAAGGTGCCTTAAGCACAATTTCATAGAAACATATCTTTCATAATATTGACCATTTTAAAATTTATCCCATATATATATATTTTTATTTTATTCTTAAGGGCCCAAGTGTTGCACCATAAACATCTCATTGGCGCGCCGTCATGAGAGGAGAAGAGTAGCTAATCCCAAACCAAACATGACATCATAACATATCATTTCATAACATTGGGTGTGCAACACTTATTAGGTGATACATATATACATAATTTTCATACTTTGAAACATACCATAATCATCATACATGCATAACTTTAAATCATGAAAAAACTTTTCATAAGAAATCCTTTAAGAAAAATCATCATAAAATCATCATGAAAATCCTTGTAAACATATCATTAAACCTTGAAAAAGTGTCATGTTGCAGGTGAGAATGTACTTACTTTATCGATAGCTTACTTAACCTTAATATTGCACTTGGTGACGACAACGCGGTCTCGTTGTGCTCGCTTCCTTAAGTGTCCATGCCATATATCCATTTTAAGATGCAATAAAAAAATCAATACTTATCATAAAATACCCATACACTCATCTCATATTTTAAATATTATTCAAAACCCTACATCTAAACATAATTACCTTTTAAATAAAACATTTTCGAACAATTAATATATTTATATTGTAATTCAAAACTTCATACAAGCATCATATTATCATGCATGAAATTATTTTTATTATCATAAAATCTTTTAAACATACATAACATTTATAATCAAAATCCAGAAATAACATTTATTAAAACATTTCATAATCATAAAATACATTCATCTTACATACTCATACATAAGCATAATTAACAACTTTTCACGAAAACATCATTCTTTACCTATTGAATAATCATTACATTTTTCATACCTTCAAAATTAAACAGTAACATTTTACTGTGAGGGGTAGAAGACAGAAATATTCATTATTCATAAAACGTTAAAATGACATAAAACGTGAAGAGACATCACACATAACAAAATACAATACCTAAAGAAGACATTGTAGACGAAATTTGAAGAGGAGAACATCTTTTTACATTTACCAAAAAAAAACTGAATTCATACCTTGAAGTTTCTTCTCGAAATTCTTGAATTCGATCAACGAAACAAGACTTCTCTCTTCTTTTTTTTTTTTTTTACAATATGCTCAGAAAATTTCCGTGGAAGAGAAAAAGAAATTTCGTGAGGAAGGGAAGAGGAAGAGAAGTGAAAGAATGTCTCAGAAATTTTTGAGAGGCAAAACGTGTGAAGGAGAGAAAATAATGAAAAAGGAAACGTTAAAATTTTTAACGCAATAAACACCATTGATGGGAATTCAATTTCCTCATTAAGTCAGAAAAATTCTGACTGTTGGGGGCATGACGTGAGGCGTGAGAGGAGGAAAAGAAATAATGAGAGAACGTCTCAGAACCGAGAAAAATTATTTGAGGAAAGAGCGTAAATTTTTTTTAACATAATGTGTATAATAAAGAGTCATTTCTCTTCATTAAGTCAGAAATTTCTGACTATGAAGAAGGTGATTGGCGTGGGAAAGGAGGAGAATAGAAAAGGAAGGTCAAACATCATCAATCTTACCTTAACTTACCTTCTAAAAATAGGAAACCTCTTAATATAATACAATCTAATCCTTTAATTTCCTTAACTGATAAAAACATTCCATTATTATGCCAATTAATCACCTTAATTCACCCAATTAACGTAATTAACTCAGTCATAACTCTGGAGAGATTTCTGCTGACTGTTTGTCAGCCTTGTTCGGCCTGCCGATTTTCCCTCTTCGGCCTGCCGATCTGTCATCAAATGCCATAACATAAAACATTCACACATCATTGCATCATAAATAATCATATATTTATAATTTCACATGAACACTAGAGCACAACGATTCCATGCGGTCGTCACCTGTCACAAATCTTGACTTAAAAAGTTAGTAACATGCACATCACATATCATATCATATAACGTTATTTATTATTAACATTCCTTAATAGCGTTACTAACTTAACGTGGTCCGTTATATAAAATAGGCGGGTGTTACACTAGGACTGGATTGAAAGTCGGCTCAGGCCTATTGTGTGTGGAGCCAATCTCTACATGTTTTTTGGAGAATAATTTTTTTAATTAATTTCAGACAAACAATTATTAAAAATTGTTAATTACAAGTTTAGATAATTAATTATTTAAGTTTGATCTTCAAATAATAATTTAAATTTTAGTTGTATTTGAATAATGGATAATTATTCACAAGTATTTAAATTAGATAATTATTTTGAATAATAGAATTCTAATTTAAATTAGAATTGTTTAAATTAGAATTCTCCTTGGTGATGTAGAAAATCACAGTTTCCCTACATTATGATATTGGAAAATTTGATTCTGTGACGTAGTAAATTTTTTTTTTTAAAAAATTATTCATCACCTAGAAACAAACTTAGGTTCCCATAAACAATAAATAGAATTCTAATTAAAATACACTTGTGGATAAACAGAAAGCAGCACGTCTCTTTGATTAAATGAAAATCTCAACCTTCGAATCTTCAATGCTATGACTCTTCCTTTTTGTTGTTGTGTGTGTAGGCACAACTCAACAGAATTTCACCAAAACTTCTATCTTTCTAACTGGACTATGCGTTTGAAGAACTTAGATCACTAAAAAGGAATGACCAAAGTTCAATTCCCTAATGTTGCACTATAGCAATCTAAAGAATAATGAGGACCAAAGGCCTCTATTTATAAAGTTAGAAGGAAGAGGCAGAAGTTTATCAGAAATAGGAGAAGATTTTCTCTTCTTACCTAGACTTATGCGCCAAACACAGAGAGATTATCCTCATTGTGCATGCCAACTTTAGTAGAGAGGAATTCAAAATCCTAGCCACTCACAATGTAGGGCTTTGTGATCAACTACATATCTAAGATAATTCCTATTCAAATTATTTCATTTAAATTAAAATTCAATTATACTAGATAATTGTTTAATTTTTATAATTATGACTAATTATCCTGTATTCAAATTCAAATACAATAAGGATTTAAATCAATATTCAAGCAATTAATTATCCCAAAATCCTAATAATTAAATTTGAATAAATGTTATCATTGAAATTAATTAATTAATCAATTAACTAATTTCCAGAACTATCCTTGCTTTAGGCTCCTAGAGTCCTTCTGGATTGGGACAAGTGCCACTCACAGTCCCACTGGACTATGGCTTGCACATTGATAGGTTCAATAACCTCTCTAGCATAACCTTCTGTATTACCTATGGTAAATCATATTCTACACAACTAGTCAAGGAATTCATGAGCTAGTATTTGGACTCGATCGACATATTTATTAAGCTCCAATAATAATAGATAAATTAATCCCTAGTTAATTATCCATTTTATTATTAACTTTGATGTCACTACACTAAAGAACCAAAGCTACATTCTTGATAATATATAGTCTTATGAGACTTTATAAATTAGTCATGTCCATAACCTCTCATACATATGTGTATCCTTATAGAAGGTTTATTCAATTCTTCCGATTAAGTGGTTTATTCGATTCTTCCAATTAAGTGGTTTATCTTCTTATGTGTCATATGATCAACTTTTCGATACAAATAGGAAGGAACTCGGAGATAACGGAAAATATTGACAACCGTTAGTTTAATCTCCACATTAATATATGCTTAAATAATACACATTGAATTTTGTAGATAATTCATAAGAATTAAAGAATTTGAAGCAAGGAAGTAATGGAGATACTCAAATGTATTACCGACAATAATTAAGCAGGTTTACGGAAGTAAATGTTATAGAGTTGTAACATGTTGATCGAGGAAGGACACATAAGATATGTGGTTTCGAAGTATTTTATGGACCATGGTTTGAAGATTTAACCACCAGTCAAAAGCTAAACACACTCATATTCAATAATCCTTCATTTATGTAATAAAAAATCAATAATCTTTTGTCTGATTATTATAATTTGTTACGTAAATATTGCACGCGTAAACAGAAAACTTTATATATGATATCAAGACGATAAATAAAATAATACTATCAAAATCGAAAGAGTAGCATCTTCTCAAAAAAGAAAAAGAAAAAAAAAAAGAACAGTAATATGACTCAAATCGTGGTTGTGATCATTTTCTTATTCATTAATAAAACTTATATTTGAGTAGAAATTGATAGAACTCCTACTATTAAATAACCAGCTACCACGTATGTGATCAACACATGCAATGACAAACAAAATGACCATTTTCAGTACGACAGATGCCCCCCTTACAGCCGAAAGATTGAATACAGAAGTTATTGCAATGTGGGTCGTTCCTCTGTTTAGTCCAACATCGTTTTCGATATGCTCGGCAGCAATTGCCCGCAGCCACCTCACCATTGAAACCTGAATCACAAATAATGAATTAAAAGAATATATTGTTAGCTTAAGCAATGAAAAATATACAGTACTTAGGCAATAAAACTTGTAAAAGGCAATGCAATCCCGAACAGTCCACTAGAAAATAAGTAAAATTTATAGTGACATAGCGGAATTGGGAAGGATGATTTTAGCAGTCTAATCTAGATAGAGAACTCAAAAATCGACCTAAAAAGAAGCCCATCAAGGAAAAATAATCAACTAGGAAAGAAAACACTCAAGTTTTATATTCAATACTCAATATTTTAAGTTTTTTTAGACTTAGCTAATAAGGGTATTTATGGCTCTTGTAAAATAATAACAAAATAACAACTAAAGCATACGACATATAAAACAAATAAAGATAGCTAATATAAACAATAGCTAAACTATAAAAAAACTACTACAATAGCTATAATCTCCCTACATCAATTACAATATTTGACTATTATCAGTCCACCTTAAACTTTTGAAATACGTTATAATGCGTTGGGGGCTTGGGGCTTTAATAGGCTTCTGGCTTATAATTTAATTTTCACATGTTGGATCAAATGGTTGCAAATACATACATAAAAATAAAAAAAAATAAAAAAAACATGTTTTTCATCATAACAAGCCAATTTCTACTAATTAAAAATTTAAAGATGTATTAAATTGATTAAATACAATTAAATAGTCTTACCATCAATATCTATTGTGTAATGAAGAAGGCCCACAATTTGACTTTACAAGTACATAACTACATACATAAAAGCAAGAAACGAAGAAAAAAATCAGAAAAGAAAAAGAATAACAAATATCGGCTAAAACATTAATGTACAACAAAAAATAGTAGTATAGGGCATCTAAAAAATATTGTTGCATATGATCTTCAGAATTATTGTATAAAGCCATCATTCAATATTTCGTGCATGTGGGCATGATGGTTTTCGACGTAAATAATAAGTTTTCTTCAATAATTATTGACATTGAAACAAGCGCGGACTAATTACAAGAATACTAGAAAACAAACTAATACTGTCAGTGATTAAATGAAAAAAGGGAAAAACAAAAACAGACCTATGCAGAAGATGAGAAACACAACGAGGAAAAATGAAAAACACTTGGTACTTTCGCCATTTTTCACTCCCTCAAATTGTTTTAAAATTTTTTTTGGAGTACTCGTCATGCTAGCTGGGGACGTATATTTATAGGTAAAGGTGAGAAACATGCAGTTAACTTCCACAATCAGTATGAGTTTCCATTATTTTGTTATTTCCTCGTTTAATACATGCCACGTTAACACACAACTTTCGCTTGACCTTTTTTGAACAAGTTCAATTAAGTTTAATCGGTATCGAAGCATCTAGGGGTCAAATCCCTAGGGTCTCAAAAACAGAATCAAGAAATTTAAGAAGATTTTTGTGCTTAGGCAGGATTTCTAGTCCATTTTAGTTTGCAATTTATTTGTCTTCTTTTCTATATTTGTTGCTTGATCTCAAATAGAAAGGTTATGGCCTTCTTTCTTATAATATTAATTTCTATATATTTATTGCAAGAGATCAAGCAAAATAATAGCAGCATAAAAGAAAAGATTAAGAACTATAAAAAAATTTGCATACACATTAAATTTAGGATAATTTGTTCCCAAAAAAAAAGTATTGGATTTGATAATAGGAGAATTTTTAACTCCCTTTTTTCCTCTCGTAAATTCCATAAAAAAAAAATAGGTCTTTTAAAAAATGGGGTGAGTAATGAGAATCCATATCACATTCATTAAATTTGTTCTGTTAAAGGGAAAAAAAAAATCTATTTGACCTCAAAGGAAAAGTCGAGAATGGAACCTACAGTACCCTTCCACGCAACCTCGTGTCATTTAACTGAGTGACCAATCATCATTAGCCCTAAAAATGGATCTTATGTACCAATAATTAATTTTTACCACAATAATTTGGATTATAAGTAGTCCCAATTAATTTTCTTTCCTCTCTCCCCCTAAGGAAACTTTGATTTTAATTATATAAAATTATTCATCAATAATTTTATTCTAAGTTATTAGAGATTCTGTAACAACCAAAAATTTAATTAAGACAAATTACGCATAAGATTTGTTAATTAGTCTGTCATAATTTAAAAATACTATCATTTCCATTAGTTGAGTCTCATATAAAATTTTATTTTCATTTTTAAATGATTTAATTTCTGATTTAAGATTTTAATTCTTCAATTTTAAATTATTTTACTACTTTCCAAGGTTTACCCCACACACCCTTAATTACACAAATGCCGCCCAGCAGAGTCAATATCAATTTGCTTGACTTACTCTTCTCATTACCAGATTTTTTTTTTTTTTGGGGGGGGGGGGGGGGGGGGGGGGGTGGGAGGGGGGTTTGAGCCATTCAAACAACCATCAACATGCAAAGGCCTCTTGTTCTAAAAAACCCCAACATAGCAGCACACCGCACTCATCTCTCTCTCCCTCTAACATTTCCCTCTTTCTCTTTCTTTTTCTCACTCTGCTTCAAAAACCAGGAACAAACTCAGCCATCTCCTTTCCAAACTTATAGAAACACTAAAGCCTTCATAGCCAAACTTGAAGAGAAACTTCCATATTTGACTTGTGACTGAGTTTCTCTAACTTTTCGGGGGATGTGTTACAAAAAGAATGAAGTTTATGATAGTGAAATATTGGTACTTTGAGATAAAATAATTAGAAGGTAAAATAGAGCTAAGTGTTTCATTCTATTATGGATAATCTATAAGAATACACATAATATCAGAGATCATGGACAATACTAATATATTCAGGTCTATTGTAGACTGACATCAAAGTTAATAATTAGACAGATAATTAAGTAGGAGTTAATTCATATGTTGTTATTGAAGCTTGATAATATATGTCCGTCGAGTCCCAACACAAACTCATTAATTCTTTTATAACACATTAGGCAAATATAGATTACGATCAATATGACAATAGTTTACATGAGTCAGGCCATTGGGACTAATGAGATGAGTAGCACACGGTCTAGGACTGGATTGAAAGTCGGCTTAGGCCTACTGTGGGTGGCGCCAATCTCTACATGTTTTTTGGGGGATTAATTTTTTAATTAATTTTAGACAAATAATTATTAAAATTGGTAATCAGGAGTTTAGATAATTAATTATTTAAGTTTTGTCTTCAAATAATTAATTTAAATCTTAGTTATATTTGAATTATAGATAATTATTCACAATTATTTAAATTAGATAATTATTTTGAATAATAGAATTCTAATTTAAATTAGAATTGTTTGAACTATAATTATCTTTAATGATGTAGAAAATCACAATTTCCCTACACTATGATATTGGAAAATTTGAAGTAGTAAAATTTTTTTAAAAAAAATTTATTCATCACCTAGAAACAAACTTAGGTTCCCATAAACAATAAATAGAATTCTAATTAAAATACAATTGTTGATAAATGGGAAGCAACATGTCTCTTTGATTAAACGAAAATCTTAACCTTCCAATATTCAACGCTATAACTCTTCCTTCTAGTTGTTGTGTGTGTGGGCACAACTCAATAGAATTTCACCAAAACTTCTCTCTTTCTAATTGGACTATGCTTTTGAGGAACTTAGATCACTAAAAGGGAATGACCAAAGTTCAATTCTCTAATGTTGCACTATAGCAATCTAAAGAATAATTAGGACCAACGGCCTCTCTTTATAAAGTTAGAAGGAAGAGGTAGAAGTTTATCAGAAATAGGAGAAGATTTTCTCTCCTTACCTAAACTTACACGCCAAATATAGAGAGATTATCCTCATTGTGCATGCCCACTTTAGTAGAGAGGAATTCAAAATTCCAGCCAATCACAATGTAGGGCTTTATGATCAACTACATATCTAAGATAATTCATATTTAAATTATTTTATTTAAATTAAAATTCAATTCTACTAGATAATTATTTAATTTAAATAATTATGACTAATTATCTTGTTTTTAAATTCAAATATAATTAGGATTTAAATTAATATTAAAGTAATTAATTATCCCAAAATCCTAATAATTAAATTTGAATAATTGCTATCTTGAAATTAATTAATTAATTAACTAATTTCTAGAACTATCCCTGCTTTAGGCTCCAAGAGTCCTTTTGGATTGGGTCAAGTGCCACACACAGTCCTATTGGACTATTGGGCTTGCACGTTGATAGGTCTAATAACCTCTCTAGCATAACCTTCTGTATTACCTATGGTAAACCATATTCTATACAACTAGTCAAGGAATTCGTAAGCTAGTATTTGGACTCGATGGACATATTTATCAAGCTTCAATAATAACAAATAAATTAATCCCCAATTAATTATCTATTTTGTTATTAACTTTGGTGTCACTACACTAAGTAACCAAAGCTACATTCTTGATAATATATAGTATTATGAGACTTTATGATTTAGTCTTGTCCATAACCTCTCATACATATGTGTATCCCCATAGTTTATCTATAATTGGATGAAGGATTAAGTTCCATTTTACCTTCTGATTATTTTATCTCAAAGTTCTATTATTTCGCTTATTTAGAAAACTCCATTTATAACACGTGCAAATGAAAAATCATCTGTTTACCACTAATATCCAAATGACTAAGGTCTTGTTCTTTTCCAAATTCTTGAATAATGTCTTTGGGAGGATAACATAAACTCTTTATTAGAGAGCTATAGATTATGTGTCTGTGAATTATGTTCTCATCGAATATAGGTTGCATCTACAACATACTGACAATGGAGCCTTCAAGCTATAAACAAAGAGTCTTGAAAAGATAGAAGCTACAAACATGAAGTCATGAATCCACTTTAGGATTAAGATTATACATAGATGATTATCAAAGTGAATTGATTTAAGTTGAATGGAATTATTATTAAGTGAATTACACTTTAGGTCCAATCTAGTGTGTGACAATCATTAGGTCTACTACACTATAGAGTTCAATCTGCTCCAACCCTATTGCAGTCTTGTTATGTATAAAGTGTCTAGCTAAATACATAGACTACGGACTATATAATTTAGACTATTCATCTTGATCTCGTATCTATGCCACATATAAACTCCGTATATACACAATTCCAAGAGTTAATTACTAATAGTCATGGAACACATGTTTGCTTAAATGCTTAAACACAATAATAAAAGCAATACGAGGATCATTATTAACATATAAAATATTCTAATTTTTATTTATTTATTTAATCAAAATGTCTTTAATCACAAATAAAATATTTATTCTTTAGGATACTGATCTTAACATATGATTAAAACCAAATTTGAATGTGCATACCAAGGGGTGGTGCTCGCTGATAGGGGAAGAAGGAGAAAATTTATCTTCTTAATTCCTGATAGACTTTGCTTCCCTCTATTACTTCTATAAATAGAGGCCTTGAGTTCTTACTTATTCTCAAACCATCCAAGTATTAAAGAGTTGAACTCTGAATACTCATCTTTAGTAATTTTAGTTCCTCAACACTTGAATGGTTGGAAGGAGTGTAACTGCGGTGTGAGATTTGTTGAGTTATGCCCATAGACACAACAAGCTAAAGTAATAAAATAACATTAAAGATCTACAAATAGATTCGAACCTTTGTCTAATTTTTGGTGTCCTAATTTGTATCTAATCAATCAAATTATGATATCTCATTTAATGAAAACATATAAACGTCAATTCAATATTATTTTAAATTTTTTAAGTAATGTGTTGTAATACTATTGGTTAAACACTATTTAGGATATCAAAATTGGACAAAAAATTTAAATCCACTACAGACATTGCGTAATGTTAATTTCATATCTCACTCCATTGCAAAGTGTGCAGTACTTTAAACCCACACCTATAAGTTTTTTTTTATTATTATTACAAAAAGGGAAAGATTCTTTTTCTCAATTAGAGAATTATGTGACATTATCAAAAGATCTCAATATGTAGTAAATTCAGTCTTTTCGTTGAGAACTGACCATTCAAAAGAATTGTTGACTAATTTATATATTCTTTTAAACCAAAGAATGGAATGTGTTAGATAAAAAGTAGAATGAAGAATAATTTGTAACTTTTTATGAAACAAATCATTTGAAATCTTTTTTTTTTTTTTGAGGGATGTAATCTTTTTCTTTCGATGTTTCTTTTTTTTTTTTCTATTAACAAAAAAAGTTTCTTTCTTTCTTTCCTTCTTTGTTTTTTTTTTTTTTTTGCTTGAACATTTGTTCCGAATATAGACCCCCTTTTTTTTGTTGTTAATGTTAATTATTATATCATTCTTGATCTTTTTTTACCCACCCCAATTTATAATGAAGAACAATTGTAATTGTTGTTGTTGTTGTTATTTTGCAGGGGTGGAAAAATGAATTAGAAGATTTTTTTTCGTATATTGGTCACACGAATGACTTTCTTTTTCTAGGACAAAACGTTCAAGAATTTGACAGGAATGGTTATTACTACATGTTCACGAAGCAAATCTGGTAAAAAAAAGAGACAAAAAAATAACAAATCAAAGTACGGACTAGAATTCCTGTCTAAGCACCAAAATCTCTTTTAATTTCTTGTTTCCCTTTTTTGCGAAGCACTAGGGATTAATCTCTAAATGCTTGGATTCTGAGTATACTAAATACTGAGATTTTTTGTGTCCCGATATAAAAAAAAATCCTAGTGAGATACGAAATATATCCCACCAAGTATGTGTCATAATAAATTTTTATATTTTATGACATAAGTTACAAATAAATATCCAAAAATAGAATTCATGAGAACACCGTAAATATCAATTTTCTTGAAAACTGTAGTGTGATAAATGATAAAATATTGTGAAAATTTTGCAAAAGTATATGCAAAATATCAAAATATATATATATTGGCACTTTACATTTATTTTTTTAATTTACCAGTAAAATTTATATTTTTTTAATTGACTAATGTAATTTTTTAAAATTGTATAAGAAACCAATCAAATTCTATGTCTCTATATTAATATTGTTTAAAGCATAAATGAATTTTAATATTCAAAGGTAGGGCATCGAGGTTGAATTTCTTCAAAGAAGAGTCTACTTAAGGACTCCTATTATTGGCTTCCCACATCCTCAAGGGGCCGAATGGATGAAGAACTAAAAATCGAGTATGGAATTAGTGCTTGGGTTATATCTTCGTATTTTTGTATCTTATGTCAATATTTTCTTGCTAAAAATAAAAATCTCACATAACCTAGTAGAGCAACATAATCGAAAAACCTATTCCTAGTGAGGAAGAAGGGTAGAGTATAAGAGAGAAAAATACCACACGCACTTCTAAAAGCAACATTCGATCCTCATTCTTAATACTAGGGCTACAAGGTCTTATTGTCTTAATTATAAAATTAAGGTGAAACATTTTAATTCCACCAATATTATGTGTGGGTGTGTGTGTGTATGCTAATTCCTGTTTAATTTCACTATTGATTTAAGATTCATTTGGTGTGCAAGATGCCTCAGTTATTATTCCACCGAACATTAGTTTACTCTTTTGCCCGTATCAAAAGTGTGTATTTCCTTGATTTAAGAAATAATTTTTTGAAGGGTTTTTAATAAATATTTATGAGCATAATGAATCAAATGATTAAAACACGACAAGAAGAAGATGATTTAGAGATGACATTTGTCGTCGTTAAAACTGCATAAGAACTGCCTGGAGCGAGAAGTGGTGAAGGGGGAGATCGGTTTGGGGGATTAATATTGTTTTTCAGTGACTACATATGTCGTCGCTAAATATACAAACCAAACAACAACATATGCTATAGTGATGACATTTTCCCGATGATAAATGTCGTCGCTGAATTTGCTAAAATATAAACCCACGAAATTTTGGCGGGTGTTAGTGAATTTTGGTGGGTAAATTTTCACCAACGTATTCAGCAACGACAGAAATTGTGGTACCTTTTTAGGACAATTAGAGACGATATAATCGTCGCTATATGTGTAAATTTATCAACGACAAATGTCGTCGCTAGTAGTTTCGTCGTTAAATTACAACATTGTTGTAGTGAAAAATTATTTTTTAAAAGTGAATTAAAAAATGCGATCTATCTATTTTATATGGAAAAAATGGATGTTAACAACTTTTTTCATCTTTAGAATTTCCATCAGAATCAATGTTAAAGTCTTGCTCAAGTTATTGAATTAATTGGCAATATTTGTATACTTAGGACGGTTTATAATAGATCCGAATAACGTTTGCTGATTTTTCTCTTAGGGTCAAATTGAATTAATTGGCGCTATTATGGACGAAAAATCATTTTCTTTCGAGTCGACGCAAAGTCAAATGATATATAAGGAAGGATGGATTAGAGTTTGGGAGGATTTTTTTTTTCTTTTTCTAGTGGTCAAATAGAATTTTTTTCTTCTATGGGACAAAAATTAAATGAATTTACTTTAAAAAAAATTGAATGAATTTTAGATGGATGATAACTACAATATTGTTCTTATTTTTTTACCACGCCTTAAATTTAAAATAAAGAGAATTTTTAGAAAATTCTAGAGTTAGAGAAAATGGATTTAAAGACTTTCCCCTTATGCTCATATTGAAGGTTATTTTATACAATGAATTGATCAACAAAATTATTTGATGCTTATAACCACTAATAATTCTTTATTAGTCTTTTTTCTGATATTATTTGCTCGATTTCTTGTAACAAATAGATATGTCATCCTCCCAGAAATAACACAGATCTAAAGGCAATAAAAGATAATAAATAAGAAACTTAAAACGATATTGATCAAGATATTATACAAAATTAAGAAAACCTTGTTAATAGTGATTGTTACTGCATGCCTCTCATCTTTATCTATAAATTTGAGTGCCCTGGCTTAAATTTCTTCACAAGATAATAAGTTTAACAAGTTAATAGGGCAAGAAAAAACAATGGCAAAACTTAATGTTTTTTCACTTTTTCTTGTTGTGTTTCTGATCTTCTTCTCCATAGGTTTGCTCAGTTTTTTCTTATTCTCTATAGTTTTGGTTTTCTAATATTCACCAAATTGATTAAATGGTACATCTTTTTAGGAGAATGTTCCGGATCGCAGTGCTTCATTGCGTATTACATTTTTTTTTTTTTTACTTTTATAATCTTCATTTTTCAAAAAATACACTTATTATTATGAATATTATAAAAGTAGATTTATAATGGACTTCTATATGTCCTGACCGAGCAGTTGTCTGGTTCTCTTACAACTGTGGGACCCACCAGTCGGAGTGGGTCCCACCGGGTGGGCCCATAGTTGTGAGAGAACCGAAAGTAGCCCGATCGAAAAAAAAAGTTTTTTAGATTTATAATGTCAAAGTGGGACCCACCCGGTGGGACCTATGGTTGTGAGGGAACCCGGAGTAGCCCAGTCGGGCAAAAAACTGGTTTTTCAGATTTATAATGTCCTTTTTTTTGTTTGTGTGATGCAGAACGCAATCATGAGGTGGCTGCGGGTGAATGTTGCAGAAACTATAACAATATTTGTAAGGTTGGGGATCCTAGCACAGACCAAACATGCAACGACACCTGTATTAATAAACATTTATGTAATGGAGGCATATGCAAGCACGATGGTGGTTATATATGTCATTGTAAGTGTGGTGGTGAATAGTATGAGTCCTACGGACTCTATCCAATGCAAATATGAATATTAATAAATAAGATTGTTATTATATTTTTATTTTCTCTATATGAATTTTACTGTCTTTAATCGTCCCTTGTTTTTATCAAGTTAGCTAATAACGTATTTATCCAAATTTGTGGAAAGAAAGAAGTCAAATTAATTGCCTTACGAAGAGGCATTATGCAAATCAACTTTGTAAAATTAGTTATTTCTATTTTTTTTTAAATTCTGAGATGCCAAATTTAGAGTTAATTTTTAAAGAAAGTGTGAGCGTGATGCGTTGGTCTTCGAGTGTTAACTTTTTTTTTATATAAAAAAATTATAAGATTAAGAAAAAATTTACAAGATCGATTAATAGTTTTATGTAGAACTATAATTGTCAAAACAATAATTGAACTCGCAACCTAAACATATAGTGAAAAGAAGTCCATGTAAATTAAAGTCAAATTCCTTTTTTTAAAAACAATATTATTACAATGACATGAAAAGTTAAGTCTATGTAAATTAAAGTCAAATTCCTTTTTTTTTAAAACAATATTATTACAATGACATGAAATTTGAATAGCTTTTTTATATAATTTTGAAAAATGACATTGAAAAAGTAAATTATAAAAAAGATAAATTTTACAATATTCAAAAGTAAAACTAAAAAAATAAAAACAACGTCCCACTAGTTTCACGATATTTTATATAAATATTGATAATCACAGATCAAATGGATTACAAACTCAAAGCTTAAGGGGGCAAAATATATAATTGCAAATAATTCAAAATGTAATTATGATTTTACCTTCATAGAACCTATACATGAGTGTACATTCTATTTTTTTGTTTGGTTTTGACGCAAAGTTAAACCGAGGGGATAAAGTGGTTTAAGTTTAAGGGGGATGAGTGCAAGGGGGCATGTTCGAAAAATATTAATTTAACAAGCCATATTTGAGTGAAAATATTTTATTTATAGGTTTCATAAAAAATTTTTAAAAAAGTAAATCTAATTCAATGCATTCAAACATTTGTTTTCGGCAAATATTATATTTAACAAAACAAAAAAGTCAAGAAATGAAATAAAAAATGTATTAGGAGGCACACATAAAAAGGAAAATGATGTCTATATAAGGTATATTTGAGAAATTTATAAGGCAGATAGATAAAAAAAAGAGAAAATTATATGTAATGTCACAATTTAATAACTATATTTATTTATACAACATTTAAAAAAGTTATGTCATATCCCACCCATATTACTTGATTAACTTATACCACAGTTAAAAATATCACATTTAGAAAAAGTACGTTTTTTGAGAATCTAAAAAATACATTTATGAGGCCATTTATATTTTGTAGATTTATTAAGAAAAATTATTTAATTGGAGATTTTTTAGTAAGGCAAATTAAAAGAAAAGAGTATTTCAATTTAAAATATTTAAATTTGTAAAATTTTTAGCAATGAAAAATGTAAGAAAAACTATCATTAATATGTTTTTTTTATCTAATTGCCTGGCTAAAAGAATTTTTTGTAAATGAATCTTATTTAGACTTCCTTTATGTTAGTTATTTTAATATTTCTCTTGACATTTTTGTTTTTTTTTAAATATGTTCTACTTATTTATGCTTATATAATATTTGCCAAAAACATATGTTTGAAAAGTGCATTTCGTTAGATCTTCTTTGTTGCTTTTTAGGAAACCTATTTTATGTATGAATTGGTAAGATACTTTCCCTTTAATATACTTTGCTAAAATAATATTTCTAAAATATGACCCATACTTAAATACTTTTAAATTTAAGATTATGTAACGCCCCTAAGTGGAGGTTAACAGTTTTTAATAAATAAAATAAAAATCAGAAATAAAACGCCCAAATCAAACTGCTTATGAGTGACTTAGTTTAGTTTGGTTTTATAAAAAATATCAAACTGCTTAAACCACCAAAAAATCATTTTTATTTTTGGTTTGATTAGTAGTTTAGAGGGAAAAAAAGCCCAAACCGCCTGCAGACACCCCTATATTAACTATTAAGAATAAGTCTATATATATAATTGAAAATTATATTCTCTTTTTTTTGGGGGTACTTGAATTTCTTTCAACTAGAATGGCATTAACTATATTCCAAACAAAGATACATAAGCTAATATAAACAATGGCTAAACTATAAAAAAACTATGACAATAGCTACAATCACCCTACATCAATTACAATATCTGACTATTATCGGTCCACCTTAAACTTTTGAAATACGTTATAATGTGTTGGGGGCATTAATAGGTTTCTGGCTCGTAATTTAATTTTCACATGTTGGATCAATAGTCTAATTTTTACTATAAAACAATTGTTAATTCACCGCCTGATGGTTGCAAATACATACATAAAAATAAAAAATAAAAAAACATGTTTTTCATCATAACAAGCCAATTTCTACTAATTTAAAAATTAAAGATGTATAAATTGATTAAATACAATTAAATAGTCCTACGATCAATATCTATTGTGTAATGAATAAGGCCCACAATTTGACTTTACAAGTACATAACTGCATATATAAAAGCAAGAAACGAAGAAAAAAAATGAGAAAAGAAAAAGAATAACAAATATCGGCTAAAACATTAATGTACAACAAAATTAGTAGTATAAGGCATCTAAAAAATATAGTAGTATATGATCTTCAGAATTATTGCATAAAGCCACATTCAATATTTCGTGCATGTGGGCATGATGTTTTTCGACGTAATAATAAGGTTTTCTTCAATAATTATTGACATTGAAACAAGCGCGGACTAATTAGAAGAATATTAGAAAACAAACTAATACAGTGAGTGATTAAATGAAAAAGAAAAAAGAAAAAAAACTGACCTATGCAAAAGTTGAGAAACACAACGAGGAAAAATGAAAAAACACCTGGTTCTTTCACCATTTTTCACTCTCTCAAAATTGTTTTAAAATTTTGTTTGGAATACCCTTCATGCTAGCCGGGGACGTATATTTATAGGTAAAGGTGAGAATCATTGCAGTTAACTTCCACAATTTTCCATAATTTGTTATTTCCTTTAATACATTCCACGTAACGCATAACTTTAGCTTGACCTTTTTTTAGCAAGTTCAATTAAGCTTAATCGGTATCGAAGGATCAAGGGGTCAAATCCCTAGGCGTCTCAAAAACAGAAACAAGCAATTTAAGAAGATTTTTGTGCTTATGCAGGATTTCTAGTCCATTTTAGTTTGCTATTTATTTGTCTTCTTTTCTATATTTGTTGCTTGATTTTAAATAGAGAGGTTATGGCCTTCTATGTACGTAAGATCTTTATTATTTCTTATAATATTAATTTCTATATATTTATTAAAAGAGATCAAGCAAAATAATAGCAGCACGAAAAAAAAGATTAAGAACTATATAAAACTTTTCAAACACGTTAAATTTAGGATTAATTTGTTCCCAAAAAAAGTATTGAATTTGACAATAGGAAAATCTTTAAATCCATTTTTTCCTCTCGTAAATTCCATAAAAAAAAATAAGTCTTTTAAAAAATGGGGTGAGTAATGAGAGTCCATATCACATTCATTAAATTTGTGCGGTTAAAGGGAAAAAAAAAATTCTATTTGACCTCAAAAGAAAAGTCGAGAATGGAGTCTACAGTACCCTTCCACCCAACCTCATGTCATTTAACTGAGTGACCAATCATCATTAGCCCTAAAAATGGATCTTATGTACCAATAATTAATTTTTGCCACAATATTTTGGATTATAAGTAGTCCCAATTAATTTTCTTTTCCTCTCTCCCCCTAAAGAAACTTTGATTTTAATTATATAAAATTATTCATCAGTAATTTTATTCTAAGTTATTAGAGATTCTGTAACAACCGAGAATTTAATTAAGACTAATTATACATAAGATTTATTAATTAGTGGGTCATAATTTAAAAATACTATCATTTACATTAGTTGAGTCTCATATAAAAATTTATTTTCATTTTTAAATGATTTAATTTCTCACTTAAGATTTTAATTCTTGAATTTTAAATTATTTTACTACTTTCCAAAGTAAACCCTACACACCCTTAATTACACAAATGCCGCCCAGCAGAGTCAATATCAATTTGCATGACTTACTCTTCTCATTACCAGATTTTTTTTTTTTTGGGGTTTAAGCCATTCAAACAACCATCAACATGCAAAGGCCTCTCGTTCTAAAAAACCCCAACAAAGCAGCACTCCGCACTCATCTCTCTCTCCCTCTAACGTTTCCCTCTTTCTCTTTCTCTCTCTTTTTCTCACTCTGCTTCAAAAACTAGGAACAAACCCAGCCATCTCCTCTCCAAACTTATAGAAACACTAAAGCCTTCATAGCCAAACTTGAAGAGAAACTTTCATATTTGACTTTTGACTGAGTTTCTCTAACTTTTCAAGGGGATGTGTTACAAAAAGAATGAAGTTTACAATAGTGAAATATTGGTACTTTGAGATAAGATAATAGAAAGGTAAAACATAACTAAGTGTTTCATTCGATTATGGATAACCTATAAGAATATACATAATATAAGAGATCATGGACAAGACAAATATATTTGGGTCTATTGTAGAATGACATCAAAGTTAATAATTAGACAGATAATTAAGTAGGAATTAATTCATATGTTGTTATTGGAGCTTGATAATAGATATCCGTCGAGTCCCAACACAAGCTCATTAATTCTTTTATAACAGATGAGGCAAATATAGATTACCATCAATATGACAATAGTCTACATGAGTCAGGCCATTGGGACTAATGAGATGGGTGGCACACAGTCTAGGACTGGATTGAAAGTCGGCTCAGGGCTATTGTGTGTGGCGCCAATCTCTACATGTTTTTTGGAGAATTAATTTTTTTAATTAATTTTAGACAAACAATTATTAAAAATTGTTAATTACAAGTTTAGATAATTAATTATTTAAGTTTGGTCTTCAAATAATTAATTTAAATTTTAGTTGTATTTGAATAATGGATAATTATTCACAATTATTTAAATTAGATAATTATTTTGAATAATAGAATTCTAATTTAAATTAGAATTGTTTAAATTAGAATTCTCCTTGGTGATGTAGAAAATCACAGTTTCCCTACATTATGATATTGGAAAATTTAATTCTGTGACGTAGTAAAATTTTTTTAAAAAAAAAAATTATTCATCACCTAGAAACAAACTTAGGTTCTCATAAACAATAAATAGAATTCTAATTAAAATACACTTGTGGATAAACAGAAAGCAGCACGTCTCTTTGATTAAATGAAAATCTCAACCTTCAAATCTTCAACGCTATGACTCTTCCTTTTAGTTGTTGTGTGTGTAGGCACAACTCAACAGAATTTCACCAAAACTTCTATCTTTCTAACTGGACTATGCGTTTGAAGAACTTAGATCACTAAAAAGGAATGACCAAAGTTCAATTCCCTAATGTTGCACTATAGCAATCTAAAGAATAATGAGGACCAAAGGCCTCTATTTATAAAGTTAGAAGGAAGAGGTAGAAGTTTATCAGAAATAGGAGAAGATTTTCTCTTCTTACCTAGACTTCTGCGCCAAACACAGAGAGATTATTTCATTGTGCATGCCAACTTTAGTAGAGAGGAATTCAAAATCCTAGCCACTCACAATGTAGGGCTTTGTGATCAACTACATATCTAAGATAATTCCTATTCAAATTATTTCATTTAAATTAAAATTCAATTATACTAGATAATTGTTTAATTTTTATAATTATGACTAATTATCCTGTATTCAAATTCAAATATAATAAGGATTTAAATCAATATTCAAGCAATTAATTATCCCAAAATCCTAATAATTAAATTTGAATAAAAGTTATCTTGAAATTAATTAATTAATCAATTAACTAATTTCCAGAACTATCCTTGCTTTAGGCTCCTAGAGTCCTTCTGGATTGGGACAAGCGCCACTCACAGTCCCACTGTACTATTGGACTTGCACATTGATAGGTTCAATAACCTCTCTAGCATAACCTTCTGTATTACCTATGGTAAACTATATTCTACACAACTTGTCAAGGAATTTGTGAGCTAATATTTGGACTCGATGGACATATTTATTAAGCTCCAATAATAATAGATAAATTAATCCCTAGTTAATTATCTATTTTATTATTAACTTTGATGTCACTACACTAAAGAACCAAAGCTACATTCTTGATAATATTTAGTATTATGAGACTTTATAAATTAGTCATGTCCATAATCTCTCATACATATGTGTATCCCTATAGTTTATCTATAATCGGATGAAGGACTAAGTTTCATTTTACCTTCTGATTATTTTATCTTAAAGTTCTATTATTTCGCTTATTTAGAAAACTCTATTTATAACACATAAAAATGGAAAATTATCTGGTTACCACTAGTATCCAAATGACTAAGGTTTTGTTCTTTTCCAAATTCTCAAATAATGTCTTTGGGAGGATAATATAAAGTATTTGTTAGAGAGGTTACAAACATGGAGTCATGAATCCACTTTAGGATTAAGATTACACATAAACGATTATCAAAGTGATTGATTTATGTTAAATGGAATTATTATTAAGTCAATTACACTTTAGGTCCAATCTAGCGTGCGACCACTATTAGGTCTACTACACAATGTATCTATCATAGATATCAATATGCTCCGACAGCCTAGATTATTTGCCTATCTAATTGGATGTAGATCCCTATTACAGTCTTGTTATATATAAAGTGTCCAACTAAATACATAGACTGTAGACTATATAATTTAGACTATTCATCTTGGTCTCGTATCTATGTCACATATAAACTCCATATAGACACAATTCCAAGACTTAATTACTAATAGTCAACGAACACATGTTTGCTTAAATGCTTAAACATAATAATAAAAGCAATATGAGGACCATTATTAGCATATGAAATATTCTAATTGTTATTTATTTATTTAATCAAAATGTCTTTAATCACAAATAAAATATTTGTTCTTTAGGACACCGATCCTAACATATGATTAAAACCAACCTTGAATGTGCATACCAAGGGGTGGTACTTACTGATAGGGGAAGGAGGAGAAAATTTATCTTCTTAATTCCTGATAGACTTCTACTTCCCTCTATTACTTCTATAAATAGAGGCATTGAGTTCTTATTTATTCTCAAACCATCTAAGTACAAATTAAAGAGTTGAACTTTGAATACTCATCTTTAGTAATCTTAGTTCCTCAACACTTGAATGGTTGAAAGGAGTGTAACTGTGGTGGAGCTTTATTGAGTTATGCCCATAGACACAACAAGTTAGAGGAAGAAAATAACATTAAATACCTGCAAATATATTTGAACCTTTGTCTAGTTTTTGTTGTCTTAATTTGTGTCTAATCAATCATGTTATAATATCACATTTAATAAAAACATGTAAACGTCAATTAAATGTTATTTCAAATTTTTTAAATAATGTAATATAATACTATTGGTTAAACACTATTTACGATATCAAAATTGAACAAAATTGAATAGAAAATTTAAATCCACTACAGACATTGTGTTATATTAGTTTCATATCTCACTCCATTGCAAAGCTTACAGTACTTTAAACCCACACCTATGAGATGATTATTATTATTATTATTATTATTACAACAAAAGTGGAATGATTCTTTTTTTCAATTAGAGAATTACGTGACATTATCAAAAGATCTCAATATCTAGTAGATTCAGTCTACTCTTTGATAACTGACCATTCAAAAGAATTGTTGACTAATTTATATGTTCTTTTAAACCAAAGAATGGAATGTGTTAGATAAAAAGAAAAATGAAGAATCATTAGTAACTTTTTTGGGAAACAAATCATTGTAATCTTTTTTTTTTTTGAGGGATGTAATCTTTTTCTTTCGATGTTTCTTTTTTTCTATTAACAAAAAAAGATTCTTTCTTTCTTTCTTTCTTTCTTTCCTTCTTTTTTTTTTTTTTTGCTTGAACATTTGTTCCAAATATAGACCCCCTTTTTTTCGTTTAATTTTAATTATTATATCGTTCTTGATCTTTTTTTACCCACCCGCAATTTAAAATGAAGAACAATTGTTGTTGTTGTTGTTGTTTTGCGATTCAGTGGTGAATTAGAAGATTTTTTTTCGTATATTGGTCACACGAATGATTTTCTTTTTCTAGGACAAAGCGTTCAAGAATTTGACAGGAATGGTTATTACTACATATTCAAGCAGCAAATCTAGTAAAAAAAAAAAAGACAAAAAAAAAAAACAAATCAAAGTACGGACTAGAATTCCTGTCTAAGCACCAAAATCTCTTTTAATTTCTTGTTTCCCTTTTTGCGAAGCCCTAGGGATTAATCTCTAAATGCTTGGATTCCAAGTATACTTAGTACTGAGATTTTTTGTGTTCTGATATAAAAAAAAAATTCCTAATGAGATAAGAAATATATCCCACCAAGTATGTCTCATAATAAATTTTTACATTTTATGACATCAATAAAAATTAAATATCCAAAAATAGAATTTATGATAAAATATTATACTTGAAACAAGATTTTCTTTTATGATAAAATATGATAAAAATTCCTAAAGCGTTCAATGATTTTCTTTTATGACACCCTAAATATTAATTTTCTTGAAAACTGTAGTGTGCTAAATGATAAAATATTATGAAAATTTTGCAGAAGTATTTGAAAAATATCAAAAAATATATATGTTGGCACTTTGCATTTATTTTTTTAATTTACCAGTAAAATTTATATTTTTTTAATTGACTAATGTAATTTTTTAAAATTATATAAGAAACCATTCAAATTCTATGTCTCTGTATTAATATTGTTTAAAGCATAAATGAATTTTAATATTCAAAGATAGGGCATCGAGGTTGAATTTCTTCAAAGAAGAGTCTAGTTAAGGACTCCTATCATTGGCTTCCCACATCATGAAGGGGCCGATTGGACGAAGAACTGGAAAATCGAGTATGGAATTAGCGCTTAGGTTATATCTTTGTATTTTTGTATCTTACGTCAATATTTTCTTGTTAAAAATAAAAATCTCACAGACCTAGTAGAGCAACATAATCGAAAAACCTATTCCTAGTGAGGAAGAAGGGTAGAGTTTAAGAGAGAAATACCACACGCACTTGTAAAAGCAACATTGGATCCTCATTCTTAATACCCGGGCTACAAAGTCTTATTGTCTTAATTATAAAGTTAAGGTGAAAAATTTTAATTCCACCAATATTATGTGTGTGTAGTTTGCTTTGAGTATTTTTTTTACAAGAACCTGTCTTTAACCATATTTTAACCTTTTAAGACGTAAACTTTGCGACCTTTTTGATGGTTCTCAAATGTACAGACTGTTGCTAACAAACTGTCAGTTAATTTCACTATTGATTTAAGATTCAATTGGTGTGCAAGCTGTCTCCGTTATTATTCCACCGAACACTAGTTTACTCTTTTGCCCGTATTAGAAATGTGTATTTCCTTGATTTAAGAAATAATTTTTTTGAATGGTTTTTAAGAAATATTTATGCATAAGCATAACGAATCAAAAGATTAAAAATATTATTTTTTAAAAGGGAATTAAAAAAACGCAATCTATCTATTTTATATGGAAAAAATGGATGTTAACAACTTTTTTTATCTTTAGAATTTCCATCAGAATCAATGGCAACATTTGTACACTTAGGACGGTTTATAATAGCTCCAAATAACGTTTGCTGATTTTTCTCTCAGGATCAAATTGAATTAATTGGTGCTATTATGGACGAAAAATCATTTTCTTTCGAGTCAACGAGAAAGCCAAATGATATATAAGGAAGGATGGATTAGAGTTTGGGAGGATTTTTGAGGAATGGGAGGATGCTTATTTGATCCCACGATTTTCATCTTGTGGTCAAATAGAATTTGTTTCTTCTATGGGACAAAAATTAAATGAATTTACTTTAAAAAAAATTGAATGAGTTTGAGATGGATGATAGCTACTATATTGTTCTTAATTTTTTTCCACGCCTTAAATTTAAAATAAAGAGCATTTTTACAAAATTCTAGAGTCAAAAAAATGGATTTAAGACTTTTCTCTAATGCTCATATTGAATGTCGTTTTATACAATGAATTGATCAACAAAATTATATGATGCTTATAACTACTAATAATTCTTAATTAGTCTTTTTTCTGATATTATTTGCTCAATTTCTTGTAATAAATAGATATGTCATACTCTGAGAAATAACACAAATCTAAAGGCGATAAAAGTTAACAAATAAGAATTTTAAAACGAACTAAAATCGTGCTCAAACACCGAATTCTTATTTACTATATTTGCTGAAAAAATTGCGGTTTCATGTACGAAATTATGGAATAGATTATACTAATCAATACCTTAGAAAAAAAAATATTATTCAAGGTATTATACAAAATTAAGAAAACCTCATCAATTGTGATTGTTACTGCATGCCTCTCATCTTTACCTATAAATTTGAGGGCCCTCGCTTAAATTTCTTCACAAGATAATACGTTTAACAAGTTAATAGGGAAAGAAAAAACAATGGCGAAACTTAATGTTTTTTCACTTTTTCTCGTCGTGTTTCTGATCTTCTTCTCCATGGGTTTGCTCATTTTTTTCTTAATCTCTATAGTTTTGGTTTTCTAATATTCACCAAATTAATTAGTCCACTTTTTAACAATCCGTATCCATGTTACGTGATACATAGCTTTATATATAACATCTAAAGATCTTTTAGTACGATGTATTTTGTATATTAGTTTGCACGGGTCTTTTTTTTTTCCTTTAATTTTGCATTCTGGATTTATTCTTGTGAAGTGCTTATATTGTAGGCCTTCTTTGTTCTACAAGAGAAAAATGCTCCGTTGAATGTGATTAAATCGGTCGTTACTTAATTGTTTAATCAATTTACAAGTTTTTGAAATTTTTATTTGTAGAATAAAACGGTTTGTAACGTGCTTGCTTTTATAGTACGCATGTATCAATGTTTGATAACAATGTTTTATTTTTTCTTTTTCTACTTTTTCTGCGTTCTTTTGAGTGGTACATTCTTTTTAGGATTATTGTTCCGGATTGCAATGCTTCATTGTATATTACATTTTTTTTTATTTTTATAATTTTCATTTGTCAAAAATACTCTTATTATTTACAATGTATTTTTTTGTTTGTTTGTGATTATCTGTGATGCAGAACGTAATCATGAGGTGGCTGCGGGTGAATGTTGCAGAAACTATAAAAATATTTGTAAGGTTGGGGATCCTAGCACAAAGGAAACGTGCAACGACACCTGTATTAATAAACATTTATGTAGTGGAGGCATATGCAAGTACGATCATGGTTATACATGTCATTGTAAGTGTGGTGGTGCTTAGTATGAGTCCTACGGACCATATGCAATGCAAATATGAATATTAATAAATAAGATCACAACTACGATAATTTTGAGTTATCAATATTCTTGCTTTTGTTGTTATATTTTTATTTTCTCTATATGAATTTTTACTGTCTTTAATCGTCCCTTGTTTTTATCAAGTTGGCTAATAACGTATTTATCCATATTTGTGGAAAGAAAGAAGTCAAATTAGTTGCCTTATGAAGAGGCATTATGCAAATCAACTTTGTAAATTTAGTTATTTAAATTTTTTTTTATTCTGAGACGCCAAATTTAGAGTTAATTTTTAAAGAAAGTGTGAGCGTGATGCGTTGGTTTTCTCATGTTAACTTGTTTTTTTTTAATCTAAAAATTACAAGATTAAGAAAAAATTTACAAGATTGTTTAATAGTTTTATGTTGAACGATAATTGCCAAAACAATAATTGAACTTCACAACCTAAACATATAGTGAAAAGTTAAGTCTTTATAAATTAAAGTCAAATTCCTTCTTTTTTTTAAACAATATTATTACAATGACATGAAATTTGAATCCTTTTTTTATATAATTTTGAAAAATTACATTCAAAAAGTAAATTATAAAAAAGATAAATTTTACAATATTCAAAAGTAAACTAAAAAATAAAAACAACGTCCCACTAGTTTCACGATATTTTATCATTTAGCACCATACTTTTAAAGAAATTCAATATATAAATATTGATAATCACAGATCAAATGGATTACAAACCCAAAGCTTAAGGGGGCAAATATATAATTGCAAATAATCCAAAATTCAATTATGATTTTACCTTCATATAACCTAAACATGAGTGTACATTCCTTTTTTTTTTTTTTTTTGGTTTTGACGCAAAGTTAAACCGAGGGGATAAAGTGGTTTAATTTTAAGGGGATGAGTGCAAATAACCCTAAAGAGTAGGGGGCATGTTCGAAAAATATTAATTTAACAAGCCATATTTGAGTGAAAATATTTTATTTATAGGTTTCATAAAAATT
The DNA here is from genome assembly GCA_025403435.1 of Artocarpus heterophyllus. Classification (NCBI taxonomy): domain Eukaryota; kingdom Viridiplantae; phylum Streptophyta; class Magnoliopsida; order Rosales; family Moraceae; genus Artocarpus; species Artocarpus heterophyllus. The sequence goes on along the minus strand of CM046348.1, from coordinate 10,318,529 downwards.
TTAAAAATAGTAATTCTAATCAAATGCATTCAAACATTTGTTTTCGGCAAATATTATGTACTCGTAAATAAGTAAAGCATATTTAACAAAACAAAAATGTCAAGAGATGAAATAAAAAATGTATTAGGAGGCACATATGAGAAGGAAAATGATGTCTATATATGGTATATTTGAGAATTTTTTAAGACAATTAGATAGAAAAAAAAAAGAGAGAAAATTGTATGTAATGTCACAATTTTAATAACTGTATATATTCATATCACATTTAAAAAAGTTATGTCATATCCCACCCATATTACTTGATTAACTTATACCGCACTTTAAAATATATGACATTTATAAAAAGTATGTTTTTTGAGAATTTAAAAAAATACATTTATGTGGCCATTTTTTATAAAACAAGATTTTGTAGGCTTATTAAGAAAATTTATTTAATTGGAGATTTTTTAGTAAGGAAAATTAAAAGAAAAGAGTGTTTCAATTTAAAATATTTAAATTTGTAAAATTTTTAGCAATGAAAAAAGTAAGAAAAAGTATCTTTAATATTTTTTTTATCTAATTGCCTTGCTAATTTTTTTTTTTTAAAAAAATGAATCTTGTGTAGACTTCCTTTATGTTAGTTATTTTAATATTTCTCTTTACATTTTTGTTTTGTTAAATATACTCTACTTATTTATGGTTATATAATATTTGCCAAAAACATATGTTTTAAAAGTGCATTTCGTTAGATCTTCTTTTTTGCTTTTTAGGAAACCTATTTTATGTATGAATTGCTAAGATACTTTCCCTTTTTTGCTTTAATATTTCTTGTCCGAATATAGACCCCTTTTTTTTTTTTGTTAATGTTAATTATTATATCGTTCTTGATTTTTTTTACCCACCCCCAATTTAAAATGAAGAAATATTGTTGTTGTTGTTTTGCGATTCAGGGGTGGAAAAATGAATTAGAAGATTTTTTTTCGTATATTGGTCACACGAATGATTTTCTTTTTCTAGGACAAAACGTTCAAGAATTTGACAGGAATGGTTATTACTACATATTCAAGCAGCAAATCTGGTTAAAAAAAAAGACAAAAAAATAACAAATCAAAGTACGGACTAGAATTCCTGTCTAAGCACCAAAATCTCTTTTAATTTCTTGTTTCCCTTTTTGCGAAGTGCAAGGGATTAATCTCTAAATGCTTGGATTCCAAGTATACTTAGTACTGAGATTTTTTGTGTTCTGATATAAAAAAAAAATTCCTAATGAGATAAGAAATATATCCCACCAAGTATGTGTCATAATAAATTTTTACATTTTATGATATAAATAAAAATTAAATATCCAAAAATAGAATTTATGAGAACACCCTAAATATTAATTTTCTTGAAAACTGTAGTGTGCTAAATGATAAAATATTATGAAAATTTTGCAGAAGTATCTGAAAAACATCAAAAAATATATTTATTGGCACTTTGCATTTATTTTTTTAATTTACCAGTAAAATGTATATTTTTTTAATTGACTAATGTAATTTTTTAAAATTATATAAGAAACCATTCAAATTCTATGTCTCTGTATTAATATTGCTTAAAGCATAAATGAATTTTAATATTCAAAGATAGGGCATCGAGGTTGAATTTCTTCAAAGAAGAGTCTAGTTAAGGACTCCTATCATTGGCTTCCCACATCATGAAGGGGCCGATTGGACGAAGAACTAGAAAATCGAGTATGGAATTAGCGCTTAGGTTATATCTTTGTATTTTTGTATCTTACGTCAATATTTTCTTGTTAAAAATAAAAATCTCACAGACCTAGTAGAGCAACATAATCGAAAAACCTATTCCTAGTGAGGAAGAAGGGTAGAGTTTAAGAGAGAGAAATACCACACGCACTTGTAAAAGCAACATTGGATCCTCATTCTTAATACCCGGGCTATAAAGTCTTATTGTCTTAATTATAAAATTAAGGTGAAAAATTTTAATTCCACCAATATTATGTGTGTGTAGTTTGCTTTGAGTATTTTTTTTACAAGAGCCTGTCTTTAACCATATTTTAACCTTTTAAGACGTAAACTTTGCGACCTTTTTGATGGTTCTCAAATGTACAGACTGTTGCTAACAAATTGTCAGTTAATTTCACTATTGATTTAAGATTCATTTGGTGTGCAAGCTGTCTCAGTTATTATTCCACCGAACACTAGTTTACTCTTTTGCCCGTATTAGAAGTGTGTATTTCCTTGATTTAAAAAATAATTTTTTTGAATGGTTTTTAAGAAATATTTATGCATAAGCATAACGAATCAAAAGATTAAAAATATTATTTTTTAAAAGGGAATTAAAAAACGCAATCTATCTATTTTATATGGAAAAAATGGATGTTAACAACTTTTTTTATCTTTAGAATTTCCATCAGAATCAATGGCAACATTTGCACACTTAGGACGGTTTATAATAGCTCCAAATAACGTTTGCTGATTTTTCTCTCAGGGTCAAATTGAATTAATTGGCGCTATTAGGGACGAAAAATAAATTTCTTTCGGGTCAACGAGAAAGTCAAATGATATATAAGGAAGGATGGATTAGAGTTTGGGAGGATTTTTGAGGAATGGGAGGATGCTTATTTGATCCCACGATTTTCCTCTTGTGGTCAAATAGAATTTGTTTCTTCTATGGGACAAAAATTAATTGAATTTACTTTAAAAAAAATTGAATGAGTTTGAGATGGATGATAGCTACTATATTGTTCTTAATTTTTTTCCACGCCTTAAATGTAAAATAAAGAGCATTTTTACAAAATTCTACAGTCAAAAAAATGTATTTAATACTTTTCTCTAATGCTCATATTGAATGTCGTTTTATACAATGAATTGATCAACAAAATTATATGATGCTTATAACTACTAATAATTCTTAATTGGTCTTTTTTCTGATATTATTTGCTCGATTTCTTGTAATAAATAGATATGTCGTACTCTGAGAAATAACACAAATCTAAAGGCGATAAAAGTTAATAAATAAGAATTTTAAAACGAACTAAAATCGTGCTCAAACACCGAATTCTTATTTACTATATTTGCTGAAAAAATTACGGTTTCATGTACGAAATTATGGAATAGATTATACTAATCAATACCTTAGAAAAAAAAATATTATTCAAGGTATTATACAAAATTAAGAAAACCTCATCAATTGTGATTGTTACTGCATGCCTCTCATCTTTACCTATAAATTTGAGGGGCCTCGCTTAAATTTCTTCACAAGATAATACGTTTAACAAGTTAATAGGGAAAGAAAAAACAATGGCGAAACTTAATGTTTTTTCACTTTTTCTCGTCGTGTTTCTGATCTTCTTCTCCATGGGTTTGCTCATTTTTTTCTTAATCTCTATAGTTTTGGTTTTCTAATATTCACCAAATTAATTAGTCCACTTTTTAACAATCTGTATCCATGTTACGTGATACATAGCTTTATATATAACATCTAAAGATCTTTTAGTACGATGTATTTTGTATATTAGTTTGCACGGGTCTTTTTTTTTTCCTTTAATTTTGCATTCTAGATTTATTCTTGTGAAGTGCTTATATTGTAGGCCTTCTTTGTTCTACAAGAGAAAAATGCTCCGTTGAATGTGATTAAATCTGTCGTTACTTAATTGTTTAATCAATTTACAAGTTTTTGAAATTTTTATTTGTAGAATAAAACGGTTTGTAACGTACTTGCTTTTATAGTACGCATGTATCAATGTTTGATAACAATGTTTTATTTTTTGTTTTTCTACTTTTTCTGCGTTCTTTTGAGTGGTACATTCTTTTTAGGATTATTGTTCCGGATTGCAATGCTTCATTGTATATTACATTTTTTTTTTATTTTTATAATTTTCATTTGTCAAAAATACTCTTATTATTTACAATGTATTTTTTTGTTTGTTTGTGATTATCTGTGATGCAGAACGTAATCATGAGGTGGCTGCGGGTGAATGTTGCAGAAACTATAAAAATATTTGTAAGGTTGGGGATCCTAGCACAAAGGAAACGTGCAACGACACCTGTATTAATAAACATTTATGTAGTGGAGGCATATGCAAGTACGATCATGGTTATACATGTCATTGTAAGTGTGGTGGTGCTTAGTATGAGTCCTACGGACCATATGCAATGCAAATATGAATATTAATAAATAAGATCACAACTACGATAATTTTGAGTTATCAATATTCTTGCTTTTGTTGTTATATTTTTATTTTCTCTATATGAATTTTTACTGTCTTTAATCGTCCCTTGTTTTTATCAAGTTGGCTAATAACGTATTTATCCGTATTTGTGGAAAGAAGAAGTCAAATTATTTGCCTTATGAAGAGGCATTATGCAAATCAACTTTGTAAATTTAGTTATTTAATTTTTTTTTATTCTGAGACGCCAAATTTGGAGTTAATTTTTAAAGAAAGTGTGAGCGTGATGCGTTGGTTTTCTCATGTTAACTTGTTTTTTTTTTTTAATCTAAAAATTACAAGATTAAGAAAAAATTTACAAGAGTGATTAATAGTTTTATGTAGAACGATAATTGCCAAAACAATAATTGAACTTCACAACCTAAACATATAGTGAAAAGTTAAGTCTTTGTAAATTAAAGTCAAATTCCTTCTTATTTTTAAACAATATTATTACAATGACATGAAATTTGAATCCTTTTTTTATATAATTTTGAAAAATTACATTCAAAAAGTAAATTATAAAAAAGATAAATTTTACAATATTCAAAAGTAAACTAAAAAATAAAAACAACGTCCCACTAGTTTCACGATATTTTATCATTTAGCACCATACTTTTAAAGCTCAAGATATAAATATTGATAATCACAGGTCAAATGGATTACAAACCCAAAGCTTAAGGGGGCAAATATATAATTGCAAATAATCCAAAATTCAATTATGATTTTTCCTTCATATAACCTAAACATGAGTGTACATTCTTTTTTTTTTTTTTTTGGTTTTGACACAAAGTTAAACCGAGGGGATAAAGTGGGGTAAGTTTAAGGGGATGAGTGCAAATAACCCTAAAGAGTAGGGGGCATGTTCGAAAAATATTAATTTAACAAGCCATATTTGAGTGAAAATATTTTATTTATAGGTTTCATAAAAATTTTTAAAAAAGTAATTCTAATCAAATGCATTCAAACATTAGTTTTCGGCAAATATTATGTACTTGTAAATAAGTAAAGCATATTTAACAAAACAAAAAAGTCAAAAGATGAAGTAAAAAATGTATTGGGAGGCACATATGAGAAGGAAAATGATGTCTATATATGGTATATTTGAGAATTTTTTAAGACAATTAGATAGAAAAAAAAAAGAGAAAATTATATGTAATGTCACAATTTTAATAACTGTATTTATTCATATCACATTTTAAAAAGTTATGTCATATCCCACCCATATTACTTGATTAACTTATACCGCACTTAAAAATATATGACATTTATAAAAAGTACGTTTTTTGAGAATTTAAAAAAATACATTTATGTGGCCATTTTTTATAAAACAAGATTTTGTAGACTTATTAAGAAAATTTATTTAATTGGAGATTTTTTAGTAAGGCAAATTAAAAGAAAAGAGTGTTTCAATTTAAAATATTTAAATTTGTAAAATTTTTAGCAATGAAAAAAGTAAGAAAAAGTATTATTAACATTTTTTTTTATCTAATTGCCTTGCTAAAAGAATTTTTTTTAAAATGAATCTTGTGTAGACTTCCTTTATGTTAGTTATTTTAATATTTCTCTTGACTTTTTTGTTTTGTTAAATATACGCTACTTATTTATGGTTATATAATATTTGCCAAAAACATATGTTTGAAAAGTGCATTTCGTTAGATCTTCTTTTTTGCTTTTTAGGAAACCTATTTTATGTATGAATTGCTAAGATACTTTCCCTTTAATATACTTTGCTAAAATAATATTTCTAAAATATGCCCCATACATAAATACTTTTAAGATTATTTGCAATCATGCCAAAGCTTGAACTTTAAAAGCTCGCATTTTACTAGCTTAAACTTTGAAATTTTCGTACTTTGTCCCTTTTATTTCATTTTTTGTCAAAACCAGATGAAAAATAGCACGTGCACTCATTTGTGGGTTCTATGAGGATAAAAGCGTAATTAAATTTTGGGTTATTTACACCTACACATGCCCCTTCACTTTATGGTTGTCCTCAATTTATCTTCAAAAGTTAACTTGCCCCTACTTTTGTCCCATGAATTTTTAAAAATTTCCACCTTACAAATGTTTTCTATCTTCTTTAATACGATTGGTAGTCGTCCAAAGTTTTAAAAGCTAACAATCTTATCGATATTTATGTAGAAATTTTATATTTAAGAAGTATTAATATGAAAATAGAATTGTAATATCTTTTTCATTTGAAAATTTTCATGAATATATTGGTAATTACGAATATTTATATGAAAATATCAATTTTCTTGAAAGGTATAGTATTAAATGATAAAATACCATAAAACTTTTGAAGAAATATCTGCAAAATTAAAAATATATATATATAGGCACTCTATATTTATTTTTTAATATACTTTTGAATGTGGTAAAATTCATCCCTTTTTAATTTACTTTTTGAATGTAGGTTTTCAAAACTATATAAGAAATTATTCAAATTCCACAATCATTTTTTAAATTTACTTTTAAATGTAGTAAAATTCATCCATTTTCAATTTACTTTTTGAATGTAGGTTTTCAAAATTATACAAGAAACTATTCAAATTCTATAACAAGAGGTTACTTCAATTTTCAAATATCTTTGAATTTTCATTTTTTATGTCAATTCTCATGTATTTCAATGAATCCATAAAATTTTAAGTATCAATATTTTCATAGATATCGGTATTTTCATCCTTCGTTGTAACTTATACTGAAGTTGGAATTTCAATGACATTTTGCCTGGCTTGTAAGTGTTTGAAAATTAGACGAGTGCCAATAACATTGAGCAAAATGGAAGAAATTCAAAGTTTGGAGTAGTAAGGTAGAAACTTTTAAAAATTTAGGGACAAAAGCAAGGCAACCCTAAAGTTTAGGGGACAAAGTAGGGACAATTCTAAAGTTAAGGGGGAATAGATGCAAATAACCTGAAATTCAATTACAATTTTACCTTTTTAAATTTCCATGCAAGTACACATGTTATTTTTTTGTATACTTTTGACAGAATATGAAACGGAGGGGGTAAAGTGGGAGAAATTCAAAGCTTATGGTGGTAAGTGTAAAGGGTAAAAGAAACCTGAGTCTAACATCTTTAAAATTGAACATAAGTACTAGCTCATAAGCATATTAGGCCATCCACTTGATCTTTAAAGATAGAAGACCAAGTCCTTAGCAAGTCTAAATTTTATTATGGTACTAGAGCTTAACAAGCCCAAACAAACAGCTCAATCCATCCAATATAAGATTAGTAACTCCAAAGAGAGCACCATGTTATATGGGGTGTAAAGGCTAAATGAAACTCGAGTCTCATATCATTTAAATAAACAAAAGCACTAACTGATAAGAATATTAGATCATCGCACTTAATAGGTTGAATTCTATCAATTAGATGAGAACTTTTAAAGTAAAGGAAATAAAGTAGAGATCTTAAAGTGCAAAGGAGATGCATGCAAGCTACTAAATTTACTATAGTTAGTGACGAAGCCAAAAAATTAGATAGGGGGGCATGATTAGAATCAAAATTTTACTATAATGAATTTAAGTTAATATATGTATATATAATAATATATATATAAATATATATATTATGGAGTAATATAGTGCAATTAACCCTCTGTTTGGTATAAAAGAAAATTAGATGGAAAGAAAATGGTTGAGAGATTTTAGGATGAAAATTGATAGATGGGGGTGTTTGGTAGGAGGGAAATTTAGATGGAAAGGAAAATAAGATGGAAAAACTATCAAGTAGGTTTTATTATATTTTTTCCTTTCAAAATTGGACGGATTATCAGATGGAAAAGCCTGTCAGTTATAAAAATAAGATAAAATCACAAAAATATCCATAATTATATGTAAAAAATCTAGAAACTAACTTCCCATATTTCACGAATCTTCAGCCTATTTTACGTTTTATTTTTTGACTGATTTTTTCCCTTGCAAAAAATATAACTTTCTCAACAAAAAAATATTGAGTTTTCTATCAAACAGAGGCTTTCTTCTTTTTCACTTTTTTTTTCTTGCCAAACAGAAGTCCTTGCCACTGTTTTTGCCTCTGGACTGAACGTTCTAGAGATTCGTCTGCTTTTCTAAGAATTGGAGTTGATTGGTACGTTTTTCATGTTTCAAGTATCATTATGCAATTGAATTCAAAAAAGGCGCTGCTAAATTTGCAAAAAATTATTGTTTTCTTTTTTGCATTGATATGATAATGAACTTTGCCTTCATCTTTGACTTTTTAATGATTCTGTACGTTTTTCATATTGCTATAGCATAAGTAATTGGTCCACGTAGAATAAATGTTAGAAATTGATTTTGTAAAAAGCATTGGATGATTCTCCTCTGATGATTTTTGGATGATCATTGTGCATGCCTACATCAACGCATCTGTATTGCTTTTTCTTTCACAAGTACACTAACAATAACTAATTATTTCGAATAGTGCCTATAAAGAGATCTATGTAAGTTATTGCAATTTTTGTTTCTGGTTGCATTTATGGTGGTTCTGTTTAACATATAATTGTTGTAACTCCACTTTGATAAACGATAAAATTTTAGTTCATGCACATGTACACGCCTACATCAGTGCATCTGAATTGTTTTTTCATTTCACAAACACATTGATAATAACCAATTATATCGAATAGCGCTTATAATAGATCTATGTAAGTTATTGCAACTTTCGTTTCTGGTTGCATTGATGGTAGTTTTGTTTAATGTATGATTTTATTTATTGATATTAATTTTGAGCTTTCTTTTCTTTGCTTATATAGGAATTGAAGGAAAATACTGAAAACCATTAATGGAAGACAAAATTTAGATACAAGTGAAAATTTTGAACCATTAATAGAAGACGCATACGTTTTGATGCTTTCGGTGTCATTTTGGGTTTTTTGTGGTGTTTTAGCTTTCTTCTTGATGAAGATCTTTTCCTTTGACTAATCGTTACATGATTTAGTTACTTCACATATCTTCGTTGTGAAATCTTGACCTTGAAACTGCAAACTCTACTCTTTGGTTTCGGGCACAATAATTTGAATAAAACTGTGTGTTTAGTTAGCATGTTTATGTTTATTTTTAAGATATATATTGCATTAGTTTCTTATATATCATTTTGATTAGAACTACTTGTAAGTAGATGGAACAGGATACCCCATTCAAATGGAGTTTGAATAATGACGAAGAGGATAACGTTTTGGAGGATAATTAAGTAGAGAGGCCTATAGAAACTGTTATGCATTTTCTGAAAAGCTAGGAAAGATATAGGCATATGGCTGGTGTGCAACTTGTTTGCTATGTGGTCTACATGGTGTATATAATGGAATTATACCACCGTTCATATTATGTTAACAGGAGCATTTTAATTGGAAGTAGAGAAAGAAATAGTGTGAGAAGTGAGCTCATGACTCAACTTAGTATGAACAAAAAATGTCGTGATATTATTCGAATGGGGCCTGTTGATGCTTACCGATGTCAGGCGTCGGATCAACACCCACGTGCGGCTGCACACGTTCTGACTTCTTCTTAGGCTTGCCCCAGACCGGGAGTGTGTACCTACAAGAAGGATGGTTCAAAGAATAATGAGGTTAGTCAATAGACAAGGGCTCTCCGATGCTCAAGGCAGGTATTGCTCGGCAGAGGTCAGCAGCTAGTTTAGTGTGAAGAGGTCTCTCTCTCTAAAACGTCATAAACGTATCCTATTTATAGGCCACCACTTGGATCGGGTTTAGGACGGGTTTTGCCCATCACCCGGGTGTCACATCAGGGTGTATCAGACAGTAGGTGACAAGTGTCGCGTCCATCGCCCAATGGATTGGACTCTATCGGACGGCAGCACATTTGCCTGGTGTTGGCCTACAAGGACGAGTAGTGACATATCTTTATGACTAGCATGGTCCGACCCGAGCTACCGTACACCCCGAGGTGGCAACCTTCTTGGGGCGCGCCCTTGGATCAATGAAAGGCACCTTGGAAAAAAGTATAAGGCGTCGGGTCGGACAGCGGGCTCCCTGATGTCTGCCGAGCTTGAGTGACGACCACCAAAGTTAGCATCCTCGGTGGTGGCGTCGAGCTTACCCTTAACATTAGCCCCCCAGTTCACCTGGTCGGTGTTCGGCCCGGTGGACTATGCCGAATGGGTTAGGTCGGCTCAAAGGAGGAAGGCCATACGACACTTAGAAGTGGGGTGAGGTGAAAAGACGTACGGATCAGACGGGGGACGCGTGTCGCATCGCGGCCGTCTGCGCGCTTGTCAGGCGTATTAATTGCGCCTCCTGGGTTTTCGTGCTCGAGTTTCCCGCCCAAAATGGCTATAAATAGGGCCCCCCTCTTCGTAAATTGCACTTCATTTTCAGAAATTTTACACCCGAAAAGTTTTAGCTGTGGAGCTTAAGTTGAATAGCCGAGGATCGTCTCTCCCGAGCTACCGAGAACCCTAACAGGTAATTTTCCTCGAGTGAAAATGAGTGATTTTTTTGATTCTCAGAACGTAGAGGTTTCATGGTCGAAAAGTAGTGAGGAGAGCAATAGCTCTTCTTCCACCCAATCCGACGCCGAGGTGGCGCCCTCAGGATGGGACGGGGCCGGTCGGCTGGAGCAGATCCTTAGGGTCGATTCCCAGACGGTACCTGAGGAGGAGTTTTTAAACATGCTGGACGGGCGTAAGCTCATTAGGCTATCCAGGGAGCAAGACCCTTATGTGGGGGCGGTGACAACGGGCTCTTTCCGAGTTCCTCCAAGGGAGAGGACAGAGCTTCAGGCTCGCGAGGATGCTTCGAGCACCTCGGTCGGCGTGTCGGGGCCCCCGCCCAAGTCACGGGGGTGATCACGGTTGATGTCTCCGATGAGGATCATGCAGCCGAGGAGGCAGAGGTGGAGCAGCCGGAGATGGAGCAGGAGGTCCAGGTTACCCGCGTGCGCGGTGTAACGGCATATCGGGTAAGTCGTCCTGGGCAAACCTCAGCGGCGGGGTATACGAGCTCCATCACAGAGTCGCGGTTAGAGAACCTACGCACCAAGTATGGTATCCCGGCGGATGTGATTCTCGCTGTCCCCGATGAGGGAGACTCACCTTTAGACGCGCCAGAGGGTTTCATCGCGCTCTACGTCGAGTTCTTCAGGGCCGGACTGCGTCTACCACTGCACCGCTTTCTCCGCCGGGCACTCAATGAGTTTAACGTGTGCGCAACTCAACTGAACCCGAACAGCCATCGGTCGCTGATCGGGATGTACATCTTATGGAAATACCACCGGAGTACCGAGATGCCGCTGGAGGCCTTCAAACAAGTATTCAAGATGAAGAAGCTTCCTCGACAGTCCGGCTGGTATTACTTCACCGGCTTTAGGAAGGATTTTATCCTGGGCAACCCCGACTCGGACAAGTTATGGAAGTACGAGTGGTTCTTCGTCGGGGGTAACTTTTTGGCTCGTGCCGATGAAGCCGTCCCTGAGGATGAGCAGGTGTCGAGGTCGTTTGAGCAGGGGCACGTTTGGACCAAGCATCCTTGGGCACCAAGCCGCGTAATAAAGGCCGTGGATGAGCTGTTCGAGAAGCCAGAGCCGTCCAAACAAACTTTATCCAGTTGCGGGTGGTTTGGGGAGTCCAGCAGCCTTCCCCAAACTGTCCGTCCTGCCCGGGAGGCCGGGCGGGTTACAATTGCTCGTCCGAGTGTCGCAGACATTCCAGGGCCAAGCACTTCTCGGTCTGGGTGGCCGACGAGGGAGCCTTCTACATCCAATTTCAAGGACTCGTCCAGTGGCTCCTTCGATGCGGGGCCACCTGTAGCCGACGAGGACCTCGAGGACGTGATTAGGTTCCTATACCCATCTCGCCAACTCCGGATCGGAGGTCAGCCCGGGACCTGATTTATAGTCGCCCCTTTTTTATTCCGACCTTCTCTTGACTTTGCTTTTCCTTGTACAAAAATGACGGCACCGGGCTTCCGCGTTGATAGACGTGCCCAGATGGCCAGCTTGAGAAAGCAAAAGGGCAAGGCCGTTGATACTAGACAAAAGCGTAAATGGACCCCGAGGCCCGAGCATCCAACCCGCACCGGGCAAACCTCCTCATCAGTCCAAGTTCCATCACCTCCGACACGGCCGACAAGGGCCTCGCCAGAGGTTGCTCGAGTGGACGAGGCCGCCAGAGGTTCCTCCGAGAACCTGCAAAGAAGGCATCCTGACTACCGTGGCATGCTTCTCGAGCGCCTCGGAGATGTGGCTCCCTCGGATGACTTCTTCATGAACATCTGGGGTGAGGACTTCCAGGATTTGTGCAACATGGCCCTCCGAGCCACTGCCTCTGTAAGTATCCGAGCTAGTCCATAGTTTTCTTGTGATATATTGCCGAGGACTAACGTCCTGATTTTTGCAGTAGAGCGCCATTGTGCATATGGTGCACTCCATTGGGATGAAGGAGATCCACAAGGAGAAAGAGATGCACAAAAAGACCCTCCTGAAGAAGTTGGACTCTGACAAGAAGCTCAATGAAAAGAACATTGAGCTAGACCAAGCCAAGGAGTCTCTCTTACGATCTCAGGAGGAAGCTCAAGCGGCAAAGGCCGAGGCCGAGAATATGTCGAGGCTGCTCAAGGAGGCAGAGGATAAAGCTGCACGGTTGGAAGATAAAGCTGCATGGCTTGAGTGGCAGCTGGCAACCCTGCAAGCGGAGCACCAACAATTTGTGGCCGGGCTCCCTAACCGCTTAGCCAGTGCGGTCGAGGAGTTTAAGACATCGTCGGAGTACGCCGATCTCTACTACGATGGCATGACAGACCTCCGTGACCACCTGATAGAGAAGCACCCCGATACAGCTGGATTTGACTGGTCGGTCATTGTCGAGCCGGACCAAGTTGAGGATGAGATCGTCATGGTGGACGGTGACGACGACGGGGATGAGCAGGTCGTCAGACATGTACTGTGTCGAGCAACATACCGGGTCGTCTATACGGCGGCAGACCTAGGATTGGTAAACCGACCAGCCCCCCAGCTCAATATAAGAAGGATGGCTCCCTTGGTGGGAGTTAATGTCTTGTCCTCCGAGCTGGAGTTGTGGCATTTTGGATTTACTTTCCCTTTAAACACATTACTCAGGTGGAATGAGATTAGGGAAGTTGTGTTCCATTAATGTGATATACATAGATTTTTTTTTTAACCCTGTTCAACAGGTCTGGTTGCAAAAGAATTGTGGCCAGGGGTCAAAAAGAAGTCTGGCTCTGAAGTTTAAGAATAGAACCTTTTTAAAAGCTCGGTATTCCATGGATGCCCGAGCTGATTCCCCTCCGTATCGGTCAACCTGTAAGTGCCTGGTCGCACAATACCTTCGACTTTAAACGGACCTTCCCATCTTGGACCAAAGGACCCGAGACCGGGTTGTTGGACCGTGACCTTCTTCAATACCAAGTCACCAACTTTAAAGTTTCTTGGCTGACCCCTCTTGTTGTAATACCGAGCCATCACCTGGTTCCGAGCTGCGTTACGAATCAAAGCTCGGTTTTGTTTTTCTTCAAGTAGGTCGAGCTCGGTCAACATGAGCTCCGCGTTCAGAGCTTCCTTGTATTGCTCAACCCTTAAGCTCAGCAATCCTACCTCGGCTGGGATGACGACCTTCGCCCCGTAGACCAGGGAGAACGGCGTCTCGCCAGTCGCAGCTCGGGTAGTTGTTCGGTATGCCCAGAGCACTTGGGGTAGTTCGTCAATCCACGCACCCTTAAGCCCATCGAGTTTTTTCTTCAGGTTATCTTTGATTGTCTTGTTCATGGCTTCAACCTGGCCGTTACTCTGCGGATAGCTCGGGGAGGAGAAAATTTTCTTAATGCCGAGCTTTTCGCACAGATGACGTAGACCCGAGGAGTCAAAATGTTTGGTATTGTCAGTCACAATAGTGTGCGGGATTCCGATCCGGCAAACGATGTTTTTCGATACAAAGTTGGTACACTTGGCTTCGGTCATGTTGGTGCAGGGCTCAACTTCGATCCACTTCGTCAGATAGTCTATGGCGACGATACAGTATCTGAATTACGAACGGGCCGGCGGGAGAGGTCCGATCAAGTCGATGGCCCACTTCGTAAATGGCCAAGCCGAGGTCACTGGATTGAGAGGCTCGACGTGTGAGCCTAGTATTCTAGCAAATTGCTGGCATTTGAGGCATTTTTGTGCAAAAATCCCGCAGTCTTGCTGCATGGTGGGCCAGTAGTAACCCTGCCGGAGGCATTTTTGGGCCAAGGAGCGTCCACCGGAATGATTGTCACATAAGCCCTCGTGGATCTCGCTCATTAGATATTCAGCCTCCTTGGGGTCCAGGCATCTTAAGCATGGCGTAGTGTAGCCTCGCCGGTACAACTTTCCTCCAATCATCGAATACCAGGCCGAGCTGTTACGTATCCGACGCACCTCTTCTCGGTCGTCGGGTAACTCGGCTATGGTCAGGTATCGGATGATTGGATCCTTTCAGGTACATGCCGACTCCTCGGCCAGGCTCACAATCTCCTTATCAATGCTTGGTTCAGAGAGTCTTTCGATAGGGACCGACGTTAAGTCACTTCTACCCAATCCGGAAGCCAGTCGGGCTAGAACATCAGCTTCTGTGTTTTCAGACCGGGGGATCTGCTTAAAAGAATAGGACTTGAATTACCCAAGCAGCCGTTTTGCCTCCTTTAAATATGCCACCATCGAGTCAGCCCGGGCCTAAAATTCTCCAGTGACCTACTGTACCACTAGCATTGAGTCACTGTAGATAGTGAGGCGATTAACGTCGAGATTTCAGGCGATTCGTAGTCCGGCCAGCAAAGCTTCGTACTCCGCTTCGTTGTTAGAGGCTTTGAAGTCGAATCGGAGGGCATAGATGACCTTGTACCCGTCTGGGCTCGTTAGGATCAGCCCGGCACCCGACCCGTCGACGTGTAGTTTCCAGTCCGGCTCCAGGGGAAGGTCTTGTTCACTGCAGCCGGCTGTGTCAGGCTCTTCAATGGGTGACTTCTCGACTTGTGGAGTCGCCTTACCGGCTTCCGTAAATTCGACAATGAAATCCGCCAGGACTTGAGCTTTTATCGCCGTTCTCGGCACAAAATGAACATCATATTGGCCCAGCTCAACCGACCACTTGGCCATTCAACCTGATATCTCTGGACTCGACAAAACCTGCTGGAGAGGGAACTTGGTCGGGACCTTTACGGTATGGCCTTGGTAATACGGCCGCAACTTCTGAATCGATGTTATTAAGGCAAAGGCCAGCTTCTCCAACGGTGGGTAGCGCTCCTCGGCACCTTGGAACGCATGGCTGGTATAATAAACTGGTCTCTGAATCCCGTCCTCGTCTCGGATCAAGACCGAGCTGACAGCCTTCTCCGAGACGGCTAAATAAGCGGTTAGAATCTCACCGGGCAAAGGTTTGGACAGGAGCGGGGGTGTAGCCAAGTAAGTTTTTAAGTCTTGAAAAGCTTCCTCACACTCCCTGCTCCACTCAAACCTCCCCTTAAGTGCCTTGAAAAAAGGGTGACACTTGTCGGTAGCCCGAGAGACAAACCTTGACAGGGCGACCACCATGCCAGTAAGCCTTTGCACGTCTTTCACCGTCCGAGGAGAATGCATGTCGATAATTACGTGTGCCTTTGTCGGGTTGACCTCGATTCCTCGTCGGTTGACCAAAAATCTGAGGAATTTGCCAGAGCCGACGTCAAAAGAGCATTTTGTCGGGTTGAGTTTCATCCCATATTCCCGGAGAATGTCGAAGCTAGCTCAGAGGTCGGCCATGTGGTCCTTCGCTTAGATGGATTTTACCAACATGTCGTCCACGTAGACCTCCATAGTTTTCCCGATCGGCCGAGCAAACATCTTGTTAACGAGGCATTGATAAGTAGCCCCAGCGTTCTTGAGGCCAAACGGCATTACAACGTAACAGTACAAGCCCTGGTCAATTACGAACGAGGTTTTGACTTGGTCTTCCTCGGCCATTCTTATCTGATTATACCCAGAGTATGCATCCATAAAGCTCAAAAGCTCGTGGCCGGCTATAGCATCGACGAGCTGGTCTATCCGAGGAAGTGGGAAGCAGTCTTTCGAGCAGGTCTTGTTAAGATCGGTGTAGTCAATGCAGACCCGCCACTTGCCATTCGCCTTTTTGACGAGGACAACGTTTGCTAACCATTCCGGGTATTTGACCTCTCTGATGAACTTAGCCTTCAGGAGTTTATGGACTTCATCATTGATTACAGCATATCTCTTCGGGTTAAAGGCCCTTCATTTTTGTATCACCGGCCTGTGACCAGGTTGGACGTTGAGCCGATGGCTGATGACGCTCGGATCTATGCCGGGCATATCCTCATGAGACCACGCGAAAACGTCTCTGTATTCAGAAAGAAGGGATTCCAGGTCAGCCCGGATCTCAGATCGTAACTGTGATCCGAGTTGGACTGTGCGTTCAGGCCTTTCAGGGTCCAGGGAGAACGGCACAAAGTCTTCGACCGGGGTACCCCTTACCTCTTCCTCGGGCAACCGGGGATCCAGGTCTACCAGCATCTTTGGAGTCGGATCGGTCGGGAGATCGGTCTCGTCGACCGAATGGACGACCAGGACTCCATGTTGCTGAGCCGAGGCTGCCCAGACAGCATTTGCATAGCAAGCCCGGGAGTCCGTCTGGGATGAGCGGATCACTCCAACGCCACCGTCGGTCGAAAACTTCATCGCCAAGTGATACGTCGAAACCACAGCCTTTAATCCGTTCAGCGTCGGCCGGTCGATGTTGATGTTGTACTGGGAGGGTTTGTCGACAACCAAAAAGTCGACTACCCTAGTGATCCTTGCAGCTCCTTCTCCAAAAGTAACCGGGAGACTGACCTTCCTGGTTGCCCGGACACATTCGCCTGCGAAGCCGAAGAGTGGGGTCCAAACCGGGACTAATGGGGCGTTGCTTATTTTCAACTTGTCGAATGCTTGTTTAAAGAGGATATCTGTCGAACTGCCGTTGTCAACTAAAACACGCCGTACTACATTGTTGGCGATGGGCAGTTCGCACACTAAGGCATCATTGTGAGGATGCATCAATCGGTCTGCTTCCTCTTCAGTGAAAGTGATCGGGGTGTCTTCTTGGCGGCATATCTTGTTGATGTGCTCGGACACATTTATGAACTCACCCCGTTCGATCCGCCGAGCTTCTCTGACGTAAGATCGCCGCCTACTTGACGTGTCCCCGATGACAGGCCCGTCGAATATCGTGTGGACAACATTCGGGAGTTTCGGGGCGTTCCCACTGTCTGTCCTGGGTCGACTTTGTACGTCTCAGCCTGACGAGTAGTTCCTTCCAGCGGTCGCCCTCGAGGTTATAACCTGTTCCACGAATTCCTGTAAAAGACCTTCTCGGACTAACCTTTCAATCTGGTCCTTTAGCTGGATGCATTCCCGAGTAGTATGCCCCACGTCCTTATGGATCTCACAAAATTTCGACTGATTGCGCTTCACCCTGCTCCCTCGGAGCTTGAGCGGTGGTGTTAGCAAATTCTTATCGCCAACCTGGGCGAGCACCTCATCGATAGTTGCCACCAAGGGCGTGTAGTTTTGAAACTTACTGGTTGGCCCCTTTGGCTTATCGGCTTTCTCTTTCTTCTGTTTCTTTGCATGCTCGGCACTGCCCTGTTCCGGCGGCTTTTTCTGCTTCTTATCCTTCTTTGTTCCGCTCGGGCCAGCCTCTTCCCGGTGGCTCTTCATGTATTCGGCAGCGTCCGCGTGTCTCTGGGCATACCTGAGCATTTGTGAAAATGTGCTCGGCTGCTCGAAGGCCAAGGACCATGTCAGCTTCTTGTCTCAGAGACCCCCTACAAAAATGTGTTTAAGGGTCTCGTCTTCGACGTGCTTGACCTCGAGAGCTGTCTGGGTAAACCGGTTAATGTAATCTCTAACGCTGCCATCTCCCTGCTTAACAGCATACAGGCAAGTTATTTCTTTTCTTCGCGTCTTAGTTGTGGAGAATGCGGAGGAAAAGGCATCGGCCAGATGCCGAAAAGAAGAAATTGACCCGGGCTTGAGTCGCCGAAACCACTGTCGGGCAGGGCCTGTAAGAGTGAGTGAGAAAGCTTTGCACATCGTCGCATCGCTGGCGTTCTGCAGTAGCATGTGTCCCCGAAAGAGTTCAACATGCTCATCAGCGTCAGTGGTCCCGTCGTAAGATTTGATCTGCAAGACCTTGAATTTTGGCGGCATGGGCGCCCGCATTATGTGATCCGGGAAAGGCGGATCCTGAGCTCCGGTTTCATCTAGACCGAACCTACAATTCTGGATCTCATCAATCTGTCGCTGTAGTGCCCGGAACTGAGGGCTATTGGTGTCTTCAGGCAGTTCGACCCGATAGGGTACTCCGCCCTCAGCACGGCCTCCAGCTCCGGCGTGACGATTTCTGTTTATTCCTTGAGACCCGAGTCGGTCAAATACCGAGGCTCAGGAACCTTGTGGTGAAGGGGCATGGGGCGCGTGGCGTCCCATACGGTGTTACTAAACTAGTTTATTGTCAGCCGGGATTCCTCTGATGAAGCCTGCAGACTGCTCGGATTGGCTTTGTTGTGGGTTTGCTGCACTTCGCTCAACCCGACCTCCAGCCTGGTCATCCTAGGCCGGGGGCGGCAGAGCTGGTGTAGCTTACCGTTGAGCTTGTTGTGCGAGCTGCTGAGTTAGGATCCTAACCGCGTCTGTTAGCTCTCGGATTGGATCCTGGGCGGCAGGGGCATCCATCGGTTCTGCCCGGGCCGTACTTCCCTGCCCCCCTGACAGGGATCTCGCGGTCCGAGGACGGCCCCTGGGCCGGCCTATGGCGGGTTGCCTATTTCTCGCTTCGCCCGACCCCTCCGGCCGGGCTGTCTCATCTCTGGCGTTACCTCGAGTTGTCATCTCAGGAGTCTGAGGTAAAGTAATTGAAGTTGGGATGAAGGCGTAAGGGGCCCTCCTTCTAGCGCCAAAATGTTGATGCTTACCGATGTCCGGCGTCGGATCAACACCCACGTGCGGCTGCACACGTTCTGACTTCTTCTTAGGCTTGCCCCTGACCGGAAGTGTGTACCTACAAGAATGATGGTTCGGAGAATAATGAGGTTAGTCAATAGACAAGGGCTCTCCGATGCTCAAGGCAGGTATTGCTTGGTAGAGGTCGCCAGCTAGTTTAATGTGAAGAGGTCTCTCTCTCTAAAACATCATAAACGCATCCTATTTATAGACCACCACTTGGATCAGGTTTAGGATGGGTTTTACCCATCACCCGGGTGTCACATCAGGGTGTGTTAGACAGTAGGTGACAAGTGTCACGTTCATCGCCCAATGGATTAGACTCTATCGGACTGCAACACATTTACCTGGTGTTGGCCTACAAGGACGAGTAGTGACGTATCTTTATGAATAGCATGGTCTGACCCGAGCTAACGTACACCCCGAGGTGGTAGCCTTCTTGGGGCGCGCCCTTGGATCAATGAAAGGCACCTCGGGAAGAAGTATAAGGCGTCGGGTCGGACAGCGGGCTCCTTGATGTCTGCCGAGCTTGAGTGTCGACCACCAAAGTTAGCATCCTCGGTGGTGGCGCCGAGCTTACCCTCAACAGGGCCAGAAGCATTTGCTAGGTTGTGTGCATTGCTTCGAGATACTGGTCGACTTAAGGATAAAAATTCTATGGTAGAGGAACAAGTAGCTAAGTTTCTATACATATTAGCACATAATGCTAAAAACCAAACTATTTCATTTTTCTTCCGACGATCTAATGAGACCATAAGTCGACATTTTCATGAGGTATTACGGGCAATAATTAGCTTAGAAGATCAATTCCTAGTTCAACCAAATGGAGCAAAGATTCCTCAACAAATTCTTGATAGTCACAGGTTCTATCCATATTTCAAGGTAAATAATAACATGCATGTCTTTTTTTAAATTATAATTTCTAATGATATTAGTTAGTGACATATTTAGTTTGAATTTCAGAATTATATAGGAGCAATTGATGGGACACACATTCGAGTAAAAGTACCTAGGAAAGAGGCTCCACGATATCGTGGGAGGAAAGATTATACAACACAAAATGTTATGGCAGCTTGTGGATTCGATATGAGGTTTACATACGTGTTAGCAGGGTGGGAAGGAACTGCATCCGACTCAAGAATTATAAAAAATGCTTTGTGTAGGGAAGACAAACTAATAATTCCTAGAGGTAAATTTAGTTTTTTTTTAAGTTATTGAAACCAATTTATCATAAAATATTATCTAAAAAATGCAAATTCTACTTCATCAGGAAAATACTATTTACTAGATGCGGGTTACATGTTGCGTAGTGGACTAATCACACCATACAGAGGAGTGCAGTATCACTTGAAAGAGTATTCTGCACGTGGTCCTAAAAATTATCAAGAATTGTTTAACCTGCGTCATGCTTCCTTACGCAATGTCATAGAGAGAACTTTTGGAGTGCTTAAAAAACGATTCCCCATAATTTCTAGTGGTGCAGAACAACATTATCCTATAAAAGTAGCAACAGAAATTGTGTTAGCTTGTTGTATTTTGCATAACTATCTAATGGGTGTAGATCCTGATGAACAAATGATTGAAGCGGTTGATCAAGAGCTCTTGGAAAGAGAGCTGGAGTTAGAAAATGTCTATGATAGACAAAAGGATAACGAAGAAGCTAGAAAAGGAGCAGCTATAAGGAACGAAATAGCACAGTATATGTGGCAAGACTATGTCTAGCACTAAAAATATAGTTTGATAGTAATTTATTAGTAGAATAGGTAGATTAGAAAATGTAGTTTGATGGTAACGTAGAATATGTAGAATATACCCTTTATTTTATTCTTTCTTTAGGTAGCGTTTCCATGCTTGTTTAGATGTAAACTTGTATTATAATTATATTGTTATCATAAGTGTTGCTCTTTTCTATTATTCTTTTTTGGTAGTTTATAAACTGTTTTTGGAATTAGAAATTTCATGCATTCAAGTGGCTGCTCAAGATAAGCATGAATAATAAATGAATTTGATTTTTAGTTATAATTTTTTCAATTAAAGTTTTTTATGTCTTTTTTTACAAAAGGTTTTGTTAAGTGTTTAAATTTATAGGATATAATGTTATTATTATTTTTTTTTTTCAAAAGGTTTTGTTATGCATTTGTATTTATAGATATAATGCTATATTTTTATGTGTTTCGCTATACACTGAATTTTTCGTAAACATGCAGTTTGTACACATGGCTAAGAAATCAAAAAAAGACAATGTTGATGGTGAAGAATCACGAAAAGATAACATAAGGTGGTCAGAAGAAATGGATGCTGTGTTGATTGATGCATTGTTAGAGCAACAAGTGAATGGAAATAGGGTTGATGGGACGTTTACAACTCTTGTTTACAATAATGTTTTGACTATATGTCGAGATGAGCTTAAATACCCATTTGATAAAGACCATTTGAAAAATCGAATTAAGACTTTGAAAACTAATTTTAATACATGTCATGACCTTTTCAATGGCTTAAGTGGTTTTGGTTGGAGTTCAATAACTAAAATGTTTGAGGCAGAGCCAGAGGTGTGCAAGAATCTAATTGAGGTTTGTTTTTATAAACATATATTTTTTCTGTTTATATTTTCTACTTAAGTTTTATATTATGTTTAAGCTTTTCCATATCACATGTTGTAGGCAAAACCTAGTGCAAAGAAATGGAGGTATACTGAGATCCAATTTTATGATAAATTAAGTGAACTTTTTGCAAAAGACAGAGTTAACGGTGAGGCTGCTGCTAGTGCGAAAGAAAAAGTCCAACAATGGCATAGAGAAACCAGCTCCAATCAATCTGTGGGTGTTGAGCAGTTTGATGAAGTAACTGTTGATAATGTTGAGCCCTTATCACCTCAAAATAATCCAGAAGTTGCAACTGCATCGAAAAGTGTGAAAAGAAAATCTTCCATGATTGATTCACTTGACATGCATATTCAAATGCTTCAATCTGGTATGAATAATGTAGCTGATGCCATCAGAGAGGGCAATGCTATTGCTGAAAAAGCACAACCACGAATCTACACAAATGAAGAAGTTTATGCTGAATTGTTAAACATTGGAGTTCCTGATGATATTCAATTGAATGCTTTTCTATTTTTAATCAAAAGTGCATCAAACAAGCGAGCTTTCTTTGCAGTTCCATGTCATCGTCGCTATGAATTGTTATTGAAGATGATGGACAACAATGAAGACCAAAATTAATGCTATTTTTTTATTGGTAGGATTAATAGCTATGTTAAGTTTTTCTTTAATTGACTGGATTTGTAGTTATGTTGAGGGTTTTTTTATTTAGTTGGATTAGCAGAATTTTTCTTTTTATTGGTTCCATTGTTATGTTAGTTTATTACTCTTTCTATCCTTATTAGTCGTTTAATGTTTCTAATTTTGTTGGTCATAAATAGTATTTTGGATACTTTTTTCTTATCAGTAACCATCCAACGTCTAAAATCAACACAAATGATTAAAAATTTGGGATGTGGGGTGACAGAGCAAAAATATCAAAAAGTGGCAAAGAAAATAATGTTCCTTTGTCTTTTGGTTGTGGGTTGGAGAGGTTAGCAATGGTGCTATTTGACATTTTGCCTATTTTACAAGTGAAGAATTGTATTAGTTGTGTTGGGTAAAAATGTAATTATATTGATTATAATTTTTCCATCCTTTAGTTTTTACTTTCAATACCAAACACATAAAGGTAAATTTGTTTTCTTTCCTCTTTATCATACCAAACAACTAAAGAGAAAACTAAAATCATTTCTTTCCTTTTAGTTTTCTATCCTTTATAATTTTCTTTCCCTGTCATTTTCTTTCCTTTCTACCAAACAAAGGCTAAAAGTAAAAAATCAAGAGTGTAAATGAAACTTTATAAAATACTATGGCCTGTTGGGAAGTATTTTCATTTTGGTTTCTATTTTTGAAAAAAATCTAGAAATGAAAATGTTTTAAAAAACATATCAAGATTGTTTTTGAAACTATATTTGGTTGTATATGGTGAAATGTTTTATAACACAAATATTTTTAATAAAAAATTATGATAAAAATAAAACATACATTTAATTTTTAAAAAACTAATTAAAAGACATTAATAATTTTTTATCACCAAAACGAAGAGGAGGAAGATTCCTCTTCCTCTGCTCCGGTGACACCTTGCAGAACGCCGATGATGACCCATCTCCTCCGATCTCCCCCTCACCGTCTGATCTCCACCACCGTTGAAACCCACCGACGGCCCCATCTCCCACCCTCTCTCTCTCTCACACACTTTCTCTCTGTGTCTCCCGGTTTGGAGGAGCACTACGAAGAGGACGACATGGGTTGTGGTCGTGCGTCGCTGGGTTGTCGAGACGGTGTGGGTTGCGTTTGGAGTTGTTGGTACAGCGTGGATCGTCGGGACGCCGGGATGGTATAGGTCGTGTATGGGTTTGGGATCGCTAGGACGACATGGTCCGGGGTGGCTTGGGACAGCGTGGTTGCCTTGGGGGTCACCGGGACAGCGTGGTTCGCCTCTGGAGCTGATGGCGATTTTGATAGTATAAAGTCATGGCAATTTTAGGCTCCCTTGAAGCCGCAGTCAAAGCTCAGATTCTGACCGCTAAAGAGATTCGACGGGAGTCCGTTTTGGGCAGTGTCGAGACCTACCGGCGGGAGGAGGGTAGCTGGGTGTAGCTGGTCCGGCGGTTGCAGAGAAAAATCGAGGGAGGGTGAAGAGAAAATTTAGAAAACAACTTTTTTTTTTTTGTGTTTTCATTTTTATGGCTTTTTGGGGAGTTTTTAGACATGTTTTGGTTTTTGGTTTTGTTAAAAGTTTAACTAAACAAGTTTTGTTTTTTTTTTTTTTTTTTTTTTTGTTTTTTGAGAATGAGAAAAAACTTTTCAAAAACAAAACCAAAGAGCTCCTCTGTATAAAATTTGAAATTAGAAACTTTAAGGAGGCAAATTGATAAATTTTATATCAAATTTAGAGGTGTAAAGAAAAAGTTTAAAATACCATGGATGACATAGAAAATTAAAAAAAAAATTGAAGGGGCATTAAACTCAAAACCAAAGTGAGGTAAAATAATAATTTTAAAAATTTAGTAAATAGACCAATGGGGCCCGAGGAGGGCTTGAGCTCCTTCGACTTGTTCTCTCATTGCAGTCTATGGGATTGTTTTAGAGAATGTGTAGGAACCAAGTTTTGATTTCAAAATTTAGTTACAGCTACTGTAAAAATTTAAAAATATTATAATGTAAAGTTTTCAAACACTCTTAATTAACTTATAGCCAACTAAGTTTGACAGCAGAGCCATCATTGGATTAGTTTATATATACCACGACGTGGCGTCTTGGACCTTGCATTATCTAATGAAAACTGTTGCTACTAAGTGGGACACCCAGAAATATTTTATCTTCTGGTGTGGAATGAACAAACCAGGAAGCAATCAAAAAGGTGGTGGTTTCTTAATTTCTTGGCGGCAAATTAGTCTAAAAGCAAGTGCATTTCCACGTCATTTTCTTAAGTGGGAGACATACGAAATTAATATTGTTCTCATTTGGGTCTTTTTTTAATGTACTTGTTTTCACATTTTTCTCGAGTTTTCGTTGGATCTGATGGTGAAGTTTATTTTTGGTAGAATCTGATGTAGAAGTTGACCATGTCTTTGGATGATCGGAGGCGTTTGGGCAGCGTCGTCAACATATATATTATGTAATATGTATTATATCCCATGGTTGCGCGCCGATAATTATAATTCCACATTCTCTTTTCTTTTTTGCTGCATCGATTATAATTCATATTGGTCTGTGACTTCACGTTCGACTTATCTTTTTTAAACTTTTTACTTAAGTTTAGTATATCATGCAAATGTTAATGTCATTGTTATAAAAATAACATATTTAATGTGTTATTTTATTAAAATAATCTTTTAATATTATAAAAACATTTTTTTCCTAAAAAGATATAAAAATAATATATTTAATGCTTTATTTTATTTTATAATCCAATACATAATACTATTTAAAATACCATATTTACATAATTTTGTCATAGTTGTTAACCTTAAAAATTGTAAAAATAAACTTTAATATTAAAATAATTAAAAAGATAAGAATGTTGTAATTATTAAAGCAAAATTAAGTCAATTTATCAACCAATGAGAATTTAATGTCAAATTTGCTATATAGTAAACTTTGTGGCAAAAAATAGCATTGAATTAGAGAGTGTTTTTCTCACATTCAAACACTAAATTTACTATTGGCAAAAAAAAAAAAAAAAACATTGTATTAGAAATGCTCTTATCATCATTGGCTCTTCAAATATGACTATCATGTCATTGTAGTAATGATTTTTTTTCTTTGACAGATTATACTATAATTTTATTTTTTAACAGTTTTAGACCTTCAAGTTAAAAATTTCTAGAATTTAACAATGTTGTTATCAAATACATGTTCCAAAATAACTGAAAAAGTTTCGTAGAATTATACGTATATTAACTTTGTTTGTAAGTGTTTTAACAATTGTGAAGAGAATAATTTTACATTTAATACAATTATTCTGTAAAATTTTCAGTTACTATACAGGAGAGTTTATCTCCGTCAAATGTCAAAAATATCTCATTGTTAATTTAAGTGTTCAAAAATTAAAATTTAGGAAATAATCTACTAAGAAAAAGAGAGAGAACAAAACAACACAATACTCATAGTTATAACCCGTTTTACTCGAAGGATTGTGATTGTTACAATCGTTTTTTTTATCTCATCATCCTCAATCACTACTCTCTTTTTTTTATTGAGCCATATAATAAATTAATTTAGCACAGTATATATGGAAAGAAGAGTACTATCAAAATAAAAAAATAAAATAAAAAATGTGTCTAGTTAATATGTACATGTAATACATGTGTTCAAAATGTAGGGCCTATCATGAGCCGATCGGTGTGGAGGCATGAAATGAAGATGAAGGTGGACAATCAATTTTGGTCATGACATAGATCGCATGTGAATATATGTATGGATAAGCTGATATAGTCTTTCTCTGCTTAAGTAATCACGCAGTTGTGACAGTAAGATGCTGGGAGAGTTGGCTTGGCTGAAAATAATTAGTCCAAAACAAAGGAAACGTTTCAAATTTCACTTCTTTAGTGGGAGACATATATATTGTTAGAGGACAAGACATATATTAGGTAGAGAGTGGGAAACATATTATATGCAATATTGCTCTCTATGCTTGATTTCACACGGATTTCTTAGCTAGTAATTCTCTGTCTTTCCAATTTTCAATTGAATTTGATCACTCTCTATAGACTTGTGTTATTCTGGAAGACAGAAACCATCAATCATGTCAATATTAGCAAGTAATACTAGGGTAGGGTATGTTTGGTGCACCGTATTATATTGTATTATATACAAAAAATACAATACAATACAGTATGCCAAATAAGCTCTAAGCAAACATTATAACAGCTGAATTAGCTAATACTTAAGCAGCTGGAATTTTTTTTTTTTTTGGATAAATAAGCAGCTGGAAATTAAGTACTTATATGTATTGTTATTTGCTTATTTTTTATTTATTTACAAAAAAAAATACTTAGTGTAAATTACTACCAATTCATTTATCATGTCACTAAGTGCAAAACCCAAAGAAAAAAAAAAGGAAGTGAAAGTTTCGAAGTGATAGCATTGTCGTTGATGAAAAATTATGATTGACTAAGACAGTTTAGGAAACATGAACAACATGTTTATGTGAGTGGGGCACAGGCCTCCACTCACATTTTAAAATTTTAGTTTTTATCCCTTTTTTTGTAAAATTTTAATTCTACACTTTATTTTATATGAAAAATTATGAATGTACGTGCACTTGACGAGGGATTTGTAAAAATGACTTTTTGAGAAAAAAAAATTTTTAGTCAATGACTCTTTTTTTTGTGGACAGTTTTTGACATAAAAAAGATTTTTTAGACATCAAAACGGTTTCAATTTTTTTTCATTCTGTTGAAGTTGCTTATCTTGCTACAGTCTTTTTTTTTAAAAAAAAAAAAACTAAGATAGTTTACCTTTAAAAAAAACGTGTTTTTTAATTTAAAAAAAATAATTTCCTCAATTTTAATTTTTTTTTTGTCACTTTCTTCAAAATCTTCCCTTGATATATGCAATTATGTCTCTGTTAAAAAAAATCTCTAAGTTTTTTTATAGTGCCTCTATTGAAGTCTAGCTCTGAGACTGTCTAACTCGGACATTTTTTTCTTGAAAAATTTCGGAAATTTATGATCATCAATTCTCACCGTTATCATTGCAAAACGTCACTCATGATCATGAAACAGCTTTCTGATAAGTTCATTGATCATGAGACAGTTGGTTATACGTATACCGTTGTTGGCAAGTGGGTTGTTTTCTGCAAAAGTCTAGCAAAATTGAACCACTTTTTCTAATGGGCTTGACTTTAAAAATGCAACAGTTACAAGAAGCTGCAAAGCTTGCGTAGCAGTCCTATCCAAGTCTCTTTTTTGACTCAAACGACAATATTCTTTGGTAGCAATTTTTCCTTTTTCCTTTTTTTTTTGGGCATTAAAATTCAAATGTGAAAATCTTTTTGACAAAAATATGTATCGACGCGGCTACTCGGAAACGTAACAAAGAATGTTTCATGATATAATGTAATAACGTATTAGAATGATTGTAAAAGGTCGTACTGAAAACAATTGGTGAGGCAATATTATTCTGTGCTTTTTTTTATATATTCGTCGGTTGATAAAAGTCAAACAAGATTTTGGCACTTTATGGGATTCGTGTTGTAATTGGGAGGCTGAAAAGCTTTGCGAACAAGATTTATCTAGATCTACTATAAGTGGAAGAGTCACTAAACCAAAAGAAAAATTTTTAAAAATGCAAGTTTTAATCATTCATGGGATTCTTTTATTTTTTATTTTTTATTTTTTATTTTTTAAACAAAGATCTGGGAGGTTTAATTATCCCATGTATAGGAAGCCGCAGTTCAACATCATTTTCTTAATAGGAAGCACGAATAGAAAACTTATTTATTTTATAAGAGAACACAATATTTTTTGCATTAAAACATATTCCTCAAAATTAATCTCTTAATTCCAAATACCGATCCTCCCATAAATATTAGTATTTTTGTCGTCAGTTTATAAGGGAGAGACATGATTGAGTCTAATTCCACTTTGTGATATTACAAGGGAAAATTACAAAATCCTTCCCACCACCAGTTTACGTAATGCTATGTTTTTAATCCAAAAGAAGATTTGTAACTCTAACAATTGTTTTAATTCTTTTAGAACGATTTTGTATGAGTGATATTACTTGTTGTAAATAAATAAAAATTAAAAATAAAAACTTCCCACTCTGTATCTCATTATGAAAGTCCTGAAAATATTTTTCAAAGTATGATTGTGAAACCGTTCAGATCCGGAAGCTAATGTTTATCTTGTTGGACACACCGGTTGGTTCAAGAAATTGACAATACGGTATTTTATTATATGCAAGCAATTAATGGCGATAGGCTGCAATAGTTTTCAGCTGCATCCACGACGGATGGATTGTGCCCTATTAGAAGAAAATTGCATATATATAGTAAGAAAATAAAAGTAGTTTGAAATTAAAAAAAAAAAATCAAATCTCAATTTCAACTATGCATCCATATATAATCAACAAAGAATAATGCACCGGTAGCGTTTGGCACCACATATTTATATAGTGCATCTATATATAATCAACGAAGAATATGAGACACATAAGCTAAGTTAATTCTCTATTAGTAGTTGTAGTGCATAACACTATTTTTATAGAGTTATTTACCTTTTTATACTCTGTATTTTAGGTTTATTCAAATAATATATCTTCAGTTTTTTATCTCATCAAATTTATATCCTCAAATTAGATTTAATTCACGAATTTATATATTTGTTCAATCAATCTTCAATTTTGACCTAAAAAATTCCCAAAATACCCTCAAATTAAAAATATAAGATAATTTTAAAATTTTAAAAAACTTTATAATAAGGTTTTTGCCTTTAAAATTATATAAAATACTTTTAAAAATAGGTGTTTTATGTGTTTTTATTTTTTTCTTCTTATTTTTTTGAAAGTTTTAGTTTTTTTTTATATTTTAGTTAAGAATAATTTAGTCATTTTAAAAGTTAAACTTAACTATTGACTGAGATAAGATATATATTTATGAATTAAATCTAATCTAAATATATATATTTGATAAGATCAAAAGCTAAAGTTATAGTTTTTAAATTAACCCCAAATAAAGGGTATAAAAATATAAATACCCCTTTCTCATAACTAAAATGGTCAATTCTCATCCGACCCACAATTGAAATTGTCCTTATCCATAGTTTAAAACTTGTCCCATCATGCATACATGCATGCAGCTGGCATCATCCTAGTTTTTCTCTTAAGCGACTCTTTTTTTGATAGAAAAAAAAAAAAAAAAAAGCGAATAATTTAACGGGTAAAACAACTTATTCCGATCTCAATGTTCAAAATTGCCTTTTAGAGCATTCAAAAAATATAAATTATTAATGCTTTGAGTGAATAGCTAGTTTGGAACACGAGACTATTAAACTTAAAGTCCTATTACCATCTAGCTATCTATCCAATGACTCGAAAATTCAATTGATTTGTATATATATATATATATGTATATTTGTGTGTAAATATATCCGAAGCATTTCAAATATTGCATAATTTTGCAAATTTTAAAATGTTAAGACATGACATGCAAATGGTCATTCCATTCGCAAATTTCAATGCAAAATGTAGAATCGATTTTATCCAGTAGCATGTAGACGGGGCTTATAAAACCTTGATTAGTTAGGTCCTCTAAAACGAAAAAGAACATAAAACCAAGTTGAATTTTTGCCATAGACAGCAAGCACTCATAGCTGTTACTTCCCTATAAAATAAATTTTCAAACAACAATTCATGAAAATGACAAATAATTAATTAATGGATGAATTGATTAAGAAATAAAAGAAGAAAAAAACGATAAGATCAGATTAAAGTATAGCGTGACATTGTCAATGGAAAGCATTAATGGCAGGAGAGCACTTTAAGGGGAAACTTTAATTCTAATGGGACCATGTGTCTATTGAACCATAAAATTTGTACACGGTTATATATATATATATATATATATATATATATATATTTATATATATTTGAAAAATAGGATTTAGGTCTAAACTGTGACGGTAATACTCGTTGACGATTTTCCCGTGGGCGTTAAAGGCGACAATCATGGTACACAGGTGTTTTCTGATGTAATATACGCTAATAATATACGATTGAAAATGCATGATAAAAATTTCAAAAAAAAAAAAATATTGCCCGATATAAGAGAATAAATGTTCGTTCATGTAGAACATTATGATCGGAAACCAGCTATTTGGATGAATTTGATGACTCATTTCTGATCTTTCTACAGAAATCTAGAGAGACATATAAGCATATATAAACCTGTCTCAGGTAAGCCTGAAAAATTTACCATTAGAAATTAAGGATTTTCTTCTTTTTAACTAGAAATGGGAAACATGACCATATATATATGGGCAAAAAAAGAAAAAAAATATAAAGAAAATGAGAAATTTTTGGCACTGAATTATGGACCAAACAGTGACTTCATGATCATAGTGTGCTACAGAGAGTGTCACCTTTTGAAAATAAGTATTAGCCAAAGCGACAACTTTTGACATCAAAAGGGGAGAGTATTTGAGGCATCTCAAAAGGCACCAAAAAAGAATCTTCCCTTCAAACACATGGTGTAAGGGCACTATGGTCATTAGGCAAACATTCAAATTTCCAATTCCCCTTATAAATATCACCACCCGCGAAACCCTTCTGTTTCATCCCATCAGCAAAATATTAGTACAAAAAAAAAAACCATTAGCTACAAAAATCATATACATTATTTCTGATCATCAGAAAATGAGAGAATTAAGGGAAGCAACAAACGCCACGTCGTCATCATCCCCAGCAGTCCATACCATCAACACAGCAAATAAGCACATATGGAAATCTCCCATTCCTTACCTCTACGGAAGCCTTGCGGCGATGTTGTTGCTCATCTCCGTTGCCTTGGTTCTGCTCGCCTGCTCCTACCGTAAACGCCCTCACGCTGGACGTGCTCCCGATCACGGAGATGATGATCAGGAGCAAATCAACGCCGTTGATTTTCGTGCAGAAGGGCCCAGGATCGTGATCATCATGGCCGGAGACAGTAACCCCACGTACTTGGCCACGCCTGTGGAAGTAATCATAACCACCTCCGGTACTACTCCTACTGATAATCATGATCATGGCGATGGTCATGGTGACCATGATGAAAATCAAGACCAGGGGGATGTTTGATCAAGATTTCGATCAGACGTCGGTCTTAATCCTAAAAATTTTGGCTGCTATAAGAGAGTGAAAGACTTGCACTACTCCTTTGGTTTCTGTCTCTTAGGTTTCTCTTTTTGTCTCTGCGGGAATATTAGTGTAAATTTATGAGCACAATTGTTCTGAGTTACTGGCTGAAAACACTCCCTCTCTCTCTCTCTCTCCACTTTTCGTTATTCTTTCAAGCATATTTCTGCATACATGTACAGAATACATATGCATACATATGATCTCCGACTAAAACTGTTCATAGTTTTATGGGTGTGATTTTAATGGTGACGTTTTATATTTTATGTTATTATTAGCTGTGTGATGTAAATATAAGCATTGTTAACAACGTTACTATTAAAAACAAATGTATGTATATATATAATATGGATACAGTGAGAGCACTTAATATAACTTATTTTCTTTCTTCTCCCTTTTCCCTATCAATTTCATCGACCGATTATAAAGTCAGATGAGCCTTTTCAGGTGTCTAATTTTTAAATATTATAATGAATTTCACCCACTTCGTTACCTAAATTTAATGAAATAAGTGAGGGGTCGGAAACAACAATGTTTTGGTAGGGTTAGTATTTAGTGGAAAGGAGAAATTAAAAAACTCATATATACATTTATATACATATACGTATATATGACGTTGTAACGTCATTGTCATGAAATAAAATTGTTTGGCTGTATAGGATCAAAATTAGAAAAAATTAAAAGTGTTAAATATCATTATTTATAGTGTGGCGCAATAAATTTTCACGATATAGAATTTGTATATACAACTAGTTAGAAAAACAGTCTCTCCTTTTTTTTTCTCGAAATTATTAAAAGAAAAACAGTGACCGAGAAAGAAAAATATATATATATATATATATATATATATGTATATATTCTAGATATATCATACAATTTCTTATATAGGAGTCTTTAATGGTAAAAGTGGTGACCCGATAAATATTATTCCACAAATAAAATAAATAAATAAGTGGCCACCCGATACAGTGTTGTATAGTAAAATATTGTCATATTTGACAAATTATCTTTAGTGAAAATGACAATAATATATGACATTATTGTCCGTCATATTCGGAAAAACATTTGGTATTTCGTACATCTTCTATATCCTAAGATATAGATATTCTCATCTGATATGTAAAAACCATTCAAGATTATACTCTCCTATATTACGTAATAAATCGCTCCAAAAAACTATATTAAGTGAAAACGATTTAAGAAAGAGAATAATTAGAATGATGCCTCTCACACTTTAAACCTAGGCGTGACATCTTATCTTATTTTACAAGCAAAAAAAACTATAGATTATTAATTTAGCTTATTATTATTATTCTACACTGAAACTCTTATAGTCTGTTGACAAAGTTGGTTCTAACAAACTTTTCATTTCTGAACAGTGTAAAACTTTCACATGCTATAATATTTATACCTCTAACTAATGGTTCTAACTATCATACCAAACAACTTACTATAATCTCAGTCCTTTCATCTCATGATGTACATGGACAGCAAATGTAGTAGGATTAAGAAGTAGTTCATCAATCTAAACATCATTTCAACTTTAGAACTTTTGTAAATCAAATATTAATGTCATTGGACAACATGGGCATCTTTGAGACATGTGAGTATTTTTCTGTTTGCCATTGATTCGACCTATATTTTATATATATATACACACACACACACACGTTTATGTACATATATATGCCTCCACCATGACTTTTTTCTAGGAAACTACCAATCGGCCACCGGCAGTTTCTTGGCTTTCATTCCTAATTAGAAGCACAAACCTTTTTGTGTGCTGAAAGTGGTTTTTTTTAATTGTAGGCAATTCATTGGACCTACGCGGCGGCTCGGAAATGCAATTACATTGGATATAAATGATTAAATGGTTGAATAACTTTCAATTATAAAAAGCATCATTTCCGGGGTACTGTGACTAGTGGGTGCGCATTTGGGAGGGCTTATTTTCCAAACCCTTTTGGTTATAAAATTCTTTTGAGGCTCGGATATTTTTCAACATCCTTCGGATATTCCAAGTCTTACCTTATAGTTTCAACTCTCAAACTGTGCCATGGACAATTAGCCCCAGGCGTCATAGCGGTCCATTGTGCTTTTTTATTTTGTGAGATTTTGTGATGGAGATGAAAAAGATACTTTAATATAAGGTCTTGTTTTAA
The DNA here is from genome assembly GCA_025403435.1 of Artocarpus heterophyllus. Classification (NCBI taxonomy): domain Eukaryota; kingdom Viridiplantae; phylum Streptophyta; class Magnoliopsida; order Rosales; family Moraceae; genus Artocarpus; species Artocarpus heterophyllus. The sequence goes on along the minus strand of CM046348.1, from coordinate 10,284,783 downwards.
ACCATATGTATAGGTTTTGTCAGTTTTACTTAGTACTTTTATTTTTATGTGATTTTAGCAAAAAATAATATTAATTAATAGCTCGTTTAAAAAAGTTGATTTGAATCAAATACTTTTGGTTTAAAACAATTTTATAATATAGTTTTTCTCATAAAACTTAAATTGTTGCAATGTTTTAATTAGTTTAAAAACATTTAATTTGAACTGACTTTCTAAACATTCGTTAAGGAACATGAACTGTACAATAGGGTATATCATATTGCAAAAAGTGTTATATATTTTCCAGCGTGTTCGGCAAAGAGTTAAAATTTATCATTTCTAACTCATACAGTATAAAGCTTTCATATATTACCGTGTAAAGCAAAAATATGATATAATGTAAAACTCTCATATGTCACAATACTTTCAATTTAAACTTTTTCTTGCTATCCCAATACTACACAACTTAGCACTGCTCTTCCAACCATGGGTTATATTCGCTGCTGGCTAATTTATTATTAACTAGCTAGTGCCAAATGACTCACTAGTGTGAAATGTATTCTATTATTATTATTAAACATGTCACATAGTCATGTAATGACGATTTTTATTCTCTACTAGTGGAAAAGGTATAGTAACAAAAGTAGAGGGTCTACTAGGACACTTTTTAACATTGAGATCAGATGAGAGATTATTAATTCTTACAGCAGAAGCAACTCGAATGTTTTTAATTTTTTTTTTTTAAATCGTCATTATTTGTCCTTTTGCGGCCAAGTACTTTCAGTTATGGAGTCATGGACCACTCGTTTTCTTCATTACCGTCTTCAAGTACTTGAACTCAATAAATGGTACAAATGTTTAGCGGGCCAATTTCACCTTATCCCATAATTAATTATGCTTACAAGGCAGAGAAATTCCTATCTATTTTTCTTAATTCTAATTATGGCTCATTTTTTGGTTGGACTAATTCTTTTGGGTAGGTACAACTCAATCCATTAGGGTGTTTAAAAGTACAGTTGTGTAGTTCTAATCCCTTTCTGCCACAATATTTTGTCTTATAAAATTTAAAGAAAAATTTGTTAGAACCACCGTAGTAACAAACTATATATATATATATATATATATATATATATATATAAGATTTTCTCACCAGCCAATGAGTGGCTTATCCCCGTTAAAAAAAAAAAAAAAATTTGGCTTTTTAAATTCAACTACGAGGGAAGAGGTTGGGCTTTTGAGTTGAAGGATGAAATCGTCCCAACCGTTAAAAAAGTCTTGGTAGTGGCACAGAAAAGTATTTCTAGAAGATAAAAGCAGGGATGTGCTAAGAATGGCGTTTCCCCATGGCCCATTGCCTTTTTGGATCAGTGCCTGAAAACTGGCGTATTTTGACCAACTCAGCTATGTCGACATCTGACATTATTGGACCTCCATACAAGGAATGTACTTTGGAAAACTACTTAATTATGTTTTTTTTTTTTTTTTTTGTGGGGGGGTGGGGATGGGGATTTATGTTACAAATGCTAGGCAACTTGAATATATATGAAATTGGTTTGGAAACAAACAAAAATTAGACAATACAAAAAGTAGAGGACGGAAAAGAGAAGGATGTTCGCGTCCTAATGGACATTTGTTGTGGTTATTTCTTCAATTTTTGGGTTCATTTTGCGCTTGGTCTCTTTCGAATTACTAGGAAAAAAGTATGGAGGTGCTTCTTAATTTGTCTCATTATGACATTCTTATATAATTTAGCCTGTTTAAATGCACAAAATACGAGAAAATTATGGCATAAATCTTATAGTATTATTTTAAAAAATAATAAAAAAAAATTTGTGCTCCTTTAGAGTGGCTCTTTCCTCTAGATTTCGGATTTTCCTAATAATGATCAACAAGAAAATTAGACATATGGCAAACTTTTACCAGTCACGTTGAAATATAAGAAAAGACTTAGAATATTTTGTAAAAAAAGAAAAGTAAAACTAAAATAATTAGTAAGTAATTTTGTAATATAAAACGCGATCGATACTTTTGCTAGTCATATTGAAATATAGCAAAATATTTAGAATATTTTTTAAATTAAGAAAACTAATACTAAAATAATTAGTAAGTAATTTTGTAATATAAAACGTGAATGTCTTTATGATAACACTAAATTTTTTTATTCCTAAAATATTTTTAAAAATGTTTTATTTTTTAGATCTATTCTTATAAATTTGACATGAAGTGTTGTAATTTGGGAGAAAGAGGCAAAGAATATTTTTTTTATAAAAAAAAAAAAAACATTTTGGAGTTAGACAGTAGGTCTTAAAATATTTGAAGAAAAAACATATATTAAATGAATAATTTATTTACTAGGAGTAAATTATTTATATAGTAAACATGCTATCCATTTCTTTAAGTAAATTATTTATTTATTTATGTTTATTTGTAACATAACTCAACATGTAATATTAATGATGTAATAGTTTTTTGAGACATTTAATCAATAAAGAGTATATTATTTATTTTTATGTATCAAATATTGTCCTATTTATGTTCATGTTGAATATATGATAAACAAATAAAAGTCTGAGACTAACCTTTAAGATCATGCATATGATGGATAGATTATGCAGAAGACATGAATCTTAAAGGTGGTAGTCTAAATGATAAAGTCCGCAATCGAGGGAATAAAGTTGGGTACTTTATTCATGCTAAGATTGTTATGTTGTCTACATCTTAACGGGAAATGACTTGTCTTAGTCATTGAAGTAGGACTCTACAAGTATAAACATTGGTATATTATGATAGGTGATGATATATTGGATCGAGACAAAAAGCTGAATTGATTTGATTAATAATTCAGTTTGTTTAAATCAATCACTTTAGACAATCATATGTGTTATATCTTAATTCTGACAGAAATTAATAGGCCCGTATTCTTGACTCGTATCTTTTAATGTACCAAAAGGCTGACATCTAAGTTAGATGATGGTAGCATCTTGAATTAGATGATAGTACGCACGAAGACATGACTCTTGATTGATGTAGACTTGTTATTCATAAATATAGAATTCATAACTCTTTTGTAGAGTTAATAATATTCTCTTATAGGCATTATCCTATAATTGGAAAGTTAGATTGCTCAACCATTTAGATACATAGGTGTAACGAATGGTATACTATTTATAGATAGTAAGTATTCCAATTGTGAGATAATAGAACACCTGATAAAAATTAACCGAAAATAAAATTTATCCTTAAGCCAATTATGAATATCCTATGGGGACATCACACTCATATGTCATGGATGATAAGCTTATTGAAGCTTTAAAATTTTATATAGTTCGAGAGTGCAGCTCTAAGCTTTTAGTGGAATAGCGTTAGAGCTGATAATTATAAAAAGTGTATCTAGGATATATTATTTTATAATTATTGAAGCTTGATCCATATATGTCCATAGAGTCCCTTTTGCAAGCTCATAATATTTCGTACAATGATACGGCGTGTTTTTATACATAATAGGAAATTATGTTAATTCTTAGATTGACTAAAATCCAATTGATTGGAATTTAATAATTTATGTTAGTTTATTAGTTAGATTAATTTTGTACATTAATTCAAGATAAACATGTTAAATTATTTGGATATATTTTATTTGATATGAGATTATTTGTATATGACTATTTTAATTAGATAACTTCTTTATTGGGTTATTTGAATTAAAAATGAGGCTGTATGTAAGATTCTTATGTTAAATAAGATCTATAAAGATTTCCAAATCAGCGTCGAGCAGTAGCTGGTGCTCGAGTTTGTCAAGCCGGTGCCATAGTTCAACAGGGCAGTGTCCAAGTTCGGCAGGCCGATGTAGCATAACACAACTATGAAATCGCATAGATCGGCATACCGATGGCCAAGTTCAGCATGTCGATCAAGCGTAAATCCTGTTACACGTCTTCAGGCATTATGTTGCAGATTTCAACCTAGTTTCGAATTTAGAAGCCTTATCTAAGTTGAATTGACTCCCAACAACCTACTATAAATATGATACTTGTTCTTATTGTTATTTAGATCACCAGAGAAATTGAGAGAGAGTATTCTAGTGAGAGAAACTCTGAAACTCTTGAAGGGTTATTGTTCAACATCTCGAACCTTAGCTCTTATTTTTTTCTTGTGTGGTTGGAAGGAGACGTTGCTAAGAGGAGAATTGAACGATGTGTGCCCACCCGTACTTCAATCATAGAAAAGAGAATAACAAAAAGGACTAGTTGGTTGAAGGAAGTTCTTCCGGACGCGATTCTCAGTAGTAGTTTTGTGGAAGCTTTTCTTGTTAGAAGTGCAATTCCAATTCTAAGAGGTACGTAAGATCTTTTATTAATTTATATACATAGCATGTCTAACTTGTTATTAGAAAAAGACTTTGATTTAAAATTTTTAAGATTCTACTACGTATCGTTTTTCCAACAGGCCCTTAGTGGGAATGTCTCCCTAGCTCTAAGGTGATGGAAAAGTGTTGATAGATGAGCAAATAAGTTTTGATATGCCTAAGCCTCTAAAAACAGACTAATAACCAAATTTGGTAATTAGTGTTTACAATTAGCTATCGACATGTGGGTCGATATTAAGTAAGATCACTAATGAGAAAAAATTGTCCAAACAAGACACATAGGGGAATATTGAAGAGGATGGAAAAAAAATTATTAAGCACGGTGCCATTACCAAGTAAGTATCAAATTCCACCTATAGTATGGATAACAATAGTTTTATTTAAAAAAGAAAAAAGAGTAATATCGTACTGAAAAATTGATTACTTTGATAGTGCATCCATTTTAAGATAGTTGAGCATTACGAATGCTATGACACCATAATCTAAAGAGTAGGTAAACATTACACTGAATAACATAAGAAAGTTTTGTACCAATCTCTCAACATCAGAGAGTTCTAAGTTATGATATGGTCTCAATGTTAGAATGACCATTATGCAAATGTGGTACAAACACTTAGGCCCTAGCTAAGTTAAGAAAATGTCATAACAGAAGTTCATAAATGAACATAATTGGACCATGCATGTAAGTAGAAAAATCATCTTGTAGGCTACATTTGAACTTACTGAGTAATAACTCACTTAGTTACCTCATGTTGTAGGGAATCCAATCAAGAGGCCTAAAAAGTATCATTATCGAGCTAGCGATGGTGGATGGGCACATGTGTGGTAAGAGTATGGATGCCGCTGCAGTAGAGTTTCCACTGTATTTTAAGTATTTTCGATTATGTAACACTAAAAAGTGGACCTTTTATATACAATTACAGTTAATAGATTATACTTCTATAAACTTAAAGTTTGTTATTAGTTAAACAAAAAAAGGTGCACATTTTTCTTGTTTTAAACAATTTTTTAAAGAGTAAGAGAATGTTTAGTTATGATCCGATGAGACGGGTTGTGACAAACACCAACAAAAACGCAATTCAGGGAACTAACCTTGAAACAAAACTTTCGCTATTGGATAGTTCAAATGATGACAACTTAAACATTGTGATGTGGTTGAAAGTACATAGTTTGAGATTTCTAGTGCTTTCACAATTAGCACGTGACATTTTGACTATCTCGGTGTCAATGGTGTCTTCAGAAGCTGCCCTTAGCACAGCTGGGAAGATAATTGAAGAAAGAAAAACTTTGTTGACTTCTGAAATGGTTGAGGTGCAAACATGTCGAAGAGATTGGGAACATGCTTTGGTGCGAATGCAACAAACAACCAATGATAAAGATTTAATGTGCCAATTTGAGAACTTATACATAACGATGATGTTTTCGATATTGGAAGTAGTGTAAACAACTAGATTTTTTCTTAAACAACTAGGTATTTGTTTTTTTAATTATTTTTTGTACAATACTGCACTCTTGTTTCCTGGCCAAAGTTTTATCCCAATGGTTTTTTTTTTATAAGGTTTTTAAGGAGGCAGTTATAGTTACATAAATGAAATTTAATTTATCCAATTTATCTCATCTTATAATTTTATATCATCTTATTTTTTTTCTTTTCTTATTTTTTGAAAAAGAAAATTAAGGTCGGACCAAATAGCCTAAACGCTAGCCTGAACAACCTAGCCCTATATTTGGCCCGCTATACTTTTGGGTTAGGATAGGTTGAGTATTTCATCATTTTGGTTGACCCGACCTGGCCCATTTCATATCATGGCTAACATGGGCCAGGCAAGACAACCCAGTTAGAAAAATCAGTTCGGTGACACAATGAAATTCTTAAATTTTTATTTAATCACTATGAAACTAATTCATGATGATATAAACAATAAATTAAATCTAATTTAACGTACCAGTTGGAGACCAGAAATAACACTTCTAACTAAACAATTCTTCAACGACGAATCTCTATAATCTGATCTTTAATTATATTCTCTTCCTTCAGACTTCTCTGTGTGTGTATGGGCACATCTCAACATATCTCAATCACAGCCACACTCCTTCCAACTGACTATGTGCTAGAGGAACTATGAACATTAAAGGAGAGTAATCAAAGCTCTACTTTCTAAAATTGCACTGTAGCAATATGAGAATAAATAAAGAGCCTAAGTCTTTATTTATAGAAGCAGTAGACGGAGTCGGAAGTCTATTATAATCAGGAGATAATTTTCCCTCTTGTTCTCTGACAGTTGGTGCCACCTTCACTATGCATTATCCCTATGTTACACGCCTAGCATAGATAGATAGGGATTTGAATTTAGCCAATCATAATGTAGGGTTTTGTGATTATCTGTATCATTCAGGATAATTCCTATTAAAATAATTTTATTATCCAAGATAATTATCTAATTTAATTCTTTATCTAAATTCAAATACAATTAGGATTTAAATTAATTATACAATAATTAATTATCACAAAATGCCAATAATTAAATTTGAATAGATATTATTCTAAAATTATTTGATTAAATAATTAATTCCAAAAATTCCAACAACAGTAGGCGCCCATAGTCCTTTTAGACTAGGCCAGGCGCCACTTACAGTCCAACTAAACTGGTGGGCTTGCATATGGACAGGTATGGTAACATGTCTGGCGTAACTTTCTGTATTACTTGTAGTAATTCAAACTTGCTCGATTTGTCACAAAGGAATTAGTGAGCTAGCATTGGGAGTCAATTGACATATATTATCAAGCTCCAATAATAACATATAAATTAATCCCTAATTAATTTTCCATTTAATTATTAACTTTAGTGTCTCTTCAATATAGACCTAAAGCTGCACTTTTAATAATATACCGCATTACAAGACTCCTGAAATATAAGCCTTGTCCATGACCTTTCATATTATGTGTATTCCTATAAGTTATCCATAATCAGATAAAAGACTTAGTTTTGTGTTACTTTCTGATTATTTTATATTAAACTTCCATTATTTTAACATTGAAAATTCATTCCTTTTATAACACATACAAAAGGAATATCGTTCAATTATCATATCTATCCACATGACCAAGGTCTTGTTATATTTTCTAATAACCCTGAATAATGCATTTGAAAGGATAACATTAACTCTTTATTAAAGAGCTATGGATTTTATGTCTGTAGATTATACTCTCATCGAATACAGGTTACATCTAAAACATACCAACAATGGATCCTTCAGTCATTGGAAATCTTGCTTTTAACATATCAAAAGATACAAGCTATAAACATGGAATCATGAATATACTTCAGGATTAAGATGACACATTTGTCCAAGAGAATTGATTTAAGTTAAACGAAATTATCATTAAATCAATTTAACTTTAGATCCAATCTAATGTGCTATTACCATGAGGCCTACCACATCAACGTGTCTACCATGGAGTCAATCCGCTCTGACGGCCAAGATAAACTGTATCTCTAATTGGACGTAAATCCCCATCACAATGTTATCGTGTATAAAGTGCCCAGCTCTATATATAGACTGTAGATTATATAATTTAGACTATTAATCTCCAAATTGAATCTTTCTGTATATAAACTCTATATATGCCCAATTCCAAGAGTTGGTTATAATAGTCGCAGAACACATGTTTGTTAATATACAATCATTAATATGAAAGCAATATGTGGACCATTATCAATACATGAAATATTCGCATTATTATTTCATCAAAAATGCTATAAATACAACCAAAGTATTTATTCTTTAAGGCATCAATCTTAACAGACCCATATTTACATCTCTATCCATAACCATCAGTTTTCAATCTAACAAAAGTTTTTGAAAGAAAATTTGTAGTAAATAACATTTTAATAATACTATCTTTAAATAAAGGCTTTAAAAATATTTTCTGTAAATAAAAAATTTATTAGGTAAAATAAAAAAATTTACAACATAAAAATGCATATGCAATAAGCGGAATATCCAACCTTTGTGTTTGGACAAATATATTGTAATATAATATTACAATATATATATATATATATATATATTGTAATATATAGCAACCAACTCTCTGTTTGTTTTATAAGTTTGAATTAAAAGTTTTGGTTCAAATATTTTTTGCTATAGTATTTACTCTCATAAAAATTCAAACAAATTTAGATTTATTTCAAACCCATGGGCCATAAATGTCTATATCATAATTGTTTTTATTTCTACATATTGTGCGTTTCTTTTTTATTTTGAAGGAAATATTGTGCAATTCTTTTTTTATGGTTATTATGTGTTTCTTTTTATTTGTAAGTTGTAACTAATACATAACAAACGAAGAAGGAAATTGAATTTGATTGAACACATTACACGATTAAATATAAACTGATATTCTATAAATATCTCAAAATGATATCATTAAAATAATTATTATATAATCATACAGTATAATATGTAATATCATTAAAATAATTACTATATCATTAAGTACAGTTTTAAGATTTTTTGAATATTAAGTTAAATGTCAATTTCATAACAATAATTTAATAATTTACTCTTGTAATTTTTTCAAATAAACTTCGTCAAATCCATCCTTACCGTTGAAAGCATAATAAGTACTGTGCGCCACAATTATAATATCTAATGCACAATCCAATTTGTAATTCTCATCCAGCTAATGTCCAACCTAAAGATTATAACAAACATCACTAAATAACGTCTTAGATGTAATTTTCACATAGATCCGGTTGGCATAGCAAGGTCAAGATTATGTGATTTAAAAAAGGAAAAAGGAAGGTTTTGATAGAATATTGCAACAAAATAGAAGAGAGATTTGAGTGGGGAACAACTCAATTGTGGTGGGCAATTAAGGCTAGTATATCCATTTTCACTTTTTTGTGATTTTTTTTTTCCAATCTTCACATGGTTCCAAAATTATTGTCCATTTACTTTTGGAAGAGAGAAAAAAGCAAAACAAAAAAAAAAAAAAACAAAAACAAAACAAAAAACAAAAAACAAAAGAAGAATGCTATGGACCATAAATCGTGTGCATTTTAGTGGGAAAATGTATAAAAATGAAATAAGCATTAGTGCCTGAGTTTTGCTGATGAAATCAACATATTCTATGCACGTTTTGGCCTGAATCTATATAGATATGAATTGAAGATATTATTGAAAATGCAAAGAGTATGAAACCTTAAAATCTGCATGTTCAATATACAAAAGTTTTGTGGTAAAAAGAATTGGAAATGATGTTCAAGTTGCACTCTCCGAAATGATTAGGAGCAGGAAAAAGGAGGACAAGGAGTACTTGAATACTTCACAAATTGACCAATTCTTTACAGTTTACAGCTTAGACATACATACATACATACATATATATATATATATTTATATATTTAATGAGGTGCTCAATTCTTACCCACCATATTTTTTAGGTGTATTATTTATGTACTCCTTTCAATTCCCAGTCAAAGATCTTGAACAGCCACGTTATGATGGAAATTGAAAAACCTGACCATATCAAATCGGAGATTGTGACTTGTGTATCACAGTTCATCATTTTTTTTTTCCCTGAAAATGGGATATATCTGATTCTGAATATTTCAGGTACAGATCCAAGGATAATTAGTTAAGGGATTAAAAAAAGTTGAGAGATTAAAAAAGGTTTTTTTTTTTTTTTTTTTTTACTTTGTCTGTAACCAAATGATGTTCTCTTTCTAACTTCTACCTCCAACAGCAAAATGACATTGGTCAGATTTTTGAATACAAGGACTTTGACAAAGAGAGTGTTTCGGAACTAAGTTTCTTGAAGTTCCAACTACTACATTGTAAGCTCTTACAGTGCTAAAATGTAAAACATATAGTTATAACGCTCTCATATGCTACAGTGTTTAAGGTTCAACTTCAAGTTTCAACATGATTTTCAAATGGTCGAAAAAATAACATCGAGTTACAAGTTCTTTGCAAAATTTTTGTCTAAGAATATGAAATAGGAAAGGCATATCTTAACATATTTTTGGAATGGGCTGGCATGTATGCCAGTGGCAAGACACAGAAGGATGTGGGAAATAATATGTGGAGAGTGAAAAGGGCCTTTGCTCTGCTATATAACAATATGTAAGAACATGGGGGTGTTTTAGTTTTCTCCAGTCGTACAGTACTGGGCTCATCTGTATTCAGCACAAAAAGCCAGTTCCTCATTTAGTTGACAATGGCAAAAGTAAAAACAACTTTTATATTCTTTTTATGGAAAGAGCAACAACCCCTTTTGTTTTTTATGCCAATTCTTTTCTTTTCTTTTCTTTTTTCCTCTTTAAATTGAAGAGCCATGCTGTTTAGCACGAGGTTTTGAGCCCTCAAACATCACTACACATCTCACATATTAAAGGCATTTTCAAGTCATAATGAGCTGCTCTCTGCTAGTTGAATCATAGTACATATATCCTATACAAGTTTCACCCACTCCATTTCATACCCATTACATCTCTCTTCTCTCTCTCTCTCTCTCTCTCTTCATCTTCTTCATCCTTCCAGCTCACTATCTTGTTCTGAAAACACACAATGAGTACAGAAGGATGTAGCAGCAGTGAGTCCGGGTGGACCATGTACATTGCCTCTCCCATGCAGGAAGATGATGCCGATTGCAGTAGCGACGATGATAATGACACGAAGAAGCATCTCGCATATCATAGATATGCTGAGAATGATGAAGATGACATTGGCAGTGATGATTCGATGGCTTCAGATGCTTCATCAGGACCTACTCATCATAGTGTGCCTTCTCGGGGTAAAGACCGGCAAGATGCTTCTCGACTCAAGCATGACAAGAAGCATTCTTCTCACAATCACACAAGCAAGAAAGAGAAGAGAAATAGAGAAAAGAGTACCAGAAGAAAATGAAATGTATGCTGCTTAATTGTATCATTGAGAAAAGCACCAGTACTTGTCATATTCAAAGGGGGGCAAGGGAGAACAAATGTATTATGTGTATGTTCTTCTCAGATATACGTTGGGAATTAACTTCAAAGATATTTGTTGAAGCTTCATTACTCACAAGTTTCAATGTAATTCTTAAAAAAATTAAAAAAATTTAAAGAAGTTAGTTTTTCAATTAAATCTATGTCAGATGAGTGAACATGTGGTTATTCCTGCAGACAAATATGCCCAGAAGCAGAAGAATCATCAATTGAATATCTCATTGTCTTAACACAACATTAGATCCTCTCGTGATACTATTCCCACGTTTCTGAATGATTAAAATAAGCTATGTGGTCCATTAGCACCTGAGCTAACAAAGCAAGCACAAGGCTTGCCTAGAAGTTAACTAAACTAATATCGGTTTTGAGAAATTCAGGCACAGGGTCAAGTTCAATCATCTTATTTTAGCCAAAAAAAAAAAAAGAGAGAAAAAAGTTGCAGCCATCTTAATTTGAATTATATAATTCACAAAAATTTATATATACACCAGAGACATGATATGTAAGCTTCCAAGGTACTGTATTACAGTGAAGTTACAAAGGTGACAAGTAACTTTCACAAGTTCTTTATAGAATAGTATCATTCCATCAAAAAGCTTCCAAATTATAATCACCTAAGTTTGATGTCTGTAATGAGTAATGAACTAACAGGGTGTCTGTTGTGCTGGAAAGAGGAAGGATCAACATAGAAAGACAAAATGCCAACTATTAAGGAATAAGGCAGGCACTGTCAAGTGACAGACCTGACATTTTGTGACTTGTATAAGCTGATCTTCCATTGAGGTTTGGAATGTCAACAGCGCAGCAAATACCACGTATTGGTTGTACCTCAAGCTTAAGAATCTTGTACCACATTTAGCACAAAATCATATGATTAAAAAATAATAAATATTCCATTCCAAAGGAAGGCATAAACAGAAGATATTAGCCTGCTTTTTGGAAGACGACAGAGAGAAATCATAGAAAATGCTTTAGAAAGTCATCTCAATTAGACTATAATCTTAATAGGAGGATTCAGCTACGTTCTCTGTATCTGAGGATATGCTTTAAAGTACATAAGAATGTGCCCAGATTTTAGGTTTGTCTTATGTTAGACCCTCTCTAATGTGGTACAGCTTGGCTTGTTCTGTCAGGAAGGATTCTCTAAAAGAATGTTGCATCACCCACACCTGGATGACAACCAGAGGAACTTTGGACGGCGCTCGGAAACAAAAAACAGAAGGTATTGCCGACAGAAGAGGTTCAATGTGATAGTTGTTTAAGGAACAACTAGTTTAAGTTCTGTAGTTTAAAGTTAAACCAAATTCATGTTAAATTTATTACAATCATTTCAGGCTTTCTCCAGTATGATCAAGAAGTAAGATATCAACTCTAAGTGAGAGTCGTAGTAAGACACATTGCTTGATCAATCTTTAACAAAAGCAGTAGTTGGTGAATGTTTGAAAAAGGAAACAAACTGATTATATGAGACGGAAACAGCTAAAAATAACACGAGTAACTTTATGTAAATTTGCACCTCAAATGTCATATTCCACAGTTCAACATCCCCACAGCAAAAAAGGGCAATGAACTGAATCAATATGTAATGAAGCTAAAGGATTAGGCAAATGACAAACTAAAAGAAACAGATCTGCTAAGCACAACCACAACTAGAAGACTTGGGAATATAGAACTTGTAATAATTGATGAAAATTCAAATGTTTTATTTGTGATAGATTATCTGCCCAGCATCAAGTCGGCAGAAATTATTGTGAGAAACGAAGAGTCTGATTCATCAGCATCCCAACCAAAATGGACTTGATTCTTCACCTGCTTAGCAATCTTGAACCATTCGGTGTGGAAAGATCCTTCACGGTCAGTTCTTTCATATGTGTGGGCGCCAAAATAATCTCTCTGAGCTTGGACCAAGTTAGCCGACAACCTTTCCCTTCTGTAAGTATCAAAATAAGCAAGACTAGAGGGACATACCCGGGGTGCTAATGCCTGAATTGATAGCAAGACATACAACTCTTCGCCAGGCAGACTGCCACTCAACGATCTCCTTCGCAAACTCTGGGTCCACAAGAAGGTTTGCAAGGTCAGCATGCCTATCATAAGCCTTCTTAATTCTGTCAAGGAAAATGGCGCGGATGATGCAACCTCCCTTCCAAATCCTAGCCAATTCCCCAAGCTTTAAGCCCCATCCCTTTTCGACACTCTTTGCACGGATCAGATTCATTCCCTCTGCATAACTACAAATCTAGGAAGCGTAGAGAGCCTGCCTCACATCGTCAATCAACTTTGCCTTGTCCACCTTTGGTTTGGCCAGGACATCACCAAAACCACCGGATTTAAATACTTTGGCAGCTTCAACATATTCCTCCTTTAGCCCACTAAGAAATCTTGAATCCAAGGAAGATGCAATTGTGGGAGCTGCAAAAGATAGTTCAGCAGCTTGTTGTACGGTCCATTTACCGGTATCCTTCATGCCTGTCTTATCCAAAACCTTGTCAACCAAAAAGCCATCCCCCTTATCATCCTTGATGCCAAAAATATCTGCGGTGATCTCAATCAAGAAGCTGAGAAGCTCTTCCTTGTTCCATTCCCAAATAAAACACTTTGCAGCTCGTCGTTCGACAGCTTTCCAACTGATTTGAGCACATCATAAGCCTCAGCTATCAGCTGCATGTCACGGTATTCAATCCCATTGTGAACTATCTTAACAAAGTTGCCAGACCTTTGCCAATGTAAGTTACACAGGGTCCGGTGTCTGGAACTCGAGCTGCCACCTCAATAAGAATGTCTTCTATGTATTTGTAAGCCTCAAAGGATCCTCCAGGCATCAAAGAAGGCCCATTTTGAGCGCCCTCCTCACCACCCGAAACACCCATTCTAAGGTAAAGAAGACTCAATTCAGCCATGGCATTCTCCCTCCTCTCGGTGTTTTCATACCACTCATTACCACCATCAATTATACAGTCCCCTTTCTCCAAAGAAGCAGAGAGGGTCTTTATCGTCTGGTCAACGGGTGCCCCGGCCTTGACAAGCATGATTATAACCCTAGGCTTTTGAATTGAGTTAACAAACGATTTAGGATCATGGAATCCAAACAGAGGAAGATTGCCTTCCTTTTTCGCTCATTCAACAGTTTCATCAACTTTGGAGTAGTTCTGTCATATATAGAAATAGGGAAACCTTTTTCAGCAATATTAAGGGCCAAATTCTGGCCCAGGACAGCCAAACCGGCAAGTCCTATTCTTGTGAGGTTTGAGGGTGGCGCCATATTTTTCCCCTGCTCAATAGTGATCATAGATATTTGAGAATAGATTCATATTTCTCCCAAAAGGGGGGATTCGGAAAACAATGAGGCAAAACTCTCAATATAACTTGACGATATCAAACAAAAGCTAATTTTTCATGTTTATACAGAATATATCTTAGCAGGATCATACAAGAAATTCCAAGTCTTCAAGGAAGTTAATTGATACTGGATAGTATCATACAGAATACGACCTCAGTAACAATTCATCTATTAAGTCTTAGCATCGTGTTTTTATACATGTCAACAATATTCCACATTCAATACAAATCCCACCTTGGGTTTTCACCAAAATAATAAATCTAAAGAACGGACGTGACCCTTCAGGATAACTAGATAACCATCTTCCTCCGTTCCTCGTTCTAATGTCCAAAACTCAACAGTACACGCTAATTGGAATGAGTACATGGAGAAATCATCCTTGTTTTTTAGTACAAGCAATGTTATGATTGTTTTGTTTTTTCTATCAACATTGGTATTTCTACGAATCTATGACTGTAATATTTAATTCAGCTCAATGAAATTGCATATCTAATTCTTTAATAAAAAAAAATCGCAGTACAGTTCATTGAAAGTAGACTATCAAAGGTCCATTTCATCAAAAAGCTAGAATAATTGGACAAGTGTATGACCAAACAAAGTAAATAAAAAATTTAAAATTACACAATTTAACCGAATCATAGGCAAGATTGGAACAAGAAATCGATCAAACAATGACAAATCTTGCAGTTCTCAAACTCATCAAACCAAACAAACAGAGACAATAACAGAGAAAGTACAAAAAGAACGGTTCAATTGAAACCAGATTCAGCAAGAATATGATGCATGAACACCCAGATAAAAAACAATTAGAGGTACCCAGATAAAAAACAATTAGGGGTGTTTGGGAAAAGTGCTCAAACCAGGACTAGTTTAAATCATACGTTATAGCACATAAAAGCTTTATATTATAGTATATTTTTACCTTATACTGGAAGCTCTGTATTGTTTGCGGTTCCAAACACCTTACCAAACACGCTAAATAAAAAAGTTCAGAGGCAATGGTTTCTCTAATTCTCAAACAATATGCAACAAAGCAAGCCCTGATCAGCAGTCCCCCAAAGGAAAAAAAAAAATGCATAAAAAAGTAGGAATATTAAAATTCAGTCTCAGAATTCAATGCTTATGTTCCAAACATTAAAGAAATGAAAAGAAAAGAAAAACAAAAAAGTTTAGGAATAGATTAATGAGAACCCAGAAAGAGCAGGAGAAGCCAACCCTGAAAGTCCCGTTCTTGGATTAAAACTCACAAGAAATAAGCATACCCCAGGAAGAATAAAATCTGGGATCTGGGGTTTTTGCAAAAAACAAAAGGAATTAGTAATTAGATTTTGCTTGAAATTTGTCTTTAAATAGTCGTTGATGCGTAATAAGGCAGGGAGGGTGGTCAAAGTTGTCCACTTGGTTCGGTGGACAAGGCGTCATCGATAGTTCGGGTGGTGATTTTTTTTTTTTTTTTTTTTTTAACTTACACCTGGGATTTGAACTCTTTATTGTACAATACAGTTGGATATGATTTTTTTTTTAGGTTATATCTGCGACCATAAAATTCGAGTTAGCAGAAGATATCAAAGAAAGTTTTCTATTCCTACCTAAAACTTTTTTTTTTTAATGATAATTTTAACCAAGACTTTCAACCTTATACACTATTTTTTTTATTTCTTGAGATTTTTTAAAATTAGTATTAAAAAATTAATTTACAGGTATATATTTATTTTTCAGCCATTAAATCTACAGAAAAGATGATTAACTATTTTATTTTATTTGTTGAGTTTTTTTTAAATAGATATTGGAAAAGTAACTTATCAGTATATATTAGTTCTTCGGTCTGAAAGTGATTTTTATCAAATCTAATATTTTGGTGAAAATACCTACTAGAGAAAGACTCTATTTTAAGCATTATTAGTTTTATCAGTCTTGTATTATGAACATTGTGTCATTTTAGTCTTGAATTTTTAATTTTAACAAATTACTCCTTGAGTTTTATTTTTGCGACACTTCTAGTACCTAACATTAAATGTGGTAAATGACTATGACATTTCATAGAGATAATCACGTTCGTGTCACATAGTAAATCATAATTAATTACATTATATACAATTTTTTTAAAGTTTTATTTTAATAAGAGTGAAGAGAACATTTAGCAATTTTTTTGACAAAGAGAATATTTTGCAATTAATGAAACTAATTTTGTAAAAAAAAAATAGTTAGTATGCAGCTAAGGTATGATCATTTCTATGAAAATTTCAAAAATACTATTGTCAACTTGAGGTTAAAAAAACGACAACAACAAAGAACAATCTATAAAATAAAAAGTTCATGGATCAAACTGATAAAATCCTCATAATTTAGGGACTAATAATGCCAACTATTGTTTTTCAAAAGAGGAATTTTCATAAACTCCATATTGTGAAACTTATTTATATAAATGTCACATGTGTTTAAGTAGAGATGTTCACAGATTGGACTACACAGATTAAGGGTCAATTTATAATCTAATCTGTACATATCGAATTAGAAAAATCCAATCTGTGAACACCTTAATCCAATCTAAAAGCCACAGATTTTGCAGATTGGATTATGTGGGTTCACGGATTGAGTCTTTAGATTTATTAAAAAACTATCAATTAAAAATAAAATAATATAATTTACTAAACTTACTATATTACGATCTAATAGAATGCAAGTCTTTAATAATAAACTAAATTATAGCATTACAAAACATTACAACTAACAAATTTATATAAATTTTAAACATGAGTAAATAATGTTGGTTTTGAGTAAGTAATGTTGGTTTTTATAATCGGAGCAAGCTTCTTTTTTTTAAGCATAAAAAATTTAAACATGATATCATAGGAGTATAGGTTTATATATTTATTCAAATTATATACGCATATATATATGTTTGTATATGTATACATATTTATATAATATATAATTCGGATTCTTGGATTACATGGATTGAGAAATACTTAATTTGTGATATAATTCGACAAATTGGATTGGATTAAATAGATTGAAAGAATTGACATATTCCATGAACACTCTTATATTTACGTATGATACAACTTAAACATATAATTTGGGTGATAATGTAGCATAATTTTTTTAAATGTGACATGAATAATTACAGTTTTAAAAAGAGTGGTATAATATGTAATTTTCTCTTTTTAAATAAGGGATAATTACATAAATAGAATTTTTTTTTTGGTGAGAGAAGTGTACCTTTATATAGTATAAAAAAGTGACGAGCGTAAAAATTGACGTTGTAAAGGGGTAACAACAGTGTTAGATAATTTCTTGTGTTACACTTTTTCAATGTTAATATTACATTAAATAAAATTTATATAATATTTCTCGTCAATATGTTACGTGCAAGTGAAAGGATTGCAAAATCAAAAAATACACAAAAATATCTTTTATTGCAAAATTAAAAAAATACACAAAAATATCTTTTATTTCCTTTTGCCTAATTTATCCCTCTTTTTTCAAAACTTTGAAGATATTCTATAGTTTATTAAAAAAAAAATTGTTACGTTTTCATCACTTAAGCATTTTTTTTTCTAAAAAAAAAACATGAAGACAAAAATACCCACAAAAATAATTAAAAAGTAAAATATTTATAAAAAAAAAAACCATCAAAACCATGCAAAAGAAAACATCACTTTTGTGAAGGATGACAGATTCGCGACTGAACACTTTGAAGAGAAAAGTAAAATAAATTAAAATATTTTTCAAAAATTATTTGATGTTTTTTTTATCCAAAAAAAATACCCTTTAGGGATGAAACTTTACAAATGTCCTGAATTGAGTAGGGAAGGACGTCATCCTACAAGTGTGTTTGAGCATATCAAAATTTTTTTAAAAAAAAAAAGAAAGAAAAAAAAAACACTGACGTACAATAAAAAGTTTGTAAGAAAAAAAAAAGTAAAAAAGAAAGTAAAGAAAGCTTCTAATCTTGATATTAGAAAAAATAAAAAACTAAAAAAAAAAAGAGAAAGAAAGACAAGAAACGAAAAAGAAAAGATTTATGTTGCTGTTGGAAGATCGTTAAACAAGCTGTGAAACGGAGCCAATAATCAGAGGAGTATCTCCCTTTTAATTTCTGATGATCAGAAGCATTTAACGAAGAGGAAAGATTTTTTAGTACGTAAAGTCTCTGTAATTGCAACCAAGAGACTGTAAGAGGAATACGAGAAAGGAAATTTTGGGTTATCTTTGGGAGAAAACTAAGAGATTATTTATTTCGTAGTTTGAATTACGATTTGAATTATTTTGCTAAAGTATTTTCTCTACTCGAATCAAACAGGCTCTAAATCATCACACTCAAAACAATCTTTGAGTGGATTTGATCTCAACAGAATTATTTGAAGAACTGCTTATATCACCATGTCGTTAATGGTTGGATTTCATAATATTTTGTTATTATTGGCAAATGAGGTTTAAGGGGATGTGACTCAAACGACACGTGGCTAAGTCTTATAAATTGAGACAGCATATCTCCTTTGGAGAAACATGAGAACATGCCCCCTTGGCCACATCCCTCTAAACATAGAAAACACCATGAAAATATATGAGATTTACAGACGAAACTTAAATTTAGCTCTCTTTTAGTTCTTATACATATAGATAATATTTTTGAACAATCAGTTCATCGTTTTCATGAAATGTTAAATAATCTTTTTAAAAGCAGTGCGATTCTTAGGTGACTAGAGGGCGTAAAGATTGGACAAGAAAATGATTGGACCTTGTAGAGAAATCCCATTGGTTTTGCATATTGGACTAGTAGGTTTCTGCGAAAAGCTGAGGGGCCCACATGTATAGAACACTTGGTGGGCCCCAAAAAGAGAGGTCGGTTTCTCTGTTACAAGTGACGCCAAGAAATCCTATAGGTCCACATGATATCTCTCATCAAAACCATACTTTACTTTCCTAATATGACTGTTGTATGACGGAAGGTGCGTATGATAAATGAATTTGAAGTAGTAATTTAATTTAAGTTAATGTGATTTAAATTAAAATTTAGGTTAATGATTTGAATTGTTATTCAAATTACAATTTAGATATTCATTTAAGTTTTAATCTGAGTATAGAATAATATTAAAATTTATGTTTAAAGAGGTAATAAAAATAGTTTTAATTTATCAACAAATTTAATAAAATCTTAATGTTAATAATCTTAAAAAATATGCAATATCGATCTTAATTTATTCTTCTCTTCACTAGAAATACAATGAAAAAAAATTAGCTCAATTGGATAACAAATAAAGCAATTATGATTTTTTTTTCATCAAATATAAGAAAAAGAATTTTAGTTTTTACTGTAATAAAGATATCAAAGTATCAAAAGTTTAGAGAGAGTCAGAATTCTGAAAATTTAGATTCTTGATACTTAAAAGATTCAGATTTTTGGGAAAACAAACACGTATTCAAAGGATTTTTAATGCTCGAATCTAAATTTAAGTCCAAAAAATTCTCAAAACAAATGGGCCATCAATTTCTGCCCCTCCACAAATTCTTCCGCAAACCATAAGTGCGGATCAAATTGACGTTTGATTGAATAATAATTAAAACCAGTTTAAACCATAAAAGTAGTTTTAAAATAACCTAAACCTTAAAATTTAAACTTTGTCTCCCTCAAATTCACACAATTTGAACAATTTTCTACAATAAAAACCATTCACATTCTCGTTTTCATTTTATAAACCATATTTTTCAAACACAAGTTCTCGTTTTAAACTTGATATTTTTGTTTTAAACCTTTACGTTCCCAATGCCAGTTTAAAACCACAGTTTAAAACCTACAATTCAAACCATAAAGTTCTAAATCACATCATTCTAAACCTGTGCACCAAACCAACATGAAAGAATTTGATGAAACTCAATTGCGGCAAATCTTTAATTTAGAAGATATTTTGCGGCCATGCAACAATTTGAACCTGTTATTTTCTACAATTAATGTGTAGAGACTCGTAAAAAAAAATCCATTATTCTTCTTATTTTATCAAACTCTTCAATATTGACACAAGGCATGAATCAGGAACAAAATCATAGCGGCCATAAAATGAAACAGAGGCAAAGCATGGAAAAAAAAAATGAACACACGGATTGCATACAATCAGCCATGCATACATCAATAAGTATCTAATATTGTAAAACATCTGAACCAAAAATTGATTGCCACTTATACATTACCCAATCTCGTTGTTTACAATCCAAAAACTGACCTTAACAGCTGATAGAAGATTTAAAAAAAAAAAGAAAGAAAGAATCATGGGACAACACTTTTCCACCAAAAACAAAGAATCGCTGAGCTTCGCTCCGAGTGTTACAACTGGTAAAGGATCCACAACATGTAAGAATGAATAGAGTATCAAGGATAATTGCTGGAAACTCGTATTTTATGTCACCTGAGTATTTCTGAGCAGTAAAGGTAGTTGTCTATAAGCCAAAATTGCACATCTGCACAAATTCCATATCATTGTCCACGTACTTGGTCCAAAGATTCTTATATTGGTTCATAGCAATGTCGAGCCAAGGCTTCATGTTTCCGTTGTAATGAATGACCGAAGCTCGATTGATTTCATCCATGCTAATGCTGGGATTGTACCCAAGTCCAAGCACATGCCAAGATTTGTCCAATGACTTTGTTGTCGAGTAGAAGGTGATTAGACCAGGAGGAAGAGTACCCAGCTTCCATAATGTCCGATCCTCATTCTGATCACAAATTCATAGAATAATAAAGTTAACAAATATTCATCAAAAGAATACGACCATAATCAAATAGTTCAAGACTCAACAATCCGGACAGTTTTGATACTAGCAATAGCCGAAAAGGTACTGTTCAACCAATGTGTCTTTTGTTTAGCAATTTGGAAGCCCAAAGCTTTTGCCATGGCAAATATTTTTAAGCAAAACATACTAAATATCTAACTTCGAAAGAAAACTGAAGGACACTTACCAAGTTCTGCCAGTAATGGTATTGCTCTGTGGATTTCTCGCGCCTCCAAGCATCAAGATCAAATATGTTCATCCCATAAGCCCAAGCACAAGCCTTGGGATTAAACTTCTCCTTTATCAGAGGGTGTGAGAAATTCAAGTACTGGGCATATCGATGAAAGGATCCAAAGCATGTTTCAACAGCGCCATTCACCTTCCCATCCAAATCAATCTTCCACAAACCAGTCAAGTCTTTCTGAACAACAACATCATCATCCAAAAACAAAATCTTGTGCAACTTCGGATAGATCTCTGGCAGATAAAATCGAAGGTGGTTCAACATTGACAAGTACTTGGGGTTTCTAAACTTCATGTTGCTTGCATCCTTGGTTGCATTCTCCTCCCGGTTCTCAAAGTAAAACTTTTGCAGATTTGCTGATTCGAGTTGCCTTAAAACTGGAACATAAGAAGAGTTCAAGAAGGTAAAATCCTCCACTGCCTTCACCTCAACATGGGCACCACCTTCCACAGGCCGTATCTTAAACCAGACTTTCATTGCTGCAAGATTCATCCTATCAGTAACCACATGGAAAACATGTTTCCAAGGTTCATTTGCATTCTTCACCACAGATCTCACTACCACTGATACAGCAAGAACATTATCTGAGAAAATTGCATAATGATACAAACTTGGGTCCTCAAATTCAGGCTTTGGACCCTCATCCCTGTACTTCTCTGGGTTCGAAATCATTTCCCCTACAAGTCTCATTGCCAGACAATGCAAACTTTTCGGAACCGATTTTGCAGCAATCAAGCTTGCGAATGCACCATTCTTTTTCGCCTTCGTCAGCAACTCATTAACTGCAAAAATAGTATCCTTCAACTTCTGAATCTTTTGCTGATTATCATAATTCTCTTTCGACTCTGCGACCATTGCCCGCGCTGTTTTCACCTTATCCTTCACCTCCTTCTCGAACTGCCTCAACACGTCCTCATCAACCGGACCATCCGACTCGAACAACGACGTCCGGTAACTCGGTTTCATTTGAAGATCCGAGATTTCCGAAGCCAAATCATTGAACATCCTCAATTGCCTAGATATCTCAAGCTTAAGCTTCCTAGCATAAGCCGCGTAAGCATTCACCAACGTCATATGATCATTCGCTTGCTTATATATCAAATCTAATCTGGTTTTTAGCGGGTCAGATTTCAAAGCCAAAAATGTTCGGTGCACATACGCATTTCCAGAGGTCGGTAGAGCCTGTGAATAAAAATTTCATTCAATTTCTATCGAATTTCATTACATTTTCTATAAATTTCACTTCAAATGCCAAAAACCTCACATAATTTGCGATCACACGATCAATTTTTCGGATTTCTTAACCTAGGTTTCACTCAATTCCGAAAATTTAAAAAATTTAAAAAAACAATTAAAAAGCAGAGAGAGGAACTTACAGAGTCATGGTGTGGAGTGTAGGGATTCGTGGAGAGGATAACGGAGAGAGTGGCGATGAAGAGGAGAGAGAACATCGCGGAGACGAAGATCCGGTACGAGAAGAAGCTCCGGAGAGCGGACCCGCCAAGGCCAAAACCTCCCCCTCCGCCGCGGCTTCCTCGGAAGGCGACCGCCATTGGAGCTCAGCGAACGATCTTTGGAAAGCTAGGATTCCGATTTTAATCTTCAGAAAATGAAGACGAGAAAAAGCCTTTTCGATCTCAGTGAAGCAGAGATTTTTCTCTTCAACAAGTATCAGTGAAGCACAAGACGAGCTACGAGACAGGAAAGTGTTATTGATTTTAGATCTGAGATGTGTTTATTATTTATTTATTTATTTATTTTAATATGCGTAAATGAATTAAAAAAATTATAATATCGGCGCCGGTGTTCAATAAACGCTTTTTGGGAAAAAATAATGTGCATTGGTATTTTTTGGGGCAATTTCCCTAGAGAAAAAAATACTTTTTAATAAGTATCTGTATTTCATTTCAGTTATTAGATTTGTTTAGAAAAATTTGATCAAGTTTGATAATTTGAAAATATGCATTAGAGTTGCAACTTTCTTAGAAGAAAAAATATGTATATTGTATGGTGTTTGACAAAATCAGTTATAACCAAGACTTTTGATGACTATAGTATAAAACAAGCTCTCACATGTTATAATAATAAAAAAAAAGTTATAATATAAAACTCTTATATACTATTATTTTTGATTAAAAAATTTTATTTGTAATCATATTTTTTAAACATTCTATTAATTTATTAATTGAGTATTTTTATAATATTTACTAATTGAGTTAATTTGGGCGTGGGGTTGGGTTAGGCATATGGGAAGGGCCATGTGCCTCTACGTTACTGATAGTTACGGTTAGCTACTTAAAGTACAAAATGCTTGGAGGTTTACTTGTGAATTATTGATTTGGTCCCACTCAAAATTTGACATTCCATATAAATTGGGGGTTGGTATTGGATGGGGTTATGGAGCATGTGGTTGAGATTTTTCCAAGCCTCATTTTAGCATTTAACAATGAGATGATTTTTTTTATAAAAGGAATGAGATTTTTTTTTTTTTTTGTTTTAGACTTATAGTAGAAGTAATAAATGTTTTATGATACTTTTTTTTTTCTCCAACATGGTTGATAGAGTCATGGAGTTTACTTTTTCAAAAGAAAAAGAATGTTTAAGCTAAATAAAAGAGGAAAATCTACATGAGAATATAACTTGGTTGGGAATTTTTTATTTCTTTTTCTTTTTGGTTGGAATTCTATGGAAGAAAAAAGAAAAACTTGGTTGGGAATCTACTTTTATATATTTGATTGGGACAACTAGCAACTCCAATAGATGGATAATTGAAAACGCGTTATATGCGACCGACTTTCAACCTTATTTGTTTATTTTTGCCATGACTAACTCTTGATATAGTTTTACGTGAACATATGACTTATATATATATATATATATATGTATATATCTAAGTGTGTGTGTATGTATATGTGTATGTATATGATCGAGACACGAGAAAAGAGAACGAGTGGAAACATGTTTATGACTTTCTATCTTGAGAGCCTCTCCAATCTTGTCGTTTTTGCTTTTACGCCGTTTTCACATCTTGATTTGTCATTTTTATTTTTAAGTCACCTCAAATTTA
Source organism: Artocarpus heterophyllus (assembly GCA_025403435.1). Taxonomy (NCBI): domain Eukaryota; kingdom Viridiplantae; phylum Streptophyta; class Magnoliopsida; order Rosales; family Moraceae; genus Artocarpus; species Artocarpus heterophyllus. The sequence continues at coordinate 10,260,024 of CM046348.1, read as the reverse complement.
TTGCCGCGTCCTCAATTTATGTCGTTTTTTGTTTTTACTGATATATTATCAATTTTTGTCGTCGTTTCCTTATTGTCTTTGTTTTCTTATTGCTTGTCGTTTCTCATAATTTGTCACCTTCATCCCCTTTTTAAACCTCATTTTCTCCCTCTCACCCTTGTGTCGTTTCATTTTATATGTTGCCGTTTCCACTTGTTTGTCGCTTCTCATATATTGTTGGCTTCCCTCTTATTGTTGTTTTCTCAGATGTTGTCGTTGCCTATCGCTGTCGCCTCGTTTTGTTGATGCTTTTTTTTTTTTTTTAATATTATCATTGTTGATACTTGTGTTTTAAAGAAACATCAAATTTATACTATACTGTTTGAAAAAAATCAAAATGGTACTTTGTTGTTTTTAAAAATATCATTTCGATGTCTTATGTTTATTTTTTTTGACATGAAATTTCTTTTTTATCCTTTTATTAATGACTCCCAAATTAATTTTTTTAAAACGATAACTAAAAATCAAAATAAAATATTAAACAAAACTCATTAAAGAAAAGCATATATATGGGCTTATTTATTTATTTTATCATTATTTGTACTTATTTTCGTTTATTGTTTTCACAAAATAATTTAAAGTTTATTAATAAAAGGTAAGTTGAAAATTTTATGTCATAAAACACAGGCCAGGGTATCAAAATGATATTTTTAAAAATTATGAAGTACCATTTTAATATTTTCTAGATAATAAAATACTAATACGATGTTTCTCTAAAATATTGAGTACCAAAATTGTCACAACCCGCCTTTTAGGGCTGTGATAAAACTCTTTCTTACTTACTTTAGGGCAAAAATTTAGAAATTTTTTTTTTAAACAGAAATAAATAATTTACTTACATTAACTTGATAATTCTCAAAATACTTTCGCATACTTGTATTTACATAATTAATACTTTTACTTTCATAACATCTTTCTTTCAAACATTTCATATCAAAATAACTTTAAACATACGTAGCGGAAAACATTACAGCAGCGGACTCCATACCCAATCTGCACATCATCCAACCCTCCGCCAGCTCACCATTTGAACTTATTCTGACATTCTCGTCGGAATACCTACAGCATGAAATACTTAATGAGCTAATGCCCAGTAAGTCCCATAAATCCCACATAGATATTCATATGAATGCATGAATCAATTATGCTTTCTTATAAACTTTCTTTATCCTCATCATTTCTTATCTTTATTACGGCCCAAGTGTTCGTACCATTGCGCAATTTCATTTAGGTCTACGTAACACCGTGACCGTAACATATCCTTTAAATTCTCCTTGAGTTAGGAGTCGGTACGACACTTTTCTTAATTTCTGGTGATACATTTACTAGTCTATTTATTGTGGTTGACATATCATGCATGAAGTGATAATCACATATTATCCATGAAACATAAATTCTCTTGCATAGCATAGTACACACAGGTACTTACTTTATATACACACTGGTACACATTAATATACGCACATGTATATAGCATAATGTACTCACAGGTACTTAATATAAAATATACACACAGGTACCTACTTTATACATACTCAAGTATTTATCATTGTACACACAGGTACGAAATCATGATACACATGCTCATTTTCATTATTGTACACACAGGTACATAACATCTTATACACACTGATACAAAATCATTGTACACATGCTCATTTTCATTATTGTACATACAAGTACGTAACATCTTGTACACACTGGTACACATTAATATGCTCACAATTATTCATACATGACTATACCCCTAGGTATTCATATTATGGCAAACATACAAGTTTACACTTAATTATACGCACAGGTATACATATACATACATTTCTTTCTAAACCTCGATATCTCTTCTCCTAGACTCCTAGGATCCTGTTGGCCAATTACAAAGCCATTAGCCAAATTTCACTATGTTTCGATACGAAACATCCGTTAGTTAATAAATTGAGTTGTATTACTATATACAACTCTAAAAACCACTGGTATTTCTTATTTCTATCTAACTATACTCTATCGTTTGTAATGAAGGGCGGGAACCTTTTTAGTCATTTTCTTATTCTATTAGAAACATTTCAAAACGGTTCGGGTTTTTTGGACAAAAATGACGATTTTGCCCTTCGCGGGTTTACTAACCTACCCGAGCTCGATTTTTGTTATTCTTACGAAAATAACCACATACTAATTTCAAAATAACACCTTAGTGGGTCAAATCCCTTTATTTCTCAATTATGCCCCATTTTCATAAAACTTTACGGTTTAGTCCCTGAACTGAAAATTTTGACGATTTTACCCCCGGGACTAAAATTTACTTCTTTGCATCAAAATTTCCTATTTTTCTCAAGGATCATTTTTACTTAAGGTACCATACCTTAAATCATTTGCAAAAATAACATTTTTGCCATTTAACACTTTTTTCACTTTTAATATATTCTTGAAAAATCAAAAACTCACAAACGCTTGAGTTTTTAGGCAAACCGCTTACATAGCCTAACAGTTTCATCGAGATCTAAAACTTTCGTTTTTTAACTTTTCTCAAAATCTCACTATACAGCGGCGTTTTTGACTATTTTTTAAATATGCCGAGAATGAACTTTTTCTTTCAATTTAGTCCCTATGGCATTTTTACAAAAATCCGTTTACAAATTGTAATTCTACCCCTGCAGAAACCATTCCATGCCTTAATCAAAAGATTCTCATACTCAAACATCACTTTTGCAAAGTCTAACATCAAGATTACAAAAATAACACTTTTTGCAAAAATTGCTATTTTGCACTATAAACCAAAGTTTCACAACTCAAACTTGCCAATCATCACATATACATAAAATTCAGCAAATACATGCCCAAAACCCCTCATGGGTTTGAAAGAATAAAATCAAAACAAAATTCAAAACTTTAAACTTTAAAACTTACCCCAAATAACACTTTTTGGATTTCTAGCCTTCAAAGGCTTCTTGAACTTCTTCTTGGACTTCCTTTTCATGCAAAAATAGCATGGATTAATCTTTGCCCTTTACCCATGAAAAATCCCTTGAAAACTCATGAAAAAGTTTAGGATTTTACCTTAAAACTTGTGGGAAATCCTTGTACTTGCTTGTAAAACTTGTTTGGGGTTATTTTTGCAAAGTTTGGGGGCTGAGAAATTTTTTTAGAGACCTGGACATGGCTGCCGGATCTTGGAAGGAAAGAAAGGAAATGAATTTTTGTGATAACTTTGCCTTAAATGCATCCTTATCACATTTGGTGACTCATGGTAACCCATGAGTATACCACTAGGTGTCCTCATCTTATTGGGCCACATTGCATGGCTTGTTGGCCCAATAAAATTTAAGCAAATGTCCACTTTGTGGAGTTAAAAATTTATACTGTGTAATTTTTTATCACACAGTATTTTTTCTATACTACCGTGGTCAAATCAGTGTACTTTCTATCCTTAGACTGTATAAAAATATTTAACTTACTTTTCGTTTACTTTTGGAGGCCAATCATAACATTTTTCGTATCTGCGTTTTCATTTAGCAGTATTCTTATACTGCTCTGGCCTCCTTTCTACCCCAGTTAGGTTTAGGACAACCTCTATGTCCTATTTACATTCTAATCATTCATTCGTTTATATCACAATTTCACAATTAATTGTGACATGAAATTCATTTTATGGATATTATGTACAAATCTCTGAGTTATCAAACTCATAAAATTTGTATTTTACAATATCCACCATTGCATTACATATGTCATAAAATTTGCAATCAATGCCGCTCATTCATATTTTATTGTAATTTTCACATAAATTACAATTTTTACAAAATTTTACATTTTTAAGAATAAATTCATTAATTAAACCCAATTAAATATTAGGTTTTATTGATGACGTTTCCTCGGTCATTACAAAAATGATATTATCTCTTTTCTTAAACGGTTTCTCATGTTTTAATCGTTTCCTTTTTTCTTGTCGTTTTCTCTATCATTGTCGTCATCACGGTATTGCGTGGTATTTATTAATCGGTTGTTTCTAGTTTGTGGGCCTTTCTATTTGTTGTCATTATCTGATTAGTTGTTGTCATTTCATTTAGTTGTCGTTACCTTTATACTCTTGTTTCTCTAGGCTTGTTTAACACACCGTATTGTATTATATTATATTGTATTACATTGTGTTTTTTTATACAATATAATACAATAAAATACTATATGGTGTACCAAATATGCCCTCTTTTTGCTCTTTTTCATTTTCCCGTTTCACCTTTTTACTGTCGTTGTCTCTTTCGTCTTTGGTGGCCTTTTTTGTTCTTTCCTTCTTGTAGCCCTTTATTTTCGTATTGTTTCCTTGTAGTTCTTTTTTATTGTCGTTTTCTTATATGCTGTGTTTGTAATATGTCGTCTTCTCCCTTTTATTGCCGCTTTTATATTGTTGTTGTTTCCCTTTTCTTAGTTTCTCATGTTCTTGTTGTGGTGTCTCTTTCCCTCCTTTTTTTCTCTGTTATTTTATCTTTTGTCGTCGTGCCCTCATTGTATGCTGTCGTTTTTCATTTTTCCTTTATTACTCTCATTTTCCCGTTTTCCGTCGTTTATCTCTTATTATTGTTGTTTTTTATGGATCGTCATTAACTCATTTATCATGCTTCTGTTGTTTCATTTTCATCGTCACCTTTTACTTGTCGTTTCCATTTCATTGTCGTTTCACTTTTTATCGTCGTTTGTTATGTTGTCGTTTCCTGCATATTGTTTATTCTTGGTGTAATCTTACTTGGCAAGTCCTAAGCTTGTCGCTCAATATTTGGTTCATGGTTTTAGCCGTCGATGTTTGAACTTGTACGGCAGCATTTCGACTCTCCCTTCGACCTCTCAGTCGTGAATACATTGTACGGCCACCCCCCCTTGGATTTGTGGTTGTCATGGACTTTTTGGAAGGAAAAGGACCAAGCTACAATAGTTTGTATATTGGTATTGGATATTGGACTTTTCGATCGGTACAAAAAAGCAACGCAAAAATGCCCAGCAAAGTGCAAAAATCTACAATTTTTCTTGCATATCTCCATACTTTACACCACAAAAACTTGATATAAATACTCCCTCTTGTCTAAGTTTCATTGATATAGTCGACAATGATACTAACAAAGAATTCTGTTGTTCTATGTGAATTCTGCAGGGGTTGAGAATAAGAGCTTTTGAAGATTTCTTTGTTACTCTATTATGTCTCTATACACACACACACATATATATATACATATATATGTATACGTATATATGTGATGAAATTTAGTGGATCAAATTCAAACATCGGATGTTTTTTTTTTTTTTCACACAACAAAATGTTACGTAATTTTAACCAAAACTGTTGGTTGCTACAGTGTAAAACTCTGATATGTTATAGTGATTAAAAAAAGAGTTACATTGTAAAGCTATCATATGTTATAGTTTTCAGTTGAAAAGTTCAATTTTAACAACACTTTCTCAAACACCTTATTTAGCTCATTACATAAAATGCCATGATCAACATAAGTTTGATCAAGTGCATGATCATTAAGGCCATAACAAATATTCCCATCACCTACCAATTTCAGACCAAGGCGTTTAGAAATCATAACGTTTCCACGAGGTTATTTATTATTTTATATTCACTTTCAACGATCTCCTTCTATGGTGAAATTCATGAACCTAATCATCAAATGGGAGTTCATTTATAGAAAAAGCGTGCTCAAGTGGCCACACAATACTCAAGTGTTTCTTGTCCTTTTGAGACTCTCTCAGGAAAAAAAAAAAAGAAGAGTAACATTTATGTTTAAAAAAAAATCCCTCAGCATATATACAAAGAAGGAAAAATGTTAATAATGGTAACACTTATTTATGAGCAAATCTTCACATCTCTTATATAATAATCTTGCAAGAACAAGTTTAGTTTTATTTCTTATGGATTTTTGTCTGGACAATTTGCTTACCATATATATACAATTAAAGAAATTTGTACGGATAAGTTACAAGAGAAACAAAATATAAGTGCGTTGCAATAAAACAAAATAGACTCGTAAGTTTGTCCAATTATATTGAGTCAAGGCAGCTCTCAAAAGCCATGAACAATACTACTTGAGGTTTCAGTGGATAGCTTTCCCAAATTCTATATTTGTTTATTATTTATTGTTTTTCTTTTTATGGTAGTTTTGGTTCAAGAACCGTCAACCACTCTACCACCACCTTTTCTTTTCCTGCGTCATGTCCACCTCTTCTCCACCCATTGCCACTCATTTTCTTCTTTTCTAGTACGCCTGATTTAATTTTTATAGTATTTGCGAAAAAAAAGTTAAGACCGAAAGTTTTAACTGCGAGTGCTGTGAAAGTATATTATTTTTGTTTTACCTTGTAGCATATGAAAACTTGTAGCATATGAAAACTTTACATTATAAAGTTAAAACTTTTCTCCTTTTAATTAACATTCTTACTCAAATATCTCTTTTCTAGTAAATCAAAAAAAAAAAAAAGACTCTTTTCTAGTTCATCACGATCAAATAAATATTGTTCGGGTTGTTTCTCCGTAATCAAGGAATTTCCTTTCACTAATTACTTATTTTGAAGCCATGTGGAAAAGTTGACAAGATCTATGTAGTATGCTAAATTATGTTCAAGTGATATATAGAGAAGAATCAAAGGCTAACAGAATCTTGTTTCAACATGATATAAAAGGAGATGACATATCATATATGTGAGCAAAAACATTCAGACCAAAAAGTACTCACAATATGTTATTGCCAATATATATATCTTGGCATCTGATACAAACTTTCAGCCAAGGAGAGAGTCATACTTGGAAAATGGGAAAGTAGCCAAAAAAGAAGAAAGAAAAAAAAGGTAATTTAATTTGTGCCTCTCTCAATCTTTTTATCAATTAATATTTAACCAAGCAAATCCATGGAAGTTGTGATGGACTGGCTTGACGACTCGGCTCTGAGATGAGCCGTGTTGCAAGGCACGTGATCCTCCAAGTCTCTCAAGCTAGGGAAAGGGCTGTTGAGCTGGATGTCGCAGAGCATTTGGCGGAGCTCGGAGGCTTCCTCCTTGAGCTGAGCATTCTCTTGTACAGCCTTCTCATGGCTCTCCGAGACATGGTTCAGCTTGTCAATGAGCTGGTGGTTCTCATTCCGCAGCCACACCACCTGAGACCACAGCTCGTCGAGGTGCTTCTGCTTGCGCATGCGCGATCTCCGAGCTGACTCCCGGTTCGATATCATCCTTCTCTGCTTCCTCTCGTTGATGAGACTAAGTTGGTGCTCATCAGCCTCATCCGAGGTTGAGTTACTGCTGAAGCATGAAGGCTGTGGATTGTTATTGTTGCTGTTGTTGTTGCTAATGTTGTTTATGTCTTGGAGTTGAGATGGGACTTGGAAGTTGTACAAGGGGCTAGAGATCAATCTGTTGTTGAACTGATGAAAGTTGTTTTGTGTGTTGATGTTGTCTTGGACATTGTTCATGTTGTAGTACTGGTCTTGGAAATTATGAGATATTGGGTTTGGAGGGACAAGGAAATAAAGCCCTGAAACATGATCACTAGGCTGTTGCATGGTTGGTTTTTTGAAGTTTGAACCTCTTTTTAGTAAAGGGTTCTTTTCTCTCTCTCTCTTTCTCTCTCTTTTGGAGTTTTGGTTTTGAGTTGATTATGTTTTAGCTTTGGAATGGGAGAGAGGCTTGAGGGAGTTGAGGTTTTTTATAGGAAGGGAAAAGTTTGATTTGGTCCCACTGTTAGGCAATTTTTGTGCAACAGTTTATAGTTTAAGTGCCCTGAGCTTTCAGGGCATTGGAATATCTTGTATCAGATCATGTTTCTTATTTTCCTGTGGCATCATGTATGAGAAAAGGATATATAATCCAATCGGGCTGAACATAATACTCGCACCAATTTAGCCTCCATTTTACCAAGTGTTAAATCTGAATCTACTTTTATAACTTTTTTTTTTTCATTTTAAGAGAAAAAAAAAAGTCTTGAAATAAAAATAACATGTCATTTTTCAGATACACCTCATTCAATTGGACACCCAAAAATAAAATGGAGACTTGAATCTTAGACTGTACTTTCTTTTTGTAAAAAATAACCTTAAACTCACGCGTCTTACCATAACAAAAAAGCCGATAAAATTTAGACATCAGGTAGTTCATGTAGCCAATAGAAATACATTCTATGGTAAGCACATTATCTATAGGCCATGACTATCAGGGAAAATTAATATATTTCATGTATAGTTAAAATTATTACTAGTTTTACTTTATTTGTATTTACTAATAGTCGTAAATTGTAGTTACGTAGAGTCTATTCACAGTGCTTCTTATTAATGAATTTTATCGTTTTTAATTTCATATCACGTGGATGTAAGCAAATTGTTAAATCACGTTAAATCTTTTGTTTTCTTTTTTCTCTCTTAGTCTTAATTCTTATGAAGCAAATGTAACGGTAGTATTCAATAAATTAGTAGTCATATATAGAATGCATATATAAAAAGAGGTGGGTCCCACCATATAATATATACACTTACATTTCATGTGAGTCAAATTAGTATTTTTCTCCCCTTCTCTTTATAATTTCCTTGATCATGGTATGTCCATATAATATGAGCATGCACGCATGCTATCATTCTCTAATATGGCATAGAGTAGTACAAGTTGCGGTTGTGGGTAATCATTTTTTAGCTCAAGGGGAATTTCTGTTTACATCACCGAGAGAAAGAGATGGAGGGGGAAAGTTCATATTGTGGGGAGTATAATTATTTTAATGAGAGGGTTGTTTTGATTAGAAAGGAAAAAAACAGTGGAAAATTAGAAAATGCCAAGAAGTCAATCTTTAAAAAAAAAAGAAAAAAGAAAAATTTGGGTGCCATTGTCAAGTCCATCTTGGGGGGGTGGTTTTCACTTGGATGCTCCTTGGCCAATAGGGCCTTGTGACGTATCCAATTGAAAGATGGAAATTAAAAAGAGGTTCATTATAAAGGCAATCCTTTCTTCTAAATAGACCTAAAACATTTGTTTAAGAAGTTAATGACTCATCAACCACTTCCAATTACACCCTTCATCATATAATTAATCAATAGTACTTGACCTTCATTATTTGGAGTTTTGAATTATTATTGTTAATTTATTAGCATCACTTAGAGTCCTAGCAACCAATAACAGCACACCACTTTGGCACATAGGAAAGCCTGAAATTAAAAGAGCAGCTTTGAGTAAACTACTGTAAAATCCTGACTTAGAGATGGATCAGGATGGCCAATCAATTACCAACCCTTACATGTTTTGGAAGAGCTAAAAGGAAATTTGTTAATATGAAAGGCGTGGTTTGTGTGGTTCTTTAACAAATTAAGGGTCAATTTTGCCTAGCATGTGCACAAATTTACACCAAGAGAATCATTAATATCTTATAAAAATATTAGAGCTGTCACAACAAAGATGGAAAAAAAAAATTTCAAGGTTGCGTATTCGAATAGAAAGGAACCATCCATCAATGGAAAATAACCAAAACTTTCCTTTTCTTTTGCAAAAGAAAGAAAAAAAAAAAAGATTTTGCTCAAGTTGTTCATTATAGAAATATCATGTTCTTCCTATGTGTAAATTTATGTCTCAGATGCCAACTTCAACGGAAGTGCCAAGTTGAAACAACCTTATTTTATTTCATTCCATGTAATGGATATGGACATTAAGAAAAGAACATTTGCAATTAAACTATCCAAAACCCTACGTGGTGGCTCTTTTGTGGTGGTCCAAAACTGTTTGTGCAAATTAAGTAGCAGCGTCGAGTAGCTTCTTTTTTCCACTTACTTTGATCATTTTGCACTTTGTTCTTGTTTGAGCAAGACAAATGTTGGGAGAAAGAAATTAAAAACTTGGTTCCATTATAATATACAATTTAAAATTTGAAGAATGTTGTACGGAAGTTCATACTATTCGGCAAGTTTGCACCATCAACAGATAACATTTGCAATATGTTTAAAACTCTTTTGTGTCGGAGAATATTTCTTCTTGTATTACTAGTATTTTAGTGACCTTAAAACACTAAAAAGGTCATACGTACTCAAAAAGAGTTAATAAATTTTTAGTATAATAGCTCATTGATTAAGAATTTTTTTATAGAAAAAAACCCTAGAAATAATAGTGTTACACAGGCATTAGAATATTTTTGATTGATGGTGCATTTTGTTCTCCAACATTCACAATATGTTTTATAAACTGCTTGTGTTGGAGAATATTTCGTCTTACTACTAGAATTCCAGCAACCTAAAAACACTAGAAAGATCACGCGTATTCTAAAAGGGGTAGATAAATTTGAGTGTAATAGCTCATTAAGAATATTTTTTTTAAGAAAAAACTCCGAACAATAGTGTTACACAAGCACTAGAATATATTTTTGTGTAATGGTGCATTTTGTTCACCTAAATGCTCTAGGTGTGATCCTAGACAGCACAAGGTCCAGGAACCAACACCCAAGTGGTGCAAACTCAATTATTGACCAATCTGAAATTCAGTCTCTTCGCTAGAAATAGGCAATGAAGATGATATAGCTTGTCCCTAAAGAAAATGGTGGTCTGCTTGAAAGGCTAAATACTAAACATAATGGCGAATTTGGGGTCAAATTTTGTCATCTCTATTACAAACATGGAGAAGATTGGCATATAGTTTCTACCACTCAATTCCGCAGGCGTTGCTCAGTGGAGAAATCTTGTTGTGTTGTGGTGGGAATGCATTTCAGAGAATTTATGGATGTACTTTGAATTGCAGTCTTCTCCCACTAGCTAATTATAAATATATACACACACATAGTGTTATATGTTTTATTTATTTATTTATTTTGAAAGTTATATGTTTTATTTTTGGTAATGGATATAAGAAAGCCAAAAAACTTGATGAGGAAAATGGCTGTCTCTCTGCAATACTCTGGGGGCTTGGATCGTCAGGTGGGAGTGGAGTGCAAAAGTCAACAATGTCATTAGACAGATTTGGACCTTTATTTCTATTCTTGTCGTGGGATTGTTCTTCCTTTGTTTCACTTCTCTTTCTTCCTTTCTTGATGAGTTTTCTCACTATTTCTTCATTCTTTTTTTTTTTTTTGTGCCAATGAAATTGAAGAGTATAAAATGATGGATGAGCATTGAGCAGTTGAAAAACAGTTGTGTATGTCCTTTTGTCTAACTGTACTTGTTACGTACATATATATATATACGTGTGTGTGTGTATGGATAGATAAGTTAGCATATTGGCTGGTCAATGGTGCTCAACTAGGGAATTTTTAGACTCTCCTTTGAAGAAAGGAAAGAGTCAATGGTGCTCAACTAGGGAATTTTTAGACTCCCCTTTGAAGAAAGGAAAGAGTTAATTCCTATATAAAAATTCAAAATCTCAAATGGTGCCTTTGTCGTGTCGTAAGGTAATTTGCTAGAAAATATTAAAAAAAATGATAATCTCCAAACTCATGCTTTAACCTTTAGCTGGTGTTCGTTGATATTCTTGGCTAGTAAAGTTTGTCAAGAGTTGCAAAGTTTATCCAAAAGGAGAACTTGATTAAATAGCAATACAAACTTGAACCATATGGATTTGTTTTACAAAGTAGTTTTTTTTTTTTTTGGGAAGAAAATGAATAAGCCCAACTTGTATAATCTATTAATCAGATCACATGAAAGAACAACATCAAATATAAATAACCTCTTTTTTCCTCATAAAAAAAATATTAGTATCATTTTGTTTTTGTCATTTTTAAATGAGAAATAAAAATATTATCTATAATTATTAAAACTGAAAAAATTACAATACTTGTCTAAATTATTGTTATAAAATTAAAATCTAACACAATATTTAAAATATCTTAAAAGTGTCCTTAATGATATAATAATTATCTTAATGATATTACATTTTGTACTATATAATTACATATAAATAATTTTAATGATATCATTATAAGACATTTGTAAAATTTTATACAAATTAGAGTCATATTTTAATTCAATAAACGTTATTGGATCAATTGTCTCGTTAACCCTTAAAAAATTAAACTCTGTTTCAGTCCTCTCACCAATACAAATTAAACGCCGCGCGGTTCATTGATTAGAGAAGGACTTTAAAGTGAGAAAAATAATAAAATGCATCTAAATTGCTACACCACCCCCCATTGATGGTGGATATATTATATATAACACCTTGACATCCTACACTACTCATCTCCTAAAAAGTGACTCCTTTTGTTGTTTTTTCTTTCTTCTCCTCTATGAGCTTACATATCTTATCTATTTCTTATTAATCATTCTTCGAATCTATCCATCTTTCCCGAAATATCCATACATTTCTATCCACAGCTGCTACATTCTAAGATAGTAGCAAGGGTGTTTTGGGAAAATAGGTCTTTCAAGGAGAGACATTGCCCTAGAATGACGGTCAAGTTAGCCCACAGATTGTACTTGATTTAACTAGTGTCCTTTTCGTACCAAACAGTACTTCCAATATTCTCAACAAAAATTATAAAATAAGAATTAAAAAAATGAAGAGATTAGAGGACCTGGGAAAAATACACAACCGATAACGCGTTGAATTTGTATAAGATATTTTCTGTTCTACGTTCTTTTTTATACATCTTTAATATGGTAGAATGGAATGATTTATTTTATCTCGATCTCATCACGTATGGTGAACATACTATTTTCTTTTTCTTTTTTTTTGTTTTTTTGGATGAGTGAAAGTTTTATTTAACTAATAATAAATTGAATATTTTTTGTATCTTGTAAACGAAACTTTCAAATAATGTTTGATTAAATATTTGATAAAAAAGTGGTTATTAGCGCTGTAAATTAATGAATTTTGAGTATTACAACACTTTAATCCCTTTTTTAAGATTACTTCTTGACTTTAGATTTGGTAGTTTTGGTTTTTTTTATGATAATGAATTTCTTTTTTTTTTTTAAGGAATTAAAATTTCATACAATTAAAAAATAGTACAAACAAAGAATTAATGCAGTCGTTCATTGGGTATCAAAGATCTCAAAAACTGACTAAAATCATTAGATTACTATAATCAAATGAAGATAATCGACAATGTCAAGACTCATAAAGTCAAGCTCACTCGACACTAAAAGATGAGCTTACTAGTTGCTTAATGTTAGACTCTAAAACTGTTGATGAACGTAACTAATCGACTAAGACCCAATCCATCCAAAAAAAGGGACTACCTATGTGGCATAGACACAATTCTAACCAACCAAAATGACACACCTCACTGCTAATTAGTAGAGGGTATACAACCCAAAACATCCACAGAGGTGGGAAGACCACCACATTTATTCCAAACAAAACAAGACAGAAGCAAAAGTAAAAACCAAACAGGGCCCAAATCATGGAGAAGTACCCCCGACTTCGGCAAACCACCCTTTCCCCCGTCGCCCACCCAAACTCTGACTGGTTCATTCTCCGGCGCTCCACCCCTTCGTCGCTGGCTTCTTTCGTCTCGATCTCCCCACCGGTCAAGCAAGCTCCCGCCAGCAAAGACCCCCAACAAAGAACCCCAACTATGCCAACTCGGATTCTTCTGGCACCTCCACCGGCGAGGATGTCTAACCCAAGCTGACCTCCTCCTCTGCCTACAGCAGAAGCCCAAGCACCCCGAGCTTGCCCCGTGTTCCCTCGTGATCCGGACTCTTCTCCTTCTCCGGCCACCGCCGAAGCCCAGCCAACCATGGAACTCACTCCTTCCTTGCCGACTTCGAAAACCATAGGCCGCCTCTTCGCCTCGCCCCAACGGAAGATGGAAAGATCCTTTGTCGTGGTGTACCTGCACTCCCGTCCCAACAGCTAAACAGCCTCCCCCTCTCGCAGGTCCGAGTCTCGGCGCCCAGCCCGCAGGCTATGCCGAGTGTTGAACCCGAATGGAGAGGGGGCTGCAACACAACCACATGGAGGAGCTCTAATAAAACCCTCTGAGAAAAAGCTAGACGTCAACTTTTATGATAATGGATTTCTACAACTTCAATTTAATTGAGATCATCATGTGACCGTCGTGTGATAACTCTGAATTTTGAATTTTTCCTAAATAGTTATATTAAATAGAAATGTTCTCTTCATTGCTATTAAAAATTCTTGAGTATTACAGTACTTTGCACTTATTGAGTCTATTTCTGTATAATTTTGCTATTATATGATTGAGATGTGGCTATTTCTGTTAAAGTTCAAAAATTCCTTGCTAATTTTGATATCAAGGACAAAAACTAACAAAAAAAAAATCCAAAAGTTTAGAGTAATATGCCAAAAATAAGACCTAAATATAGTTCAAAAACAGTTATATCAATAACTAAAAAAATATCATTTATCTTTTTATACTATGTATTTTAATTTTATTGAGAAAATATACCATGGTTTTTTTTTAATTGAACTTGAGGTGAGATTATTTGAACTTTTCACTTCTAAATTGAATTAAGTGTGGTTTTATCATTAGACTATGCTTATAACCATTAAACTATGCTTTTATGAACTCACGCATTTTTATTACATTTAATACATAAATCCATATATTTTCTCTGTCAAAATATGATTGTGACCTCAAAGAACTTAAAACACCCCGGGAAAGAAAAGATAAAAAACTAAAGAGATTCTAAACCTTGACAATGGGAAGAAAAAAATTTGGGTCATTTGCCTGTTTTGTTGCTTTTCCTTATTTTAATTTTTCTAATTTAATATTTTGACTATTTTTTATGTCAAAATCAAATGACGACCTAAAAAATATATAAATTTAAATATTAAATATAATCTAATAGTGTAAACAAAAGGAATTTAAAATGAAATGTATATTTCTTTTAAAAATTTGCAGTTAATAAAATTTTTAAAAAATTAAAACAGTAAATAACATATTTTAAAAATTGAAACATTTAGAGTAAATAATAATTTACTAGGTAAATAATTTATGTACTAAAGTTTTAAAAAAGTATTATTTGTCACTTTCTCTATAAATTTTCTATTTTTTTAAATATAACATAATTTAATAATTTAGGGACTAATATTTCAAATTATACAATAACATGTTTATAATAAAAGTTGAAAATGTTTTTTTTAAATATACCATAATATTTAAAATCTAAGGATTAATATTTTAAATTTTATAATAACATGTTCATAACAAAAGTTAGAAATGAAAAAGCACAAATGAGAGACATAGTCAACCGGGTACTAGACTGAAACATTGGAAAGTCAGCCACTGACCTTTGCAGGGCGCACAACCCTGACAAATTAAGTATTCGCAGGGATACCCAATCACATGTTGAGCAACTTCAAGCTTCCTATCAACACAATGAATCAGATTAAAGTCCTGCAATGTGACTTCCTTTGGTCCCAAGCAAGGTGAAAGTAAAAAAATTCCATATAGTCGTAGCAATTCAAGTTTTAGGAGGTAATATTATAACAAAATTAGTTTAAATTAAAATAAAAAATCAAGATCTACTTCTTATTTTTATGTTGTCTTATTTTTATGTTTCTTTGGTTGTCTCCTATCTAAATTTAACATATAAAGAAATTACTTAATTATTTTTAATATTTAAATCATATTTATGGGCTTAGATAGTTGAGTTATAAATGATGTGTAAAAAAAATAATAAAGGTACAGATAAGAGGACAAAAAAATAACATACCAGATCTAAACTTTGTAATGAATTGGACTCAACTAGTGTTTTTAAACCCACAATAAAACAACTGAATAAATAACATCCCAAATTTCTTTTTTCTTTAGGGCACTCAAAATAGTAATATGAAGGTTAGAAATATGAAATATTAGAGGTGGGCAGACGAGAAAAACGCGGGCGCATGATCAATCTCATCTGCGGGGCCCTTGCTAACAAGGGCGCGTGGATGCCTAGTGCACCATCGCTTTTCCCTATTGCTTAGCCTGTCAACTCACCCAAACACTCACAGAGACTCTCCTCTGTCTCTGTCTCTCTCTCTCTCTAGACTCTAAGATTTCTATGTCTAGGCTTATCTTGTGTTTTGAGACTTTTTCAGGTTCTCCACCCATCAGGGCGTGTGGCAATTTTTTTTGGGTGTCGTCATTTGGTACCCATATTTGCCCCCCACTACAGCAACCCCATGTAACTTCACAGTTTTGATTTTCAATACCGAAAATGATATTATTTCTAACATGGGCATGAAAATTCCATCCAACAAGACTAATTTTTGACATATGATCACACATATATATATATATATATGAGTATACAATTGAAATTCCTTGAGAAAAAGTAAAAAAGCGAGTATGAATGTGACTCCTGAATTGAGAAAATCCGCAAAGAATGAGTTTCTTATGTTTATTTTTACACATGTTAGAGTATTACAGTCTCAGAGAAAAATGCTAAATAAATAACGTTGAAAACTTGTGGTTGTCAACTTTAGCTAATTAATAAGAAGTAATGAATGGCATTTTATGTAAGTCTTTGATAGCATGAGGATGATCCCAATGTCACAATTGAAAAGGCAATATTATTTACAGGCTTAACTTAACCATAAATTAGTTACCTCTAGCGTTAAAGTTTAGAGTTTAAATCTCACGTTTAAATTTAAGAAAAAAAAAGTAAACGGCATCACAACTATTTGATTTTTGCATTTGGTAGATTTTGAGACCCGAAGCATGGATTTTTCGTGCCTCTTCTCCCGGCATCTCCCCCAAAAAATCAACTTCTTGTGTTTTTCTCCTGCTATTTTTAACTAATGAGGTCATTAGATCTAAAGAGATTGGTTGATCCAGGATAAGTTCATCACCAGCCAAAAAGCACCCTCTCGCTATTGGTCCTCATTAATCCACATTTTGTTAGGTAATTACTTAATTATATAATATTAAAGTTTGTCATCTTTGGCGCAAATGCAATGCATGCACACATATATAATATTGTTTGATGGTGCATTTTGAGTAAGACTGACACACACACATAGCTACATTTGCTTGCGTGGTTGTAATAAGGTTTAAATTTGGTCCACTAGCTATGTGGATAATAAAGTAGTAGGTTTTAAGAAAACGTCATTAATTTCTCTAATAATTTTTTAATTAAAGGGTTAACTCATGACCTTGTCATCAATATTGTCGTTATTTGTAACATCATCAACAACATTATTGTTGTTTACTGCCATTACTGCTGCTGATACATGGCCTTAGGTTATTTAAAAGCTGTTTTATGTTAACCTATTGCTATTTGTATAATTATGGTGCTTTAATTGTTTCTTTGAAGGAAATTCTCCCAACAAAAAATTAATTGTGTCTACCAAGAATATTATTATCTAGCTATGAGACAAAGGCAAGAAAAAAAAAAGGTTTTGATATCTTAATGATTTGAATGGATTTCCCCCCGGAAAAGCTTGCATGTTGAGATAAATTTCATTCAGTAAAAAGCAGAGTACTTGAGGATGTCTAATAATAGCTGCCCTATAAATTAAGGTTATTAGCTCATATATGGTGATGATGATATATCATTAAAATAATAGTCCTGTCTGAATTTTTATGGATGTTATTTTTTTATAAATGTCATATATATTTATTTATAATATAATAGTGTTGTATAAATTTTTTTAAACGTGATATAAATAAACACAAATTTTAAAAGTGTAATATAACATATAATCTTCTCATAGTTCTCTTTATAAAATGATTAAATCTCTTGTTATGTCAATCAAATATTTATAAATATTAGTGATTATAATTTTATGTTTTTCACTCGTACTTGTTATGTAAAATATATATATATATATATAAACTTGTATATCAGTGTGTATATATATATATATATGTATACAGCCGGTTGAAATATATGCTAATTATACATGAGAAGAAGTGAAGTTGACGAATCTATAAGCTTTATAATATATTTTAGTTCTAGTTTTAATAATAACATAAAATTGCAACTGATATCATCGAAATAAATCATGGAGAAAAGCTTTATTATTATGATGTAATATATGTCTCGATATGTACCCCTTTGCGTAGACAATCTATCTCTAGTTGTTGCTTGTCTTATTTATCTACTTTCTTCACCGTCCCTATTTTGCTGCTTTTTTCTGAATCTATATTTTCATCCCTTAAGCCTCGCATAGCAACTATGAATTTTTTTCCCCATCAATAGCTTACCAAGTTGTTCCTATTATCAAATGCCCAATTGACCAGCATTTCTCGTCAAGCAACAAAACATAATCTTCTTCGGTACAAAAGAATGTCGGAAGAATCTGGGAGAAAACATGTTTAAAATGGCACTAATTTGGTTAATTCCTGAGAAAAAGCCAAAGTTCTTGCCTAGCTTTTGATGGTAAAGGTTTAGATTGCCCCAGTGGTTATATTGGGGTCTTTTACACTTCCTTTTTTTGGGCCATAAACTCCTCATAAATCTAATACATTTAAAAAAAAAAATCTAGTAGTGAAAAAAGTGAACCCTTGATATTTGATCTTAATTTCTACTTGAAAATCACAAAAGGGATTTTTCAGAATTGGCCGGGGAACAACATAAAGTTGAGCACTATAACTTGCTTATGGTAAAGATGAGAGCAAAGTGGGGAAGCTTTGCAAAAACAAATTGTTTTTTCTTTTGTGAAAAAATAAATAAATAAAGAAATAAAACAAAGGATTAATATTTCAAAGCATTATCCATAAAAAGGCAAACAAAGAAGAGGCAGCACTGCAATTACATCCTCAAATACCATCATTTTCAAACCCAAAATGATTGAAGTATTCAGAGTCCCCACTTCTTAAAAAAATATCCTTTCATGAGCTAATCAGCTGGGGGTGTATTTGCAAAAAGATAAAAACAAAAATAAAAATAAAATGCTGAACCAAGGCCACTGCCACTCCCAAGGGCCACATCCATAATAAAGTCTCTAGAGAAGGAGGCTAAGTGCTTTTCTTCATTGCCTCTGTGGACACCAGGACAGCCACAGAGTTAGCTTCACCCCATTACTGAAAATGACAAACTTGTTCAATTCCTTCTCTTTTTGTTATGATTTTTTTTTTTTTACCACAAGGTGATTCAATTAACCTTAATTGATCATATAGTAAAACCAAATCAGAAAGTGGGATTTGGAAACTCAATTACAGTAGTTTAGATTGACTGTTAATAAGTACAACAATCTGATTTGGAGCACAATAACTCTAGTTAATAGCAGAAGCATTAATTTTTTTTTTTCTGACACAAATTGAGGCATATTATACTAACCAAGTGCGAGCGTCAGCCCAAATAAATATATTGAATGTGGAGTTGTAAAAACGACAGTCATTAGTCGGTCAAAATCTTTGTTGCTTATAACCGATCATATTATAATGCTACACACTGTGTTTCACGAGATTCATATCTTTTAAATATTGTTAAGATGGTAAGACAGAGGGAATACAAAATAAAAAATTCAAGATCTTTCTAAAAAGTAATGATCACTAGTCCCCACTTTTGTCCGTTAAATCTTGCAGCAAATCTTAATTAACATTATGAGAAAGATCATTATTAACAAAGTACAACTTCTGGTTGTTAGCGTCATCATCACTAGGCGTTTTTTTTTTTTTTTTTTTTCTGTATGTATGGGAACAACATATGTAGCAAACTTAATGATAGGATACTTACGTATACACACGTATATGCAGTATGTACGCCATTAAACTGCCAAATAGATATTTTAATGATCGGGGGTGTTTGAAAGAGCGGTAAGAACCGTTTTTATTGTAACATATAATAGCTTTACATTGTAGTAAATTTTTTTAATTATTATTACTAAAATATATAAAAATTTTGAACTATTTATAACTAAAAAAGTGATTCCCATCACTTTTAACAAACACACTTACATATGTTAAACTGTTGGAGCAGATTTCTTTGATGATCATATTTTGTTGCTCTCAGTTACTATGCTTTTGAGGACACTCCGGTGCTCAAATCAGACAAACAGTTATAAAAGGAAAAATTGACAGAGTAATAGAAAGGTGGCAAAAGAATGTCTTAATAGATTTGGTTATATTTATAAGCTTTGGTTCGCAATCAGATGGATTCCTCAAATTCATTCTGAACGGTACAACATCTAGGGAGTTCCCCTTTTCCCGAAGGATTAGGGAACCCAATTAATATTCCCTATGATTCATCTAAAAATTAAGGGTATTTTTTAATTTACTTTTTGGTTTTTGACTACAATCAAATTTGAACACATAAACTAGCGTATATATGATCAAAATCATAGCCTTCAGAGAGACTAGTGCCTTGAATCGTATCTAACCAAAGTTAATCGTACGGCTAAGACATGCTTACGAGGAAAGACAAATACAACCAATTAGACTTTGTTAGACAACACTTGTGGCTTGTTACATCTCTCTCTTTATAGTTTGGCTTCTTACATCTCTTTATAATGTTATGTAGCAACTCGCTCTAAATTACAGAGACACAAACCTAGGATATTAGTCTTAATTCTCCTTCAAAGAGGGGTAATTATAATTGGTTTTTTCATGCACTTTTACAATTATTTTTTTTCCCAAAATGGATTGTAAGGTATTGCATTTCTTTTAAGAGATCGGTTAGGTTTGACATATATATATATATATATATATATATATATATATAATGAAATATAATTTTGCATATACATGTTGAATTACACGTATATTCTCTCCAATAATTTCATGCCATCGTACGGACATGTTGATATATCTGTTGACTCCAACTTTGAAATGCCGCGTCTTGCATTTTGGATCACCTGAAGGAATAATGTAGTCAGATCATAAGAAAAGTTGCCCAAAATCAAACAAAATGGATAGCTGCTTTCTTCTCCCACACTTTCTTTTCTGTTCTTTTCTTTCTTTTATTTTTCCTTTTATCTTTTTTCCATGTTTAAAAAAAAAGACTTGCTAAACGGGTAGGTGATAAGCTATAATGCATCTAAGTGCAAGATAGAAAAAAGAGAACAAACAAGCTGAATTATACGAAAATTTTGAGTAAATTGTTATGTTAATTATTCACTTTTTATATAATTCATTACGAACTTTTAATGAAATTATTGGTCATCGAAATAGAATATTTACTTTTAATTTTTATTAAATACTTTTTTTTATATGTTAAACTTAATTTTTTTTCTTAAATGACGAGCTCTACTCTTAAAAAAGCTCACGTGATACTTTCGTGATCAAATTGTCCATGTTTTTTAATGCTTATTGAGTATTAGATCTCAATTACCAATCATTTCAAAATTTAAAGTGTATTTTATCAAGATTGAAAGTATAAAATGTATTTTGCAAAAAAATGAAAAGTTAGGATGTAACATTGCAATTACTCAAAAATATTTAGAACTTGGTTTTAAGAAGATATGAACCATAAGAAACAGAGCATCTGGTAATGACTGTTTTTTAAAACTCTACCCAAAAAAAAAAAGAAAAAGACAACCTCCCTGATCAAAATAATGATGGTATGTGACCCTTAAGAAGCAAGAACTTTCCGGTCTCTCTTGGAGCTCCATCCTAGTTATCTTGTCTATGGCCCTAATTTTATTAAAATCATATCAAAAAGAAAAAACACTCAAGATCATATCAAATAGTAAAAACAATCTTCTTTTTTTTTATTAGAAGCGAAAACAATCTTCAATTACTCCTAAACATGGGGAACATGGGGATTGTGTTGTATGATTTTTGCACCATACTTTTGTGGATACAATTTATGTGACGACCCGTCTTTTTGAGCAATCACTTAACTTTCTTGAATATCATTCTTAAACATCATTCTTAAACAATAATCTTATTTACTTAGTAAGAAAAATAGTGAATTAATTTTTTTCTTTAAACATTCTTTAAAACGTACATAAAAACTGTTACAACCTCTGTCGCCATTCAAGTTGAGACATCGCTCAACACTTGACTTTAAAACAATTTCAAATCGTTTCTTAAAACTTAATAAGAAATATTAACTGAACCGTAACTTAAAACTTATTTTTATTATTAAGTTAAACTTTTCGTAAAATACATATCCTAAAACTTTGAAAATATATTTTAAAACTTTGATTTTCTTAAAACTTTAAAAACACTATATTACATAGTGGAAAACCTTTTCTTTATGTAGCGGAAGCAAACTGTGATGGTATCTATATCCAAATCCTCGCATCTGTGTTCCGCAGCACCTAGCTCTTCTAACGGGTCTACTGGTCACCCATAAAACTACCTACAGCATGAAGAAACTTTTAATAAGATTTCGCTCAATAAGTTCAAACATATTCTCACAAATCATTTAAAACATGCTTTGAAAACTTTTCTCATGAAAACCTTTCTCTTAAAACATTTTTCATAAACTTTTCTAAAAACGTTTTTCATAAGCATTTCTAAATATGTTTTTCATAAAACATTTTTTAAACGTTTTGCGTAAACATTTTTCATAAAACAATTCTTGAACGTTTTTCTTAAAACATCATTTATAAACCTTATCTTGTAAACATAAAAATGTTTTTCATAAACACTTAACATAAAATATATCTCAAAATGTTTTTCATAGTATAATACATAACATTTCATAATAAGGAATAAAAACAAGGTCAAAATGTATAATTCCGTTTATGCTCGATTATGAACTTCAATTATGAGCATTTCATGAACATTCTATAAATTTAAACATTCATTTCTTTCTTAACCTTTATCCTTGTTCCTTTACTTTTTTTTATCTTATAACCTTTAGTGTTCATACTAACATTTTTAATCATGAGATCATAAACATGATGCTTCCCTTGTGGAAGCTTGAGACCATCAAACATCGAGGTCATGTACCTCACATTTGAGAGATCAAACTTTAACTTTACTTATATATCTCACATCTAGGAGGTCACAACTTTAACTTTACTTCTAGTACCTCACAACAAGGAGGCTAGTACGATACTTTCTTTTTATTATCTTTACTTTACCTTATTTTTAACGTTAGTGAGCATATCAAATGCAATCACATTAGATGCAAACATATTTGCAAATCATAATTGTTCTCTTTAAAATTTATTGCATAACAAATGCAATCAATAAACTTATGACTTAAACTGTAAAACTTTGTGCATTAACAAAATGCTATCATGCTTTAAAAACAATAATTGCAAATATATTACAAATCTTAATTTAAACTTTAAAACCTTTTGCATAACAAATGCAAACATTATTTTAAATCAACTTGCATACCACTTGCGGACACATTTACAAATATATACATAAGTGTTTGTAAATCATTTACTTCATGTTGTAGGTGAGATTTGAACTTACCTGGCTTAGCTCTAACGTTCTCTATTCCGTTCCTTTTCCTTTCCTTAGTCGACTTCTGTGTCCTGATCAAACGACAACCGACTTATTAGTTAACTTTCTTTTTATCAATCTGCTCGATTGATAATTTAACTTAAACCTTAATGATTCGTTCCTTCTTTTCACAACTTGGTATACTATCGGCCTATCGTTTTTTTACTTTATACCCTGTTACTTTTAACTTCATAACCCACCAAGTTACCGCACTTTTTACTTAACTTTGTAACCTATCGGGTTATCACTCTTTTTACTTATCTTTGTAACCTATCGGGTTACATTTTTCTTTACTTAACTTTGTAACCCACTGGATTACCTTTCGTTTACTTGAACATCCCTTATTAAATCTTCCTTCTCACATGACGGTTTCTTTATGTAACGTATTACGGAACATTTTTTGTCTACGAACATTATGCTAATTTAGAGTGTTCAACTTCGCTTTGGCCGTTTTTTTTAATAATGATGATTTTACCCTTGTCGGGTTTTTCGTCAATGTCATAACTTTATAAAATTCATTGCTTAACTTTACCATTCTATTTCTTACATGTTACGAAAAAATTCCCGTGAAGGAGCGTTTTTCAACATAGGGCGTTTTGGGTCTATTTTGGCCATTTTCATAAAATGACCATTTTGCCCTTAACTCTTTTTCTTTCATTATTTCCTTAACTAAACGTTAATTTCTTTAAAACTTAGCATCTATGATACTTACTGCCTACAGCAGTATAAGAAACCAACATTCCCTAGTGAAGACCTAGTTTTTACATAATTTTACAGTTTTCTCCCGAAATACAAAGATATTTACATTTTTGCCCCTAAAACCAAAAATAATCTTTTTAAACCATTAGTCCCTATTTTTCAAGAGGATCAAATTTTCTTAAAGTACCTTACCTAAATTCCTCTTGTAAAAGGACGTTTTTGCTACTTAAAGATTTTTTTTAACTTTAACAAATTTTGTAAAATTCATAACTCTTAAATTGAGCAGAATTTTAAGAAACTGTTCATGTTGTCCTAACAGTTTCGATGAGTTCTACAACTTTTGTGTTGTAACTTTTTTAAAATTCCAACATTTAGGGGACTTTTTGGCTGATTTTCAAATCTGTCGAGACTTTATAAAACTTTACAATTTAGTCCCTTTTAGAATTTCATCAAAACCCTTACTTTCTTCTTTCCATCATTATCACCATCATCATATAACATAAAATAATCATGCCATAATGTCCATATTACATGCCATGGCTTAAACATTCCATCAAACACTTTGTATACATAAAAAAACATAAACTTTTTCAAGCATGAAGTTTAGAATTTTACCTAAACTTCACTAAGCCTTTTGGTTCTCCTTTGAAATGCTCAAAACTTTGTTTTGTCCTCTTCATAAAAACCATGGCAAAACCTCATCAAAATCCTTCCAAAGCTTAAAGAAAATCACCAAAACCCATAAGAAAAAAGTATGGGATTTTACCTCCATAAGTACCAAATCTTGAATCAAACCCTTTGAACTTGCTTTAAACATGATTTGAACTTGGAATTCA
Organism: Artocarpus heterophyllus; assembly: GCA_025403435.1. Lineage (NCBI taxonomy): Eukaryota > Viridiplantae > Streptophyta > Magnoliopsida > Rosales > Moraceae > Artocarpus > Artocarpus heterophyllus. Next base: position 10,235,208 of record CM046348.1, on the reverse strand, counting down.
TCAAAATGTTTTAGAAAGAATTGCTTTGGGGGTGGTGGTTTTGAAGGAAGAAAATGGAGCCCTTTTTTCTTTCTTTCTTTCTTTCTTTCTTTCTTTCTTTCTTCCTTCCTTCCTTTCTTTCCTTCCTTTTCACATTTCTCTCTCTTCTTCTTTTTTTTTTCTTTGGTCGTTGGAGACCAACATTTGGTCTCTTATATCATAACTTGTTTCACCATTTTTTTCCTTTTCTTTTCTTTTTTTTTTTTTTACAAAAAGTGGTGGTGAGTCACCATTTGACTCATGGTAATCAAGTGGGTTCCCTTGGGTAGCTTTAGGTGATTGGGCCACATTTCATGGTGTGGTGGCCCAATCAAAATCCATTGAGTGTCCACCAAACTTTGTACGCAGTCCAAGTTTATATTGACAGTATTTTTCCTATATTACTAGTATTCTTTTCCATACAGTTCATGAGATCCCATAACCTCCCATACTTATTTCTATCCATCACATAATATAATTCCAATATTATCTAACTTTGTACAGTCTAAATTTATACCGATAGCATTTTTCTTATACCGTCGGTATATTTTCTATACTGCTCAGCATTCCTTATTCATCTGTATTCTCCAAAAAGTATTATTCTTATACTGCTTTAATTTAAACAGTCTAATTTTATACTGCTTAACCTTAAAGAGTCCAATTCCTACAATGCATTACTTTTGCAGTGTAATTTTCATACTGCATAACTTTATTAGTGTACTTTCTTACACCATATTATTCTAATATTGTATAATTTTTCATATTATTATGCAGTATTTTTTCTTAAATTATATTTTTGTCTTATATAATCCTTAACTTAATACATTTTTACTGTGCTTAAAATGCTCGAGTGTTACAATTTGGGTCTTGCTAGGTATTTAAAAAAAATGATGTCTTAGGTCTTTTGATGTATCACATTCATAGGGTTGAGCAAGCAAGTTGTTCACATCTACATCCACTAGAGAAATGAAGATTATTGGAGGTTTGGGTTACATTAATAATAAGGTATTTGTGAAGAAAAATGTTGTTTCAATGAATTTTGATTAAAGTGTTTTTATTTTTTTATAATATATTATGTCAGGGCTTTGTACTGTAGCAACTAAAATTTTGATCGAAATAGATGAAAGCACATTGTAAATTCTCCTTCTACTACCAAATTCCTTGACTTTTGCAATAACATTTGAGAGCTTTATATTGTAGCAATTAAAAATTTTGGTTAAAACGGATATAATCGCAACGAATTTTGTAATATAATATGTGAAAGCTTTATATTTTTGTAATATAATCAATTAATTTTGGTTAAAATATTTTTTTATAATATAATATGTATGAGTTTTATATTATAGTAATTAAAAATTTTGGTTGATAGGGATGCAAGCACACTATAAATTCTCCTTCTGCTACCAAATCCCTTGACTTCTGCAGCTTTCTGCTTTCCAAACCAAACCAAATTCCTCGCTACAACCGAAGAGCGAGGGCTCCTTTTCTACTCTTGGTTACAAAAGTCAATGACATAAAATAAAACAATAAAAAAAAAATCTACGGTTGCGTTTTGTTAATCTCAAAGTGGAATATTTGTTCAAAATTTACAAACGACATCAATTGAACTAAAAATGTCGTGTTATTGAGTCTTGACAAAGATGTCACTGTTAATCTTCTAGTTTCCAACCTTTTGATGTACGTTTCCAAGACAACTCAAATTGCTTCACTATCATAAAGGGTAATGCCTTCAAGGTTCAAACGCGTTATCTTTAAATGATCTGATTTTCTTATGCCTTATCTTTGCATGCCTAAGGAAGACTCAAACCAGATGAATTAGACTATTCTTGTGCGTGTGTGCATCGGTGTGTGCAAGTGCAAGAATTCAAACCTTACACCTAAGGTATGCAAGGTCGCATTCAAACCTTACACCTAAGGTATGCAAGGTCGCATTCATGCCGCGAGCCCATCACCTATTGAATGAATATTTAATGTCAAATAAGGGCTTTTAATATATTTATTATAGTTTTATAATTTTAAAACTGTCAGCTATCAAGAGTCCCATATCGAAAGAAAATGAGAGTCTTCCTCTCATTCTTCTCTATATAAACCCGGTTTCTTTCCCTCTTTCTTATGTGCGTGGAGCTATTTATAGCTTCAATATATTTTCTGTCCAATCTTGGCTATAAGATTAGAAAAAGTAAAAGAAAATATTGTTAGTCAAAATTTTTAAAAAAATTTATATAAAAAAAATTTTATGGTAAGTTTTTTTTAATAAGCGAGCGAGAAGATTTAAAGCAACCGAATACGAGTTTACCAGATCTCTTGACATATAATCATAGTATATAACATAGTGTGTGATTCTAGATATCAATTCTGATCAAAATTACATCAAAATAAAAAAAAGTATACAAAACCAACGGAACCTTGTAAAGGCTACAAAATCTTGCACATAAATAGGAATGTCAATTGTCAATCATCTCCAAAGCTCATCTTTTCATAGAGAAAGCCAAACAAACTTAAGCTTTTGACTCCGTGATGTGCTGAATAGAGTAAGCTAAAGGAAAAACAAGGGGAGAGTTCTTACTTCTAATTCACCAATAATAAATTCATTGAAGCTTGAAAAGACCGGTAATAATATGGCTATCACACGCTAAAAAGACATGGCAGATGGAAACACATATTTGGCCCTGAGAATATACTGGTACCACCAACAACCATACACCCCAATTCATGTAAGTAGAAAATTGCTACTAAATTATGCAGGAATTCGATCAAGGATTAGGTAAGGAGTTGTATGGATTCAAGGAGTCGCAACCACGATTCACTAAACAGAGAAAGCTGCATCTCAGTTACAGGATTGGCATTGATCTTTGCGAAGAGTCTCCTTGGATTCTACATAAAAATAGACTGAAATGGGAATTCAATGGTCCCCGATAGAGTAACATACCATTTAGATGATTGCTTCTAGCTTCACCCCAAACAAAGCACCGCTATCTACAGCCCAGCACATGAACTCAACAATTCTGCTCAAGAGATTAGCAACCCATGAAGCAGATTCATTAGTAATTTGGTTAGGCATTGGTTATTTTAATGAAATATAACCATAGATGAAAGATCACAATCCCACATCTCTCGCTCTCTTTAAAGACATTTCTTAATGCAATTGAAAACATATCTGGTTCTAACAATACTTCATCAAGAGAAGCTGATCATAAAGCAATCGGTTTGGTCATTACATAAAGTCATTATGCGTTTAACGTCTCCGCAACAATGCAGTTCTGAATAAGCCTACAAGGGTCATAACTACTTCAAGTAATCATTTCATGACCATTGGAGTAGCAAAGTAACAAATCCTTCGTCACAAAATTGACACAAGGGCTAGAGGAAGATTTTGGCATGCATTCTTTCAATCTAGTGATCACAACTAAAGTTCATGACCGCCACCAACAACTCAATTTGACATCAAAAGGCAATTTATTCAGCATAAAAATTTCATCAAGAACAGTCAATATCAAAGCCTATGGTACATCCCATATTCATAACATAGATCACTCTTTATCACCGGAAAGAAAAGACACTCTGTCCAAAAAAGCTATTTACATGAAGCAAGTATATATACATTGATATGATTCAGGCATATAACTCGAAATTAAACAAGCCCTCCGAATTCCTTGACGAGCCATGGCGAGCCCTTTGGCTCTTCATCCGCTCGTAATCCGGATCATCTGTCGGCAACTCGTACCTACAAACCGGGCACGTGTTACGAATGCCCAACCAGGGCACAATGCAGTCCCCATGGTAATAGTGACAACAAGGCAACCTTTTCACCTTTTCCCCCACCAAAATCTTGTCTTTGCAAACAGCACAAACCACATCCTCTCTCCGCAATTCCTCCATTGTCAACTCAACAAAAGGGAGACTCTCCACAACGCTTTTCGCGGCCGGAGGGCTGCCCTTCAGCGCGGTCTCGCTTTCCATGAACTGCTCAAAAAGGGTGTCGTATTCAACACCAACGGCGGCGTAAATGTAATCGTTGTGATCATCCTGTATGGCCAGATAGGAATCATAGCCGGTATCATCAGTGTTGTTGCGTTCTAAACTAGAGTTGGTCGCTAGACTGTTAATCGCCAAGAGAATTTCCCACTCGAGGTTTCTCAAGGCTTCAACTGGCGTCTCTTCAGATTCCGCCTGCGGTATAACGTTAAAAACTACCCTTTCGTCGGTCCTTTCCTCCACCTCTTCCCAATCAAACTCTTCCTCGTACACAGACCTCTGGCTCTGGTCCTCCAAACATTCACGATTAACCCGGTCATTACCGCCATCGCTATCGTTCAAAGAATCGAAATCCAAAACCCTAATTACACCATCTTCTTCGCAATCCGATTCGGAGTCAAATTCAACAACCCTAAGCCCATTTACACGAGAATCAACCGAAATCTCACCTGTTTCAGGCTCAACCTCGAAACCCCCAATTCCCGAACCCGAACCTCGCTCGCCTCCACCGTCGCGACGGCGCTCGAAGAGGTCGGTGACGAAGCAGCTGATGTCGTGGTCGGAGTCGGAGTCGGTCTCCGACAGCCAGTCGGATCCGCAGCCGCAGCTCCCGGAGCCAACGGCGTCGGCAACGGTCATCGTCGGAGGGGAAACGAAGGAGGCGGAGGCGAAGGGGTTGCAATTGTAATAGTCGTCGGCAGCGTAGTTAATGGAGGCGCACCACTGGTCGATGGAATCTACGTTTCGCAGGTCTGGGTCTTCGTGATTATCCTCTTCTGGTTCTGTTTCTGGTTCTGGGTCAAGTTCTTCGAGCGAAATGACGATAGGAATTGTGTCCGTACTGTCAGCCATGGTCGGAGCATGCAAGGAATAGAAATTGGGAGATCGGATTAGATTTTGGGAAGGCTAGGGTTTATTGCATGGTCGGAATCATTGGATTCGGGTCGGTAAAGGGATTTTTGGATTGGATTGGATTAAAGTTTGTCTGAAGTTTCGTTGGTAGTTTCTCCCTCAGAGATTGGAACGATTGACCAGATACTTTTTCCTACCCTTTAATCTGATTGTGATACCTGATTATTTGTCTTAATTAATACCAAATGTTTTATGGGGAAATGTTTGATTTGTTGGAAAAGCAACAAAAAGGTGATTCGTCGATAATAGTTTTAATCAGACATGATTGGTCGCCCAAAACCGACGTGTAGTTTAAACGGAAAGTTTGTTGTCGTTTCAAGAGAAAAAGAACACCAACTTCACATTCATCACTAAACGACGTGTCGTTTGATTTTCAAAGTTATATTTCTCTTGTTAATTTCGTAAAACGACACTATACCTCGTTTTAATGTGGATGTGAAGCTGTCAATATGAAAACGACATGCCGTATAAAGTTCGTTCTCTGTTAATTCTGAGAAAGGCATCTTACTTTATGTAAAAGCAGTAAAAACTAAACGCAGCTGTGTTCTCGCCAATGGCATGTCGTTTCTCATTAAGTTTGTTGTTGTTTAGTGTTTACGGGTTAAGGGCATGTCGTTTTCGTAAGTCTTGTAGTCCTCTTTTGTCGTTTGTCCTTTTTATTTTTTATTTTTGGGTTTTGGGCCAACACTTGTATTATATAGATATCCTTTTGACAATTTACGAGTGCTATTCGAAGTCGAATAAATTCATATTATTTGGCTTTTGCTGTTGTTGAGGGTAAGCTCGGTGCCACCACCGAGGACATTAACTTTGGTGGTTGGCTAATAAGCTCGGCAGACCCCTAGGAGGCTTGCTGTCAGCCCCCCGATGCGTTATACTTCTTCCCGAGGTGCCTCTCAAGCATCCAAAGCCACGCCCCAAGAAGGCTGCCACCTTGGGATGTACGGTAGCTCGGGTCGGGCCAACATTTCTCATAAATAGGCTGCTACTCGCCATTATAGGGCAACACAAGGCAGATACATTGCCGTCCGATAGAGTCCAATCCATTGGACGATGGGCGCGACACTTGTTATCTGCTGCCTGACACACTTTGATGTGACACTCGGGTGGTGGGCAAAACCCATCATATACCCGATCTAAGTGGTGGCCTATAAATAGAATGCATTTATGACATTCTAGAGAGAGACTACTTCTTCACACCTAACTAGCTGCCGACCTCTGCCGAACAATACCTGCCTTAAGCATCGGAGAGCCATTGTCTATTGACTAACCCCACTATTCTCCGAAGCATCCCTCCTCTTGCAGGTACACACTCCTGCCAAAGGTAAGCCTGAGAAGAGGTCAGACCGTGCGCAGCCGTACGTGGGTGTTGATCCGACGCCGGATAACAATAAGCATCAACATTTTGGCGCTAAAAGGAGGGCCCCTACGCCTTCATCCCAACTTCAGCTACATAACCTCTGACTACCGAGATGACGACCCGAGGTAACGCCAGAGATGAGATAGCCCGATCGAAGGGGTCGGGCAAGGCAAGAAATAGGCAACCAGCCACAGGCCGGCCTAGGGGTCGTCCTCAGACCGCGAGATCCCAGTCCGGGGGGCAAGGAAGCACAACGAGGACAGAGCCGGTGGATGCCCCAGCCGCCCAAGATCCGATCCGGGAGCTTACAGACGCGGTCCGGGTCTTGACTCAATAGCTCGCACAGCAGGCTTAGCGTCAAGGCACACCAGCCCTGCCACCCCCAGCCCAGGTTGACCAGGCTGGGGGTCGGATAGAGCGAAGCGCAGTCAACCTTGAAGAAGCCCAGTCCGAGCAGTCTGCAGGATCCACCAGGGGAATCCCTGCTGATAATAGAATAGTTCAGGAACGCCGTATGGGACGCCAAGCGGCCTGCGCCCCTTCACCACAAGGTTCCCGAGCCTTGGTATTTGACCGGCTTGGGTCTCAAGGAATAAACAGAAACCGCCACGCTGGAGCTGGAGGCCGTGTTGAGGGCGGAGTACCCTATCGGGTCGAACTGCCTGAAGACACCAATAGCCGTCAGTTCCGGGCACTGCAGCGACAAATTGATGAGATCCAAAATTGTAGATTCGGTCTAGATGAGACAGGAGCTCAGGACCCACCTTTTTTGGATAACATAATGCGGGCACCCATGCCGCTGAAGTTTAAGGTCCCACAAATCAAGTCTTATGATGGGACCACTGATGCTGATGAGCATGTCGAACTCTTTCGGGGACACATGCTACTACAGAACGCCAGCGACGTGGCGATGTGCAAAGCCTTCTCACTCACTCTTACGGGCCCTGCCCGGCAGTGGTTCCGACGACTCGAACCCGGGTCAATTCCTTCTTTTCGGCATCTGGCCGACGCCTTCTCCTCCGCATTCTCCACAACCAAAACGCGGAGAAAAGAAATAACTTGCCTGTATGCCGTTAAGCAGGGAGACGACAGCGTCAGGGATTACATTAACCGGTTTACCCAAGTAGCTCTCGAGGTTAAGCACGTCGAAGACGAGACCCTCAAACACATTTTTGTAGGGGGCCTCTGAGACGAAAAGCTGACCTGGTCTTTGGCATTTGAGCAGCCGAGAACGTTTTCCCTCGGGTATGCCCAGAGACATGCGGACGCTGCCGAATACATGAAAAGCCACCTGGAAGAGGCCGGCCCGAGCAAAACAAAGAAGGATAAGAAACAGAAAAAGGCACCGGAATAGAGCAACGTCGAGCATGCCAAGAAGCAGAAGAAAGAGAAATCCGAGAAGCCAAAGGGGCCAACCAGTAAGTTTCAAAGCTACACACCATTGGTGGCGACCATCGATGAGGTGCTCGCCCAGGTTGGTGACAAAAATTTGCTAACACCGCCGCCCAAGCTCCGAGGGAGCAGGGTGAAGCAGAATCAGTCAAAGTTTTACGAGTTCCATAAGGATGTGGGGCATACTACTCGAGAGTACATCCAGTTGAAGGACTAGATAGAAAGGCTGGTCCGAGAAGGTCTTTCACAGGAATTCATGGAGCGGGTTATAACCCCGAGGGCCACTTCTGGAAGGAACGATTCATCGGGCCGAGACGTACAGAATCAACCCAGGACCGACAGTAGGAATGCCTCGGATCCCCTGAATATTGTTCACACGATATTCGGCGGGCCTGTCACTGGGGACACATCAAGTGGGCGACGATCTTATGTCAGAGAAGCTCGGCGGGTCGAACGGGGTGAATTAATAAACATGTCCAAGTACATCAATAAGATATGTCGTCAAGGAGACACCCCGATCACATTTACCGAGGAGGAAGCAGACCGATTGATGCACCCCCATAATGATGCCCTGGTATACGAGCTGCCTATCGCCAACAATGTAGTACGGCGTGTCTTAATCGACAACGGCAGTTCGACAGACATCCTCTTCAAACAGGCTTTTGACAAACTGAAGATAAGTAACGCCCCCTTGGTTCCAGTCCAGACCCCGCTTTACGGCTTTGCTGGGGAGTGTGTCCGAGCAACCGGGAAAGTCAGTTTACCGGTAACTTTCGGAGAAGGAGCTGCTAGGATCACTCAGGTAGTCAACTTTTTAGTTGTCGACAAACCCTCCCAGTATAATATCATCATCGGCCGGTCGACGCTGAACGACTTGAAGGCCATTGTTTTAACGTATCATTTGGCCATGAAATTCCCAATCGACGGCGGCGTTGGAGTGATACGCTCGTCCCAGACGGACTCCCGGGCTTGTTACGCTAGTGCTATTCGAGCAGCCTCAGCTCTGCAACATGGCGTCCTGGCCGTCTATTCGGTCGACGAGACCGATCTCCCAACCGACCCGGCACCAAAGATGCTGGCAGACTTGGACCCCAGGTTGCCCGAGGAAGAGGTAAGGGCCACTCCGGTCGAAGACTTAGTGCCGTTCTCCCTGGACCCTGAAAGGCCTGAACGCACAGTCTAACTCGGATCACAGCTGCGACCTGAGATCCGGGCCGACCTGGAATGCCTTCTTTCTGAATATCGTGATGTTTTTGCATGGTCCCATGAGGACATGCCCGGCATTGATCCGAGCATTATCAGCCATCGGCTCAACGTCCAACCTGGCCACAGGCCGATGATTCAAAAACGAAAGGCCTTTAACCCGGAGAGATATGCTGCAATCAACGATGAAGTCCAAAAACTCCTCAAGGCTGGATTCATCAGAGAGGTCAAATACCCGAAATGGTTAGCGAATGTTGTCATCGTCAAGAAGGCAAACGGCAAATGGCGGGTCTGCATTGACTATACCGATCTCAACAAGGCCTGCCCGAAGGACTGCTTCCCACTTCCTCGGATAGACCAGCTCGTCGATGCCACAGCTGGCCACGAGCTTCTAAGTTTTATGGATGCATACTCCGGGTACAATCAGATAACGATGGCCGAGGAAGACCAAGTTAAAACCTCCTTCGTTACCGACCAGGGCTTGTACTGTTACGTCGTGATGCCGTTTGGCCTGAAGAACGCCGGGGCTACTTACCAACGCCTCGTCAATAAGATGTTTGCTCGGGAAAACTATGGAGGTCTACGTGGACGACATGTTGGTAAAATCTGTCCAAGTGAAGGACCACATGGCCGACATCCGAGCTAGCTTCGACATTCTCTGGGAATATCGGATGAAACTCAACCCGGCGCAATGCGCCTTTGGCGTCAGCTCGGGCAAATTCCTTAGATTTTTGGTCAACCAACGAGGAATCGAGGTCAACCCGACGAAAGCCCAAGCAATTATAGACATGCAAACTCCTCGAACGGTGAAGGACGTGCAACGGCTCACTGGCATGGTGGCTGCCCTGTCAAGGTTTGTCTTCCAGGCTACCGACAAGTGCCACCCCTTTTTCAAGGCACTTAAGGGGAGGTTTGAGTGGCGCGGGGAGTGTGAAGAAGCTTTTCAAAGCTTAAAAACTTACCTGGCTACGCCCCCGCTCCTGTCCAAACCTTTGCCCGGTGAGGCTTTAACTGCCTATTTAGCCGTGTCAGAGAAAGTTGTTCGCTCGGTCTTGGTCTGAGACAAAGACGAGATCCAGAGACCAGTTTATTATACCAACCACGCATTCCAAGGTGCTGAGGAGCGATACCTACCGCTGGAGAAGCTGGCCTTCGCCTTAATAACATCAGTTCGGAAACTGCGACCATATTACCAAGGCCATACCATTAAGGTCCCGACCAAGTTCCCTCTACGGCAAGTTTTCCAGAGCCCGGAGATATTAGGCCGAATGACCAAGTGGTCGGTTGAGCTAGGCCAATATGATGTACATTTTGTACCGAGAACAACAATAAAAGCTCAAGTCTTGACGGATTTCATTGTCGAATTTACAGAGGCCAGTAAGGCGACTCCACAAGTTGGGAAGTCACTCATTGAAGAGCCTGATACGGCTAGCTGTAGTGAACAAGGCCTTTCCCCGGAGCCGGACTGGAAACTACACGTCGACGGATCTACCTGCATCGATGGATCGGGGGCTGGACTAATTTTAACGGGCCCAGACGGCTACAAGGTCATCTATGCCCTCCGATTCGACTTCAAGGCCTCTAACAACGAGGCAGAGTACGAAGCTCTGCTGGCCGGACTACGAATCGCCTGAGATCTCGGCGTCAATCGCCTCACCATCTACAGTGACTCAATGCTAGTGGTGCAGTAGGTCATCGGAGGATTTCAGGCCCGAGCAGACTCGATGGCGGCATATTTAAAGGAAACAAAACAACTGCTTGGATAATTTAAGTCCTATTCTTTTAAGCAGATCCCCCCGTCGAAAAATACAAAAGCCGACATCCTAGCCCGACTAGCTTCTGGATTGGGTGGAAGTGACTTGATGTCGATCCCCATCGAAAGACTGTCCGAACCAAGCATTGTTAAGGAAGTCATGAGCCTGGCCGAGGAGCCGAGAAGTACCTGGATAGACTCGATCATCTGATACCTGACCATAGCCGAGTTAACCGACAACCGAGAAGAAGCGCATCGGGTACGTAATAGCTCGGCCCGGTATTCGATGATCGGCGGGAAGTTATACCGACGAGGCTACACCACGCCATGCTTGAGATGCTTGGACCCTAAAGAGGCCGAGTATCTGATGAGCGAGATCCACGAAGGTCTATGCGGCAATCATACCGGAGGATGCTCTTTGGCCCAAAAGTGCCTCCGACAGGGATACTACTGGCCTACCATGCAGCAGGACTGCGAAAACTTTACTCAAAAATGCCTCAAATGCCAACAGTATGCTAGAATTCCCGGCTCCCACGCCGAGCCCCTCAATCCTGTAACCTCAGCGTGGCCATTCACAAAGTGGGCCATCGACTTGATTGGACCACTCCCTACGGCCCGATCGCAATTTAGGTACTGCATCGTGGCAATTGACTATCTTACGAAGTGGATCGAAGTTGAACCCTGTACCAACATGACCGAAGCCAAGTGTACCAACTTCGTGTGGAAGAACATTGTTTGCCAGTTCGGGATCTCGCACACTATTGTGACCGATAACGCTAAGCAGTTTGAATCCTCGGGTCTACGTCGCCTATGCGAGAAGCTCGGCATTAAGAAGGTCTTCTCCTCCCTGAGCTATCCGTAGAGTAACGGCCAGGTTGAGGCTGTCAACAAGACAATCAAAGATAACTTGAAGAAAAAACTCTAGGGGCTTAAGGGTGCGTAGATCGATGAACTACCCCAGGTGCTCTGGGTATACCAAACAACTGTCCGAACAGCGACCAAAGAAACACCATTTTTCCTCATTTACGGGGCAGAGGCAGTCATTTCAGCAGAAGTGGGATTACCGAGCTTTAGAGTTAAACACGATGAGAGTACTCTGAACGCAGAGTTGATGATGGCCGAGCTCGACCTATTGGAGGAAAAAAGAAACCGAGCAGCGATTCGTAACGCAGCTCAGAATCAGGTGGTAGCTCGGTATTACAACAAAAGAGTTCAGCCTAGAAGCTTTAAGGTTGGTGACTTGGTGTTGAAGAAGGTTACGGTTCAACAGCCCGGTCTCGGGTCCTTTGGTCCGAAGTGGGAAGGTCCGTTTAGAGTCGAAGACATCGTACGACCGGGCATGTACAGGTTGGCTGACACGGAGGGGAATCAGCTCGAACATCCATGGAATGCCGAGCTCTTAAAAAGATTCTATTGTTAAAATTCAGAGCCATACTCCTTTTTTGACCTCTGGCCACAATTCTTTTGTAACTAGACCTGCTGAACAGGGCTAGAAAAATCCATGTATATATCATATTAATGGAGCACAACTTCCCTAATATCATTCCACCTGAGTAATATGTTTAAAGGAAAAGTAAATCTAAGATGCCATAACTCCAGCTCGGAGGATAAGACACTGACTCCCACCAAGGGAGAGTCATCCTCATTAAACCGAGCTGGGGGGCTGGTTGGTACACCGACCCCAGGTCTGTCGTCGTACAGACGACCCGATAAGTTGCTTGGCACAGTGCTATGTCCGACGACTCCTACACTTGTAAAGTTTCTTTAAAACATAAACAAGTCTAGGGGCAACAGGGTAAGGGTAGTTATACGCCGTCTATGTTTTGCCCGACCGAGATCAGAAACTTAAACCTGCTTGGATAACTGAGCAGATAAGGATAACTACTCGGGGTAACAGAGAACAGAAGTACTATAACCTAACCTGCTCAGATCAACTGAGAACAGGTGCTACGAACTTCTGCTCAGACACTCGACATCGAACTGAGATAAAATCCTATATGCTGGGATTACTCAGGTCAGCTCTGGCTGTCAAGATTGCTTGTTCCCAACTCGGGATCCTCTCGAGGAACACCTAACTTGGACAATAATAGTTACTTGACACTAGATGACAGTAACTGGATGTTCGAGGAATACCTCGCATCGAGGTCCACCTAAAGCTAAGACTATTAACCCGAGGACACTCGCACTTGAAAAATAATGTGGAATGTAAAATAAAACAAAACTACACGCAAGGATCCAATAAGAGTAAAACGGGAAGTCTTTATTTATCGGGGAGGTACAAGGAAACTGGGCACCTCCCGAGCCTGAATACAAAAAAAGGGGGAAAAATACAGTTCAATCTGCTTGGGTCTCACCCCCAGCCGCGTCTCCGTCTCCGCCCCTCTCAGTGCTCTGCTCATCCCCGTCGTCGTCACTGTCTACCACGACGACCTCATCCTCTTCACCCCGTTGTTGCTCAGCATCACCTTGGTCGGGCTCAACGATGACAGACCAGTTGAATCCCGCTGCTTCGGGGTGCTTCTCGATTAGGTGGTCGTAGAGGTCTGTCATGCCGTCATAGTAGAGATCGGCGTACTCCGGGGATGTTTTAAATTCCTCGACCGCACTGGCCAGGCGATCGGGGAGCTCGGCCACAAAGTGCTGGTGTTCCGCTTGCAAGGTTGCAAGCTGCCCCTCAAGCCGTGCGGCTCTGTCCTCCGCCTCCTTGAGCTGCCTTGATGTCTCCTTAGCCTTGACCTTAGCCTTCCGAGCTTCCTCTTGGGCTCGTGAAAGGGACTCCTTGGCTTGGTCTAGCTCAATGTTCTTCTCATTGAGCTTCTTGTCGGAGTCCATCTTCTTCAGGAGGGTCTTCTTGTGCATCTCCTTTTCTTTGTGGATCTCCTTCATCCCGGTGGAGTGCACCATGTGCAGAACAGCGCTCGCCTGCAAAAATCAAGGCGTTAGTCTTCAGCAACATGTTAAAAGGAGAACTATCAATTAGCTCGGATACTTACAGAGGCAGTGGCTCGGAGGGCCGTGTTGTAGAGACTCTAGAAGTCCTCCCCCTGGATGTTCATGAAGAAGTCATCCTGGGGAACCGCATCTCCGAGGCGCTCAAGAACCATGCCACGGTAGTCCAGGCGCCTTCTCTGCAAGTCCTCGGACGTGCCTCTGGCGGCCTCGTCTGCTGGGGTGACCTCCGACGAGGCCTTGGTCGGCTGCGGCGGGGGTGGCGGGACATGGACTGATGTGGAGGTCTGCCCGGTATGTATTGGGAGCTCAGGCCTTGGCATCCGCTTACGTTTTCTCCCGGTGTCGATGGCCTTGCCCTTCTGCTTCCTCAAACTTGCCATCTAGGCACGCCTATTAGCGCAGGAGGTCGGTGCCATCATTTCTGCACAAGGAAGAGCAAAGTCAAAGCGAGGTCAGGGTAAGAAAGGGTGATTAAAAATAAGGTCCCGGGATGACCTCCGATCCAGAGTGGGCGAGACGGGTATAGGAACCTAATCACGTCGTTGAGGTCCTCGTCGGCTACAGGTGGCCACGCGTCGAAGGAGCCACTGAACGAGTCCTCGGAATTAGACGAAGAAGGCTCCCTCGTCGGCCACCCGGACCGGGAAGTACTGGGCCTTGGAACGTCCGCGGCACTCAGACGAGCAATTGTAACCTGCCTGGCCCCTCGGGCAGGACGGACAGCTCGGGGAAGACTGCTGGACTCCCCAAACCAGCCATAACTGGATAAAGTGTCCTTCCTCAGAAGGAAGGACTGTTGTCTGGATGATTCTGGCTTCTCGAACAGCTCGTCTACTGCCCTGATTACGCGGCTTGGTGCCCAAGGACGCTTGGTCCAAACGTGCCCCTGCTCGAACGATTTCGGCACTTGCTGATCCTCGGGGACGGCTTCACCGGCTCGGGCTAGAAAGTTTCCCCCGACGTAGAACCACTCGTACTTTCATAATTTGTCCGAGTCGGGGTTGCCCAAGATAAAATCCTTTCGGAAGCCGGTGAAGTTGTAACGCCCCTATATGGGGGTTAACAGTTTTTAATGAGATAAAATAAAAATAAAAAAATAAAAGTAAAACCTTAAAAATAAAGTTGCCCGGGGCTTAAATAAAAACTCTCAATATCAAAAATAAAAATATAATCGACAAATAATCCACAGTTTAATGTAGCACCTTAAATTTAATATTATAAACTGTCGTCATCATCATTTTAACCCTCAACGCATTGTAATACAGTCACAGAAAGTAACAATTTATGCTTACATTATCATGAAGAACATTCTCAACAATTGAAGCAGTCCCAATGTAATATAGCTACATCACTTCCTCAACTATTTTTCTCGTAGCCACCTCACACTTAATGAATCCTGAAAAGATAAAAATATAAGGGAATGAGCGACACTATGCTCAGTAGAGAAAACCATTACTCACCTTTAGGTTTTTATCATTACCACATTAAAACCTGCATGGTTAGTAGGTTACATCATATTCCAGATTATGAGGTTTATTATGATCACATCTTATGGATACCATAGTTAATCATTACTAAGTTTCATAATTACACATTTATACAAATATTACCAATCATCATTGTTCTTAGGTATCTATGTTAAATAGAGTATCACTCAACTCATCGAAACCCAATTGGGCGCACTTGATCACCCTATAAACATTCCAAGGGTGTTCCGGTGAGGGGACATCAAGCCCCGAGTCCTCACCAAATCGATTCTTGTACAGTGTGTTTTGGGACTTTCAACCCAAGGAAGCGTCATCACCTTCCCCCTATTTTACCTTTTAGGGTATTCATGCCCAAGGACGTAACCGCCGCCCTCTTCATGTCTCACCATTTCTCTATATTAAATCATTAATAATAGAGTCAATTTTTCTAACCATGCTTCTCAATTTATAACATGTGTCAATTCATTATGTTCCTCGCCGTACAATACAAGACGAGTCCATGTCATAGTTTCATATGTGATACTCATATAATATCAGTTCAACATAGATATATATATATCTTGTGGTAAAACAATCAATTTTAATTCTATAAAAACCTCACAAAAGATGAGTAATAGAATCCCTACCTTTCAAGCTTATCAACAATCTTTTAATCCTGGAATCAATTAACGTTAGCTCCATACTCCCTTGATCCTAAGGCGTGCATAAGGACAATTAAAACTAAAGCACAACATACAACTACATTCATAAATAAATCATGTGTAAACCTATCTTACTAGTATGCCATTAAAGCTTTTATGTAAATCTCTTTTGAATACCACAGTAAACAATTTTTGTCTTAACACAATATAAAATGTGAACAAGTAATCTATATGTTTTAGTCCCTAATAAGATTCATCAATCACTTAGGATAATATTGGAAAGGTTGCAAGACATTAAAGAATTAGGTGGTGAGCAAAGATGGGTTCTTGGTTCAGGTTAGCAGCTGGTATACCATAACAAACTGGCAGGTTTACTAGTTTCCAATCCAAAAATTGAATAATTTCTTAGAAAATAAAATACAACTCCGATTTAGGTTTATGATAGCTCGTTAGAAAGCTTAGGATGCTACTTTTCAAATATGCAAACCAATTCATAAAATTCATTTTAATTTAATCCCAGAATTTCAAGAAATAGCCACTACCCATAGAGGTATTACAAAGTTTACACTATAAATTTTCTGTCTAGGGCATATACACTTAGACTTTATACATATGCTCCAAAATAGCAACAAACATATACTTAGGTTTAAGAACGTAAATTTGAATAATCCTTTAGTATAAAAGAAAATTTATAAATGAAAGACTAAATTTGTTCATAAGATTCTAACCTCGGATTATGGTTAGTTGGAAGCTTGAAATGGCTTCAAAACAGGTTCCTTTACTTCGGTATGACTGAAATTCTTGCTCAAATGGAGGTGATGGTGGCTGATTTTTATGGCTGCCTTGAAGAAGTTCTCTAAGTATTTTGCTTCAACAAAGAAATGAGAAGAAGAGTGTGGAAACCGTGGAAGAGAAAGGAAGAAAAGATGAAGTCTTTGAAGAGAAGTGATAGAAACAATTATGAAGGAGACATGTTGAAGCATGTCACGGAGGAAATAAAGAAAATGAGGGTCAAGAGTAGTTGGAAAAGATATCCTTATGTCTCATCTAGAGACTTTAACGCACATAATGTCAATATGACATTTTTGAGATTTATTAGAAGTTCTAAGGCTTTTTAGTAAACATACTAAATAAATATAGGAGAATTTTAGAAATTTTAAAAATAGATAAAAATAAATATTGTTAAATAAATTTAAATGAAGCAATTTTTTTTATACACTAAAATTAATTTAATTACCTTAATACCCGTTAGGAGAATAACGGGTGTCACAGAAGTAGTACAAGCCGGATTGCCGAGGAAGCTTCTTCATCTTGAATACTTGTTTGAAGGCCTCCAGCGGCATCTCGGTACTCTGGTGGTACTTCCATAGGATGTACATCCCGATCAGCGACCTATAGCTGTTCGGGTTCAATTGAGCCGGGCACACATTGAAGTCGTTGAGTGCCCGGCGGAGAAAGCGGTGCAATGGTAGACGCAGCCCAGCCCTGAAGAACTCGACGTAGAGCGTGATGAATCCCTCTGGCGCGTCTAAGGGTGAGTCTCCCTCACCGGGGACGGCGAGAATCACATCGGCCGGGATGCCATACTCGGCGCGTAGGTTCTCTAACCGCAACTCCGTGATGGCACTCGTATAGCCCGCCGCCGAGGTTTGCCCAGGTCGGCTTACCCGATATGCCGTCACACCCCGCACGCGGGTGACCTGGACCTCCTGCTCCATCTTCGGCTGCTCTGCCTCTGCTTCCTTGGCTGCATGCTCCTCATCGGAGACGTCAACCGTGATCACCCCCGCGACTTGTACGGGGGCCCCAGCATTCCGACCGGAAGTGCTCGGAGCATCCTCGCGGGCCTGAAGTTCGGTCCTCTCCCTTGGTAGAACTGGGGATGAGCCCGCTGTCGCCGCCCCTACATAAGGGTCTTGCTCCCTGGATGGCCAAAGCCTTCACCCGTCCAGCATGTTAAAAAACTCCTGCTCGGGTACCGTCTAGGAATCGACCCTTAGAATTTGCTCCAGCCGGCCGGCCCCGTCTCGTCTTGGGGACGCCACTTCGGCGTCAGATTGGGTAGAAGAAGAGCTACTACTCTCCGCGCTACTTTCCGACCAGGAAACCTCTACGTTCTGGGAATCAGACAAATCACTCATTTTCACTCAAGGGAAATTACCTGCTAGGGTTCTCGGTAGCTCGAGAGATACGATCCTCGGCTATATAACTTGAGCTCGACAGCTAAAACTCTTCGGGCGTAAATTTTTGAAAATGAAGTGCAAATTACAAAGAGGGAGGCCCTATTTATAGCCATTTTGGGCGGGAAACTCGAGCACGAAAACCTAGGAGGCGTTCAATTGAGCTATAGCTGTTCGGGTTCAATTGAGCCGGGCACACGTTGAAGTCGTTGAGTGCCCGGCGGAGAAAGCGGTGCAATGGTAGACGCAGCCCAGCCCTGAAGAACTCGGCGTAGAGCGTGATGAATCCCTCCGGCGCGTCTAAGGGTGAGTCTCCCTCACCGGGGACGGCGAGAATCACATCGGCCGGGATGCCATACTCGGCGCGTAGGTTCTCTAACCGCGACTCCGTGATGGCACTCGTATAGCCCGCCGCCGAGGTTTGCCCAGGTCGGCTTACCCGATATGCCGTCACACCCCACACGCGGGTGACCTGGACCTCCTGCTCCATCTCCGGCTGCTCTGCCTCTGCCTCCTCGGCTGCATGCTCCTCATCGGAGACGTCAACCGTGATCACCCCCGCGACTTGTACGGGGGCCCCAGCATTCAGACCGGAAGTGCTCGGAACATCCTCGCGGGCCTGAAGTTCGGTCCTCTCCCTTGGTAGAACTGGGGATGAGCCCGCTGTCGCCGCCCCTACATAAGGGTCTTGCTCCCTGGATGGCCAAAGCCTTCACCCGTCCAGCATGTTAAAAAACTCCTGCTCGGGTACCGTCTAGGAATCGACCCTTAGAATTTGCTCCAGCCGATCGGCCCCGTTTCGTCTTGGGGACGCCACTTCGGCTTCAGATTGGGTAGAAGAAGAGCTACTACTCTCCGCGCTACTTTCCGACCAGGAAACCTCTACGTTCTGGGAATCAGACAAATCACTCATTTTCACTCAAGGGAAATTACCTGCTAGGGTTCTCGGTAGCTCGAGAGATACGATCCTCGGCTATATAACTTGAGCTCGGCAGCTAAAACTCTTCAGGCGTAAAATTTCTGAAAATGAAGTACAAATTGCAAAGAGGGAGGCCCTATTTATAGCCATTTTGGGCGGGAAACTCGAGCACAAAAACCCAGGAGGTGCAATTAATACGCCTGACAAGTGCGCAGTAGGCCGCGATGAGACACACGTCCCCCGTCTGATCCGCGCGTCTTTTCACCTCACCCCGTTTCCAAAGTGTCGTTTGGTCTTCCTCCTTTGAGTCGACCTCACCCACTCGGCATAGTCCACCCAGCTGAACACCGACCAGGTGAACTGGGGGGCTAATGTTGAGGGTAAGCTCGGCGCCACCACCGAGGACATTAACTTTGGTGGTCGGGTAATAAGCTCGGCAGACCCCCAGGAGGCTTGCTGTCGGCCCCCGATGCGTTATACTTCTTCCCGAGGTGCCTCTCAGGCATCCAAAGCCGCGCCCCAAGAAGGCTGTCACCTCAGGATTTACGGTAGCTCGGGTAGGGCCAACATTTCTCATGAACAGGCTACTACTCGCCATTATAGGCCAACACAAGGCAAATGCATTGCCGTCCGATAGAGTCCAATCCATTGGACGATGGGCGCGACACTTGTTACCTACTGCCTGACACACCTTGATGTGACACCCGGGTGGTGGGCAAAACCCATCATACACCCGATCCAAGTGGTGGCCTATAAATAGAATGCATTTATGACATTCTAGAGAGAGACTACTTCTTCACACCTAACTAGCTGCCGACCTCTGCCGAGCAATACTTGCCTTGAGCATCGGAGAGCCCTTGTCTATTGACTAACCCCACTATTCTCCGAAGCATTCCTCCTCTTGTAGGTACACACTCCCGGCCAGAGGCAAGCCTGAGAAGAGGTCAGACCGTGCGCAGCCACACGTGGGTGTTGATCCGACACCGGACAACGGTAAGCATCAACAGCTGCTCTAACAAACATTTTGTTTTCGTTTCCCAATTAAGTAAATTATCCATTAAAAGCAAATAATATTACTTTCAAGAAGACAAATAAAACCAAGTAGTTAGCTAGTATTACCACACGGTTTACAATATCTTATTATCATTTACTTAAAAAAAAAGGGATCAAAATATATCGTTATAGTCCAAGAAAATCTAACTACATACCTTTACGGTTTAGTTCATTTTCTCACACAATGAATCAAATACACAAAATAATGCAACATTTTAATCACTTAGGAACACCGGATTTCAACCTTTTGGAACACAAACACCAAAACAGCCCAATTAAGAGCCAGTGCAGCTAGCAGCATAGCTGCGCAGCCCAAAGCTTCAAAAACGAGAGCCACCTTTTGTCGTTTTTTCCGGAGAAGCATGGAGCAGAGGCTGCAATAGTTAGACGCCACGAGGCAGAGCCCGAACACGCGGTAAGTCGACAGTTGCGTGCTGAACACAATGGTCGGAACCATAGAGCCATCACTGAGTGGTTCCAAGGGCAGGCACAATAGAATCCACACTGTTAGGCAAGATATTGAGAATACAAACTGGTCTAAATTGAGCTGTCGTTTTTGAGGGGATGAGACTGGTAGAATTGCTGACATGGGAGGAAGAAGCTAAAATTTTTGTAATTGATGCTCAGTTTAGATGTGGGGTAGTTAAAAGTTCTAATTTGCCGATATATATAGTGAGAGAGGATGCCAAAAAGTTTCTTTCTTTCTTTTTTTTTTTGAAAATGATGCCAAAAGGTTTGGAGGTTTCTTGGATGTTTATGTGGTGGTAGTGAGAAATGTCGTGGGAGGTCGGTCAATGAGATGTGGTTTTAGGTGGAGTGGACTTAACTTTTTGCCTACAGTATGCTACGAGGATTGAGAGGAAACTTCCCTTAAAAAAAAAATGAGATGAAGTGAAACTTCGAGGAGGAAGCGGAAGAAAACAGGGTTTGTTTGTTTTGAGTAATATTTGTGCTCAATGAATTTATATTTAGATTCAAGTACCAAGAATTTATTGGATATGTGTTTATTTCCCTTAAAATCTAAATCTTTTAAATATTAAGAATCTAAGTTTTCAGAGTTCTGACTTTCTTAAACTTTTGGTACTCGGATATTTGTGTTACAGTAAAAACTGAAGTTCTCTCTCCTATATTTGAGAAAAAAATCTTAACTTATTCATTTGATATCCAATTGAGATGATTCTTTTTTCTTTTATGTTCTTAGTGAAGGAACGAATAAATTAAGATTTATATTTCATATTTTTTAGGGTCATTAACATTAAGTTTTTTAAAATTTATTAATAAATCAAAAACTATTTTTTCTACTTTTTTAAACACAAATTTCAATGTTATTTCATACTCAGATCAAAACTTAATACACATCTAAACACCAATTTGGATAACAATTCAAATTACTAATCTAAATCTTAATTCAAATTATTAATTCAAATCCATTTACCAAACAAACCTGAAACTACCCTCTATTAGTTATAGACTTTTTGTTAATTTGATGTACTCTTTTCATTTTTTTTTTTTTTTATAGAAATACTAGTCGAAAAGCATGTGTTTCGTGCATGCTTATTAAACATGTGAAAAAAAATTTGAGAAAAAAAAAAACAAATATGTATGAAGAAAAAAGTAAAAAATTGAGAAGACAAAGGCAAATATGTACGAAGAAAAAGACAAAAATGTGGAAAAAAAAAAAAAAAAAAACTACGTATGAAAAAAGAACAAAAATAGGAAGAAAAAAATGAGAGAGAAGAGAGACAAAAACAAGTGAAAAAAAAGTGCAAGAAATGTTTCGAGAGAAATTCTCTCTTTTAGGATTAAAGAGATAATGTGATCCAACGTTTTAAAATCAATAACAAATCTCTCAAAAACTTACAATTACATTTACTCCATTTCATTTCAAATTTCAGTGTTCTTCCAGCCCAAAAACAGATATAAGGATGAGAACTTGGCTTACCAAAAGTTCTTTTTTTTTTTCTTTTCATCAATTTCCTCTTTGTATGATAAATAAACATATACGTTCATTTAGATCATGATCAATAGTGGTGATACGTTTTATCTATTCGAATCCTGATCTAGTTGTGGTTAATTACTTTGAAACCTGGATTTTGATTGAGACGCGCTTTTTGATTCATCTAATCTCTCGTTTTTTCCACGTTGAAATATCACATTTTTAAATGCTTTTAATTAAAATAATTTTTTTCATCTACTTTGCCCCAGCCGAAATAGCTTTCATTAATTCTCCACATAATTAAATATTTTTTCTTCCATTCCTCCAAAATGTTTTTTCCCCCAAATGTGGCCATTCTAAATGCTTTCTTTCTTGCCCCCATAGAAAAAGTTTTTCTTCATATGTGCTCTTCACCTTTTTCCTTGCAACCCTCTTAAATATTATTTTCTTAAATATACTCTTAGGTATTCTTTTTTCTAATTTGTCTCCACTACTTTTTAATGTGCTATGCCTAAAAAAATTTCTTTTAATTTAAGGGTGATTTAACATTTAAGTCGTTTTTCTCCACCACTATTTTGTTTTCCCTTGAACAAAATTCTGCCAAAAATTTTTAGTTCCCAAATGTAAACTACAAGTCAGTAGGCAAATCAGATCTAAGATGGCATTGAATTTGAATTTCTATTAAAAAAAAAAAAAAGAAACAGATGCCATGATATAGAGCACATAGGGCTCCTGAAGCACTCTAAGACACTACTTATGAGCTCAGTTCGTTCAATTTCTGTGAAGTTGTTTCTCTAGGCTTGATGCAATATACACGGGAGCCAATATGCTTCACATCAAGACCAGCATCCTCACAACCACTAAAGAAGAGCGACTCATCCTCCTTTCCAATTCTGCGTCTCCAACTCATTACAAATGCTGGATGCGGCAACCCGTTGCACGCTCCTGCTAGTTAGGTAAACAAGAATGAGAAGTTTGGTTTTGATATTTAATTTATGGGTACATTCTAAAGTTCATGAGCATATACCAACATCCTGCTCTTTGCTTGTCTGAAGAACTGCTTCGTCGCCTTTTCCCTTGTAAGATTTGAGGAGAAATGAGAGAGATTTTATCAAGTTTGTGTATTGTTTCACATCTAAAGCAGCCAAGGAGAAGGAAAAAGTCAGTTCAGTTGATCAAAGAGGACAACCTTTTTAATATTTTTTGTGCTTTACTATCTTCAGAGAACTAATTAAACAAATCAACTAACTTGTGTTAAACAAGGAGATTGAGTGATAAACTTACACAACAAGATATCACTAGCGATGACAAGGTCCCAGTCTGGATCAGTAATTGGAAAATTGTCTCCCCATGTATCTACAAATGGACTCTAGTCATTTCTGGATCTGGATTTATTGCAATTAGATATTTCCAAAACTAAATTCAACATGCAGATTGTGCAAAAAGTGAACCATTCTGTGGCATCGCTGACCAAGCTTGTGCGTAACAAAGCAGAAAGTATCAAAGGGAAGATCCTAAAAAGTGAAAAGCACAGAGGTTGTATAAATTATTAATAAGATCATTGTGCAGGGAACTAAAGCTTCGTTGTATGCTGATCCAGAAGGCGGAAAAACACAAGAAGAAAATACACCATGGACTTGGACAGATTATAGTAATGAACTGCTATTTGATCTTGAAAACTACATTATATATGAACAAGCTCATATACAAAGATATGTTGCAAGAAACAGACTTTATTAACCTTTCTCACATGTGAACTAAGTTTCTAATGACCCAGGAGATTAAACTAGACAGGTCTATAACCAATCATGATGTTTTTTAAAATAATCTCAGTGACAAGTAATAAGTTAGAAGTCGTAAGACTAAGCTAAGAAAAGAAAAGACTCACGTTTAACATGAGGAAGAACAGGTGTTATTCCATTTTCCCTGCAGTTATGAGCTATGTTGTCTTCAATTTCCTGGTCAGCGTAGTCTGAAGTTGTGATGTCAAGATGAAATGCTTTTCGAAGAAAAATCGCCAAAGCACCAGTGCCGCTGCAAATTACAACAAACATCAACTTATGCATCGAACTCCAAAATCATCAATAACAACTTATGTACCCAAGAAAGGATAACACTGAAAGAATTTCAAAGACTCGAAATGAAACAATGGCTTGGATCATGGGTCAAAGAATCGTTAGTCTATAACAAAAATTTGGTCCATAATTGTGAAAGTTATAAACCATCTATAACTCAAGCCACAATGCCACAGCAGCAAAGATTTCATGAATAAAAAACAAATAAAAATTTCAGTGAACTTCGAACTAACAACATAAAAAGGGTTTAACACAACTAGCTAGAAGATGAAAAGAAACTGGTTGTCCTTAGGAATAGGAACTATTTAATTAGGATTCCCAACAAATTTTATAAAACCTGTAATTGCCTAATGCTGCCTATATTTTGTAAATAGAGGATGAGCACTCCTCTGAGATATACCTGCCAAGTTCAATGCAACGCCGCCCTTGTATCCACGATTGGTGTTCAACTAACCATTCTGCGAATGCAAACGTGCCAGGCCAGAGTAAATTAGCATTCAGTTCATGAAATGAAAATTCTCGGATGATCAACTCCTGTGAACAAGGCCAAAAAATTGTTAATTGGCTAAACACATGAAAGCTTTGAGTTCCAAACCCAGTTAAAAAGCTTTAGAAACATATGACTAAAATGAAAGATTGGCTATAAGATAACAAGGGCTATATTCACCCCAAGAAAAATAAAATTCCATTTGAAGAAGATTAAGATTTGCTGTGAGGGAAACAAATTCCTACTTTAAAGATTCTTCTTTATTATTGCTCGCTGCAGAGAGTTTTCCCCTATATTTTAATATGCATAAAATTCATTAAAGAGATGCAAGTAATTTAAAGTGTGTTTGGCAATCTCAGTTTCTGCCATAAATTTTTGGTTGCTATAGTATAAAGCTCTCATACGCTACAGTGTCAATAAAAAAATGAGCTACAACGCAAAGCTCTCACATGCTACAGTGTTTTCAACCAAAATTGGTTCAAACCATTGGTTCAAGCTTCAAACCAAACTTCCCAAACACTTAATTTTCAACAAAGTTAATATAAGATTCCTTTCTCAACAACATCAAAAACCTATTTAACACGAAATACTCTCACCAATTTGCTTACTCTTCCCAGCAATAAACACTATAGGCATATGAATAGTAATCCTGATTAAAACTGATATTTTCTAGTCATTGTCCATAGAATCACCCACCATGAAGCACTAATCATACTACGTGTCAAAGCCCAATTAAAACTGAAATGTTCTAGTCATCGTCCATAGAATCACCCACCATGAAGCACTGAAATCATCCCTTTTTTTTGCGCTGAAGCATTAATATTGAAGTCAAAGGCATATGAAACACACACACACACACACACACACACAAAAAAAAGAAATGAAGCATGAAACAAAAATCTACGTTGAGGGGAACAAATAATTACCATCCCAGGAAAGTTGTGTTTCCTCTCCACATAGCTTTGGTGGGTCTCCTCCTCTTTTTCACCTGTAAAAATGAAGAAACATCGATACAAGTGATTATATATATATATATATATATATATATAGAGAGAGAGAGAGAGAGAGAGAGAGAGAGAGAGAGAGAGAGAGAGTACCAGCGGAAGGGACGTCCTCGACCTCAGAGAAAAGAGAAGACGGAGAAAAGAGAGCTATGTCCATGATCCGCCGCAAAAATCACAGCAGCAAATTCTGTTGAAGCTCTGAAGTTTCGTTGGAAGTTCCTCCCTCAGAGATTGGAAAAATTATCCCCCATTGTCTTTAACCCTGTCATCTACTGCTGGAAGTGTCGTTTTAATTTTTAAACTTGCCATTCAGAGTTGTCATCGTTAATTTCTTAAAACGACACTATATTCTCGTTTTAGTGTGGCTGTGAATGTGATGATGTCAGTGTGAAAACGACATGACGTATGAAGTTTATTCTAGCTTTTATTCTGAGAAACGACACATCTTACGTTGGGTGAAACGACACATCTTACGTTGTGTAAAACGAGCTATCCTCTCCCAAATGGCATGTCGTTTCTTTTCTAAGTTTGCTGTCTCTTATGGGTGTCGTTTTCTAAAGTCATCTGTAGTTCTCTTTTGTCCTCTGCCATTTTCTTTGGCGCAGTCCTAATATACTTATTCTTTTTACAATTCACGAGAGCTATATATAATTTGGCTCTTGTTATGCTCCAGCACTCCATTTGTTTTCGTTTCCCAATCGAGTAAAATATTTCATTGAAAAAATAAGTAAAATCTCAATTAAAAGATAAACAGAGTTACAGAAGTCACTTTAAAAAACAATTACAAAATCAAGTAGTTAGCTAACATTACCACACGGCTATTACATCATCTTATTATGTCTCCCTATTAAGAGAGCAATATATATATATATATGTATATAGCTTTACAGTCCAAAAAACTAACAACATACCAACTAATGCAACATTTTTTATTGCATGGTTTGTTTGACAAGGCAGTTGGAACTTTTTTTATGGTTGAAACCGGTTTTTGGTTTGAATTTTATGAAAGAAAATACTCTAATAAAAACAGTTGAAACTGTGATTGGGAAACAGGCGCTTAGGAGCACTGTATTTCAACCTTTCTGAACACAAACACCTAAACAGCCCAATTGAGAGCCAGTGCAGCAAGCAGCATAGCTGCGCAGCCCAAAGCTTCAAAAACGAGAGCCACCTTTTGTCGTTTTTTCCGGAGAAGCATGGAACAGAGGCTGCAATAGTTGGACGCCACAAGGCAGAGCCCGAACACGCGGTAAGCCAACAGTTGGGTGTTGAACACAATGGTCGGAACCATAGAGCCATCACTGAGTGGTTCCAAGGGCAGGCACAATAGAATCCACACTGTTAGGCAAGATATTGAGAATACAAACTGGTCTAAATTTAGTTGTCGTTTTTGAGGGGATGGGATTGATAGAATTGCTGACATGGGTTTCAAAAAAAAAAAAGAAGGAAAAAAGATGTAGAAACTAGAATTTTTGTATCTGATGCTCGGCTTAGATGTGGGGTGGTTAAAGTTTTAATTTGCCCGTAAATATATAGGGAGAGAAGGTGCCAAAAAGTTTTGGATGTTTCCTGGATGCTTATGAGGTGCTTGTGAGAAATGTCGTGGCAGGTTGGTCGATGTGACGTGGTTTTAGGAGGGTGGATTTCTAACTTTTTAATTGCAAGTTGCGGCGAAAATTGAGGTAAAACTCCCCTCAAAAGAGAATTGAGGAGAAACTTCGAAGAAGAGGGATGAATAAGATAAATCTTATCTTTCGTTCCGTTGTTTTGAATCAATTAATTCAAACCAATAATAATATAAAACCTTAACATGCACAATATAAGGTTAAAAAATTACTATTATGTAAAACTCTTATATATTAAAGTTTTTAAATTAAAATTTTAATTTAAACCGTTTTGCCAAAGACTCTAAAAATAAAATAAAACCCCTCTCAATTAATTTTAAACTTTCTGTTAATTTCATGTACTCTTTTATTCTTTATAATTTTAATGTAAACTGCTAGAAATCTCTCAAAAAAAAAAAAACATTTACATTCTTTTCTTCCTTCTTTTCTTTTCAAATTTCAATGTTCTTCCGGATAATGAAAGATCCAAGGATTTACCAGTAGTCTTTTTTTTCCTTGCCCTTTCATCAATTTCGTATTTTAATCTTTACCATGAACTAAAGATGAGGTATTTTTTTTCTTGTCTTTAGCATATACCAAACTAAATAAGATGTAGTTCCAAGTGTAGGTTAGTGGTAAAATTAGATCTGACTTTATTCAAAGTAAAGAGTTTGGATGCCCGCCAAGAGCAATAAAAATGACACCCCAAACGACCCCAAGCACTCAAAAACGACAACCCAAAACTTAACCCTTCCTTGCAAAACGGCGGCAAAAACTGAAGCTCGTTACATTCACAAGTAAAGCCCAACATCACCGACGAAACGCGTGGAGCAGAGAGTGAATTCGCAGAGTACAAAAGAGGAGTGAAATTTTGGAAACTATCTTCGGATGTCGGGGCGTTTAGACAAATGGCCTAAAGAAAAAGCAGTTTTTGAGGAATAGACCAAAAATTTTCATAATTTGGTAAATGGTCCAAGGGCCATGTCACGGAAACACCTCAAAAAAATGAGGTGCCACCTCAGCAACAGGAGGCAACAGTGGGCAGGCAACAGAGTTGAGAAAAAAAAAAAAGAAAAAAAACCCAAATCATTCAGTTTGTTTTGTAAGCGTGTTTGCCTTAGCCCCCTTTCCTCAAAATCATCCTTCGTTTCCCCTCATCCCATCCCATCCGCCGTTCCTTTCTTTCCCTTCAAATTTTTCCCCAGCGGCGATCCGAAAGCAAAGAAAGGCAACAACCAACGGTTGATTTCCCCAAATTAGTCCCTCTTCTCCAGCCTTCCCAAGAACGAACTTCTTCTTCTCTTCTTCAGTTAAGCAGGTGAAGCTCCATCTTCTTCTCCGTCTTCTTTAGTTCCCCAGGAAAATTTGGTGAAGGCACTCAGTCCCATTGATCGCAGGTGGTCTCCATTGATAAAAGCAGCAGGTATTTCATATAGGAGAATATATTTCTTCAATCCCAATTTTTTTTTCTTTTTATTGCTACACTGAACACGAATGAAGAAATGGGAATTCTGAATTTTTTTCTTGTCTCACGCTCAAATAAAACTCTGGTGAATGAAAAGTATGTGTTGGATTTTATCACCGTTTTTTTTTTTTTTTTTTGACATTAAAGGAGTAGTATAGAAAGCAGAAAGGGAAAATTAAACCTCCTTGGAAAGAAATGTTCTGCTATTACGACTGTAAAGAGTATAATGGACTATGGCAATAATAATTAGCTTATTGGAAGTATGGAGAATTCAAGCATGAGAATCACCATGTGAAAACATCTCTTCGAGGGTGGGGGAGGGAAATAGGATTTCATTCTGGAATGACTTGTGGTGTGGTAATTCAGATTTTAAGTTTTCGTTTCCAAGGCTTTTTAGGTTGTCTGAAGTACGGAATGCTTTCATTGCTGATCTTTATTCTAGAAATGAGTCAAGTGGGTTGCATTGGAATTTTGGATTTCCGAGAGAGCTTAATAACGACAGGGAAGTGGAGGAATTATAGTCTTTACTTCCCCTGCTTAATTCTTTTTCCCCTGTTCCAAACAAGCCAGATATAAGAATGTGGGTAAGGAACTCTTCCGGGTTTTCTTGCAAATCTTTTTTCTCCTCTTTGCATGATGATCCTACAATGCCTCATTTTGATCCTTTTAATTTCATATGGAAAACTTGGGTACCCTATAGGATTATAAGTTTTTGCTTGGCTGGGTTTTCATGGCAAAATAAGTACTTGCGATATGGTTCAGAGGAAGAATCCTCATCTTTCTTTGTCTCCCTGTTGGTGTGCGTTATGTAAGAAAGATTATGAGACTATAGACCATCTGTTTCTTCATTGTAAAGTGGCTAATGATTTATGGAAGAAATTGCTCCAAGAAACTGGTTTCGTGTGGGTGTTTCCAGCTCATTGTCAATGGTGGAAAAGATGCAAGGCTTTGGGAGCAAGAAAATGGCAAAAGTTATTTGGAGAAGCATGATTATGTCAATTTTATGGGCCATATGGATGAAGCAGAACTCAAGAATTTTCAAGGAAAAAGGGATGGATACACATGACATTTTTGAAAAAGCTAAATACTCTGCGTCGCTTTGGGCTTCAACGGCAAAAGAATTCAAAGGAGTACCTTTGTATCTGATTGTTTTGAGTTGGTTGGATGTAATCCGTTGATTGTTTGGTCTTGTGTTCGTCTCTTTCCTTTTGGATTTTTGGCTTTAATTTGTTTCTTGTATTGAGGACATCTTATCCTCTATTCCTTTTATTTTTGCATAAGTTATTGGGTATTGATAATGGGAACAAAAAAGTGCTGTGTATATATATATATATATATTACTTAATATGTGTGTGTTCATGCTTGTAATCTCTGTGTAATTATGCCAATATTTATATTACTTAATATGTGTGTGTTCATGCTTGTAATCTCTGTTTAATTATGCCATGTCTATGGCTTAGTCTTAGTTGTAATTTTTATGCTTATGCTTGAGTGGTTGATTTGATGAATGTGTTATGGAGAAAGGGCATAGCAGAACTTATTGCCCCACTTACTAATGGCCAGTTTGAGTGAAAAGGAATTAGTTGATTTTGGTCAATTATGAGTAAGAGGGATTTTCTTTTGTCCTCAATTCATTCATATATACTAGTGTTAATATTATTGGGATATGAGCATGTTAGAATTCTATACAAAATGTGTGCAAGTAATGTTTGGATGCATATCTATCATTTCTCACCATGTTTTTTTAACAGTGCAATTCAAACCATGTATTTTTAGTTGAAACCAAACTATATTTAGGAACACTTAATTTTGCTTTGTTCTTGATTATATAACACAGGGTCCCACCACATGTGATAAGGGCTATATTTTAAATGCATTAATTGTTTTTAGACACTGTCGAAATCCAAGTCATATAACCATTTATTGAAGGAAACTTTAGTGGTACAAAAAAGAAAAGGGCTAAACAGTATTGGCCATGATTCATGATTAGAATGGAGTGATAGTGGGAAAAAAACTAGAATCTATTCATGGCAGACAGTATGAGAATTTAAAGTTTTTTTTTTTTTTTGCTTGAACCGAGGATCTATTCATGCAGTTTTTCCCCTAAGTAGGGCTATCCAACACCAAATAACAACCACAAATTTAACTATATCTATGTAATTGCTAATAGCATTAGTTGTTATTCTTGCAATGGTGCTTTGTTTTGTTTGGGTTGGAATTGTTAATAGCATCTTTTGATTAAACTAGCATTGAAGATTTGACTAAAAGTCATTGTTTAATAATTTTTTTGGGTTTTGCAGTTCAATAACTAAATGGCACCGTTACCAATTTATTTCGACATTGGAGGACATTGGAATGAGCTGGAAACTTGTTGGGTGTGGTGTGATGCACAAAGTGAAATGAGAGGAATTATGTTAGAAGATGAGTGTCCTAATTTGAGTGTGTTAATTAACAAGATTTGTACAAAAGCTGCAATTGAGCGTGGAAATAAGTCATTGAAGATAACTTACGTGCTGCCAAAACAGTCTGATAAGATGAAGCCGATTAGAATTTTTGATGATGAGGACCTATTAGTTGTTATGGGGTTACTTAAGTTAGGTGGTAGCGCAATACCTCTGCATGTTCAGGTAGAAGAAGAAAAAGATATGAATTCTGTTGAAAGGGATATTGTACTTCGAGAGGAGATTGCCTCAACTCCTAGTAATGAAGAAGAAATTCAGAGAAATCTGGCAGATGATGAATTTTTTGTTGATGCTGCATTAGATGATAATGCCTTAGTTCCTATTGACATGGGTCCACTGCCTCCTCCACAGCCACTCATGATTTTAAATGAAAGAGAAGACGGATCATCCTCAGCTTTGAATAGTTTTACATTCAATGATGGGTCTAATTTACAAGTTGGTGACCACTTTAGAAGCAAGAGAGAGTTAAGGACAAAACTTCATGTTATAGCTTTACAAGGAAGGTTCGAATTCTTAACAAAAA
The DNA here is from genome assembly GCA_025403435.1 of Artocarpus heterophyllus. Lineage (NCBI taxonomy): Eukaryota > Viridiplantae > Streptophyta > Magnoliopsida > Rosales > Moraceae > Artocarpus > Artocarpus heterophyllus. The sequence goes on along the minus strand of CM046348.1, from coordinate 10,203,807 downwards.
AATCGAGCAAAAATTTACTTGTAGTGGAGTGTGTGGATCCAAATTGTAAGTGGCGTGTTCAGGCATGTAAGTTGTCATTGTCAAACATGTTTATTATTCGTAAGTATTACGGAATTCACTCTTGTTCGCTAGAAAAATGCTCATCAAAGCACAGGCAAGCATCATACTTTGTTATTGGGGAGTGCATCAAAAGTCAATTTGTAGGTGTACCACAAGGTCCACGGCCTAAGTCAATACAGAATTATGTTCGTAGCGAATTTGGAACAGATTTTAGTTACTACAAAGGTTGGATGGCTCGTCAGCATGCAATTAACCTCGTAAGGGGTACAGCGGAAGAAAGTTTTGCCATCCTTCCATCGTACTGTCATATGCTCCAGTCTGTAAACCACGGCACTGTTACCCACGTTAAGGTTGATGATTCAAACAAGTTTAAATATCTTTTTGTGGCACATGGACCCTGTATACGAGGATTTGTTTGCATGAGGAAAGTAATAGTTGTTGATGGAACGTTTCTGAAGGGAAAATTCAATGGCGTGCTAGTTGTAGCTACAGCTCAAGACAGTGAACGTTGTTGTTATCCCATCGCTTGGGGGATTGTGGACAAAGAAGATGATGCATCTTGGACATGGTTCTTTTCAAAGTTGAAGGAAGTTGTGAAAGATTGCGAAGATTTAGTTTTCATATCTGATCGACATCGAAGTATTAAGAAGGCTGTTGAGACAGTTTATGAGTTAGCACGCCATGGTTGTTGCACATTTCATGTGGCGCAGAACATCAAGGCTACCTTCCATTGTAGCGGTGTTCTACCATTGTTCTTTAAAGCTGCTAGTGCTTATCGAATTGATGAGTTCCATATGTTTTTCAAGGATCTTTGTTCGGATTATCCACGCGTTGGGAGATACCTGCAAGAGCAGGTTGGCTTTGAGAACTGGTCTCGTGCTCATTTTAAAGGAAATAGATATGATATTATGACCTCAAACCTTGCTGAATCATTGAATGGAATGCTCGAAGATGTAAGAGATTACCCCGTTGTTGCCTTGTTAGATTTTGTGTTGGGAAAGATGTCTATGTGGTTTAACGAAAGGCGAACCAAAGCTGTTGTTAATACCTCAATTTTGACACCGACGAATGAGAAAATACTCCATGACAGGTATGACAGAGCTGGATTTTTATCAGTGAATAAGCTAAATATTGATGAGTACTACGTTGTAGGTGGAGAGGTCTCTGCAACAGTGAACATTAGATTGAGAACTTGTACTTGTCACGTGTTTGACATAGATCAAATGCCATGTGAACATGCAATTGCAGCTTGCGGGAAGGCAGAAACATCCGTTTATGAATTATGCTCACATTATTACAAGACGGATACAATGGTTAATGCATATGCAGAGACACTTTATCCTGGACCAGATATGTCCCAATGGGAGATTCCCGATGATGTTAGGAAAGTGCGCATTTTACCCCCTAATGTTAAGCGAGGACGCGGTATGACAAAACACAAAAGAATTCCAAGTACAGGTGAGAGCAGCAAGCAGAGAAGAAACAGGTGTGCTAGATGCGGACAATACGGGCATTATCAAAAGACTTGTAGGAATGCCCCAATTTCTTGATTTCGTTTGTTGCTAAGAGATAATGACTTTTTATGTTTTCGATTAAATTATTGTTAATTGTTTCATTTAATATCATTATTGTCCTTTTCCGTATTGTTCTATACAGGTTTCCTTAGAATGTGAATAAATTAAGTCGTTATGCTGCCGGAATTTACAAAACTTAAAAATTTAATGGGATCGATATGGGTCTACATGGTATCGACCTCCTTATAAGGCTATTGAGTGACATGTACAAGTACAAAAGAACAGGGTCAACATGGGTCGACATGGTATCGAGCTTCTTTAATGTTCAACCCATTACGAGTATGAGAGTTCACACATGAAATTAAAAAATGTGCAAATATAACATGGGAGATGGACACGTCAAGTGGGGGTCACTTTAAATCCAAGGTCGACACAGGTCGACGTGGGGTCGACGTAGTAGTCGACCCCATGTCGACCCGTGTCGACCTCGGTGTATTTTTGGTTAAAAATTCACCCCATCGTAGATCACTACCCCCTTGTATCATATTTAAAGAGAAATTATGCCTGTGGGATTTCTCTACATGTTTCCATGTGCAACATGAGAATGGATATAGGCAAAGGAACACTATCTTCCTAATGTTGTTTAATGTTCAACCCATGCGAGGATGAGAGTTCACACATGAAATTAAAAAATGTACAAAGACAACATGGGAGATGGACACGTCAAGTGGGGGTCACTTTAAATCCGAGGTCGACACAGGTCGACGTGGGGTCGACATGGGGTCGACATGTCGACCCCATGTCGACCCCACGTCGACCCGTGTCGACCCCGGTGTATTTTTGGTTAAAAATTCACCCAATCGTAGATCACTACCCCCTTGTATCATATTTAAAGAGAAATTATGCCTGTGGGATTTCTCTACATGTTTCCATGTGCAACATGAGAATGGATATAGGCAAAGGAACACTATCTTCCTAATGTTGTTTAATGTTCAACCCATGCGAGGATGAGAGTTCACACATGAAATTAAAAATGTACAAAGACAACATGGGAGATGGACACGTCAAGTGGGGGTCACTTTAAATCCGAGGTCGACACAGGTCGACGTGGGGTCGACATGGGGTCGACATGGGGTCATTTTTCATGTGAGGATATTTATTGAGTGGGGCCATTTTTAACTTTAGTTGGTGGATGTTAAGTAATAATTGTTAGAATTCATGTATCATTATTTTGAAAATGAAAATATGGCAATTGAGTCGGTACGTCACATTAGTGTTAAAAGTAAAGATGAAATATTCAAGATATATTGTTCATATATATTTTCAAGTTTCGATATCGATATAGAATGAATGAATTTTTTTTTGTTTAGATTTTCATAAAAATCGATAACGTTTATATATATCCTCAATATCAAAGTAACACTTAAAATGATAATGAACAACAACAATAAACGAAATATAAACTGAAAACTACATAAAATTTAGAAACAAAGCAACACAAAGAACGATACTCAATCTATAAGAGGACACAAAATTTTGACAGCATAACAACTTATATTAAAGAATATCCAAAACCTGCAAATACAATCCAAATAACTATAAAACCTGTAAACATAATCCATACATTGGTAAAACCTGTGAACATAATCCATAACACCAGAATGCCTGCAAAGAAAATCAAAACAAGTACATTGTCTGCCAAACATATGACAAAGACCTTAATCACTTTCTTCTAGGATTAGTATATGGAGTTCGCATATATTGTGATCTTGTTCTGATCCTCCACGGCCTTTGCGGTCTTTCTATCTGTAGGGGTTGTGGTTCTTCATCGTATACCACTATATCAGTGCTATGTGTAGGACGCGGTGAGGGAGGCGAGGGTGCTGTGCGAGGCGATGAAGGAACGGATGGTGTGCGACATATATCGGGCACAGCCGTAGTGCGAGGAGAGGAAACAACAGGTGATGCATCTTCAGGCAAAGGCGTAGTATGAGGCTGAGCCGTAGTGCGCGGACAAGGACGAGGTGAGGGAGATATGTTTGGCAATCCTTCCTCATGCAGGGGTGTACTGTGCGGCTGAGGCGTACTAAACCCATCATAACCCTCACTGTAATGATGCTCTTGATGTCCCCTTGACAGCATCATTTCTGACCAATGTCTGAATTGGTCAGAAATATGTTGTTTCATCTGCTCAAACCCCAATGCCATTTCTCTTCTCATGGCTTCTTGCTCTTTCCTGATGGCTTGGACCTCGTTCTCAAGTCGCACTACTCTCGGAGGAGCATCCTCATGTTCAGAAGTTGAGGGTGCATCTTGATCAACGAAAGGGGAAACATGCTCCAGATGGTCATGGCCAAAAACTACACGCTCTCCCCGATCAAGAATCTCGCTCAACTGGCTTACAATTGGATCAGCATTTCTTCCCACAAAAGGCCTATAATTGACCATCCATGGAGTTCTCATCTCCTCATTTGTAGCAAACAACATGCTACGAATATCCTGCAAAACAAATTTTAAAACGGTGTCTTGTTAAGACCATGTTCGTTTTACTTATTACAAATAATTACATGAGTAACAGGTAGACATTGACCTGTGACCGCTCTATTAAATTGTTTATCTCCACCCTCGAAGGATTGGTTGCACCCCTCCACTTTATTGTCTTCCAACAACACATTCGGGGCGCAGGATCTTCTGTCGAGACGGGGTTAGCCAATCTGTTGGCTACTGCAGGGATGCATTCATAGGCAAATACTTATAACAAAAATAAATTTGGAATCAAATATTATATCAAATATAAAACGATAAATGCAATATCAAATACAAACTAATGTATAAATTACTCATGTTTAATTACCTCAAATGGATATATAAATCCATTGAAAGTGAATGTTGCATTACTCGAGCCGCACTTACTCTTTATATCCTTTTTTAGCTGCTTAATTGAATACTTAAAAGATCTCGACCCCAAGGATAGGCACAGAAAGCATCTATGTTATCAATCAAAGTTAGGAATTGTGCTTTGATTTTCATGAAATTTTTGTCGTTGGCCATCAAAACACCAACGACAAATATCAATGCCGCCATCTTCCTCTTCTCTAAATGGTCTACAGCTTCAGAATTCTGTTCCGTCTTGTCGATAACATCATAGATGGAAATTTCTGTGTTATTCGGCCAATGTCTATGCACAAAGGGTGGAGTAGCATCATCCTCATCCTCCTCATCCCCGTCATCCTCATTTGCTTCGTCAACAACAGGATACTCATCACTGCAACACAACCCTGTTAGTAAGGCAAAATCCTTTAATGTGTACCTAATTGGAACACAATTAACCACCATCCAAAATTCATTCTCAGAGTCAACTGCTGCCATCCGAAGAACCAATGACCACAGCAACTGGCCAGAGTGTTGAAAATTTGAAGCCACGTCCAACACATGGCCAAATTGGGTGCCTCTGAACCATTGCAGATCATCTGGGTCCAGATTGTCTGTAATGATCTTCGCATATTGCTCGTATTTTGATTTCTTCGACACCTTGCAATCGTAATGCTCCTCACTCCTTAACACGGGATCTAGTCTTAGAGGCTGTTCAATATACAAAACAATTTTAATAAAATATGAAAACAAATTTACATAACATTTACAACAGAATTAACACCAAAGATCAATTAAAATAAAGATAGGCCCATTCCATGTATATCAGAAGGAGATGTTTATCTTACGAGATAATACAAACACCATCATACGACAAAACGAAAAAAAAATTACAAACCAAAAATAGTAGGAATAAACCTAGAAAAGCAAGAAAAAAAGGTTTAGAACTTAACTAACCATTATTTGGCAGCTAGCAACCAAAGCACAAATTCCAAAATGCTTTCAGGTCTTCAAGCAATTTCAAATGGCTTCTGACTTGTAGAAGAGATAGACAGCAAAAAAGAATTAGACAGCAAAGAGAGTTTTGTCTCAAGTTCCCTCAAAACTGCAAAATGTAAGAGCAAGAATTTACATAACAAAAAACAACTTCATTTTGTTCCAACACATCAAAGCAAGCATGCACTCTGACTTAAACTTGGCAATGCATGCGAACTCATCACTCACCAAACTTGTTTTTCTTATTATTCTTCCTTTTTAAAGTTAGACAGATTTAAGGGGAAAAGAGAAAAACAAATAAGAACATACAGTGACGTAGAGATATTAGATAATATATTACTTGATTTTAGTTGAACACCAACAACATCATCAGTTCATCAACATCTTCAGTTCATCAACATCTTCTTCGCACTTCTCTTCCTACCAACAAGGCCTAAAAGCCATGTTGCTTTTACACAAAAATTGAGATATACAGCAAGAAGATAACGCAAAAAAAAATTATACCTCCTATCAAACATCAATCTAAGCGATCATAATCCCAATGGTAAAAAATTTTATTGGTTGAATTTCCTTATATATAGAAAACGAAAACTTCTACACCAAAGAAAAAAAAATTATTACCAAACACAGACAAACGAAAACCTTGAAAATTCACATTAGAATCCTACATAGAAATCACCACATCTCAAAAATTTATATCAATTTACTGTCATCATCATGATTTGTTTACATATTAACAAAATAAGAGTCGTCGAAACTAAGTGATCACTATGTTAAAAACAACTCATTCCCAAAAACAATTCTTGCAAACAACCATGTTGAAAATATTTACCATGCATCAATAACTCTTTAAAGCTCAATGGACAAAGAAAGAATCATATGCTACTTTAGTCATGCAAAAACACACTATCAAACCTATACCAATTAAAAGCAAAGGAAGAAGAAAATGAGGAATGATTTAGGGCTACATGATTTAGAGACAAACGTTCCAGCATGAGAAAGGCAACGACTTTTGCTTGAGCGGAGGAAGAAGAAAATGAGGGATGATTTAGGGCTACATGATTTTTGGGTTGAGATGGATGAGTCTTTCAGAAAGGGCGCCCAAAGTGGAAGATGAGATGGGTAAAAGACTCATCCATCTCACCCCTAAAATCATGTAGCCCTAAATCATCCCTCATTTTCTTCTTGCTCTGCTCAAGCAGAAGTCCCTACCTCTTTAATGCTTGAATGTTTGTCTCTAGGGGAAGAATACTTTAATTTAGCTGTTCATGTTTCTCGATAATGATAATGAAAGAGCAATCGGGATGATAATGAAATAATAAAGCTCTTCCCAAATGTATTGACTAATAATAAATCATTTAATAATTTAGCGGCAAAGTAGTGAATATAAACTTCAATAAAAGTTGAGAAATCCACAACCGCAAAACCTCAAGTACCATAGATAAAGATCAAGCAAAAGCATTGAATCAAACAAACTTAATTTGGCTCATCTCCAAATGTAAAAAGATTTCAACATTCTTTCTCGGTAGGAAAGTAGAAAAAAAAATGCCTCAGCCCAAAAAGAAAAAAAAAAGGTGGGGGTTTGGGGGGTGCAAAGACAGTATTTTCTATTCCCAGATGAGAACAGCCAAAAATAGTAGAGCTTTTCTACATTATTCCTAGTTTTCAATGATGAAATCAATGAACTTAAATATTACTTGGATTCTGCGAGCTACTCTCTAGAGTTGGGATTTGAGCTTCTAAAACTTTTCAATTTGGTGTCGTGTTCTAACAAGGTCCTTAGCCATAACTTTCACAGCTCCCTACAACAATACTACCCACATCAAAAATATAGTTTGATGATGTAACCACAAGACAGATCATTTCAAAGCCTGATGTCAATATGTCTCTACTGAACTAGAATCCTAAAGAGTGTCAAAAGATACAACATAAGATATGAAACTTTGAATCAGATTTTTAAGAGTTGCATTAGAAAACGAACACACCATCTTGATCTCCATAATTAGTTTCTTCTCCTGTGCCTGAATACCTTGCCTCTCCCTTTCTATTTCCCTGATAGATTTATTGAGCATCCTCTTATTTTTCTGCAGAAGTTCCGAGATCACATCCATCTAGTTAGTCTCGGCTTAAAAATAGTATCTTAATCTATGTATTGGTACAAAAAACAGTCCTACTTCTTATAATTGATCCTAATTCATGTTAAGATATGGAGATACCCCTAATTTCCAGTAGATATATACCCATATTAAAAAAAAAATTCTGCCACAACAAATTTGGAGAAAATTATATCGTAACTTCAAATTAATTTAACCTTACTCTAATCGGGCTTCAAAGAAGCAAACTTTACAACAAACCATACTCCTTAGTAATTGAAAAAAAAATCAAAATCAAAACAAAAGCTATCAAAATGTATACAATTAAATCAATTACCGTAGTTCATTCCATAAATCGAGGAAAACCCAATATTTATCGCCAAATAAAATCTTTTCCTTCATGCTATTCAACTCAATTTCTTTGATTTCTCAAACAATTCCTCTTAAACTCAAATCATTACGAAAATAGACAACCCAAAAGAACCTAAAATCAACAATCGCTCCAACAAATTTCAAGCAATCAACATATTAAAACCCTAGAGAAACAAATTTACACAACATAAAATTAGAAGAATTGGATTATTGGACAGACCTGCAAGGGTTTCATGATTGCCGAAGAGAAGAGTCATTGGGGCTAGATCGGACGGTCGAAAAGAAATCGGATTTTTTCGATGATTGTCTGTCATGTGATCCTCGATGATATCTTTGTATCTTCTGGGAATCTTCCTTCTCTTTGCGCCTGTTGCTCTTCGATAAAAGAGATGGAGTTCTGTTTGCGTTTGTTGCTCTTCGATAAAAGGAGGAGATGGAGTTTTGTTCTGGGATGGGCCAAAACGACGGAGGCCCTTTCGTCGTTTTTTTTGTTTTCGCTTTCGTCAAAATCATTCAACCGACGTGTAGAGGCTGGGCTGAGATGGATAAAAAGAGCCAGATAAGAGAAAAGAATTGACATGTCATCAGTTGTTTGGTCCAAAAAAAAAAAAGGGCTATTCCTTCAGTTAAGTTTTTTGGGGAGCACTTTCATCAAAATACTCCTCGGATGTCAGTATGGCTAGTCGTCGTTCGTAGCGAAAGAAAACAAGGTTTTTGGTTAGCCATATTGTCGTTTGTGGAGTGAATCAACATCGAACACCAAGCGGAATCAGCAATCTCGGAGAACTCTTGTTCTTTTCTCAATATCGTATCCGTATGTAACGGTCGAAAATCCCGTCAAAGAATGAGTACTCAAGTCGATGGGTCATCATCGATTCACTCACCATTATTCTTTAGCAAGGCTTTTACTTTCTTCCTCGTCAAGGCTCTTCTCAACTCTGACCCCTGCCCAAGCAAAACCCACCAAGAGTTTCAAAACCTTTTCTCGGATTTTCCAACAATGCTCCGTTGGAAGGGCTCTCAATCAAGGAAAACAAGCCCATTGTCGGATGATCGTATCTGGGTTCGAGCCCACAGTGTTCGTCACGAATTGTTTGATCCAGATGTATGTGAAATGCCGCAACTTGGAATATGCAAGTAAGTTGTTCGACGAAATGCTTGAAAGAGACTCGGTTTCTTGGAACACCATGATTTCAGGGTATTCTGCCTGTGGAAAGATGGACACCGCACAGTCGCTTTTTGACGCAATGCCGAGGAGGGATGTGGTCTCTTGGAACTCCTTGATTTCAGGGTATTTGCTAAATGGTGACTGTCAGAATTCTATTGGTGTTTGTTTGCAGATGCGAAGTTTTGGTGTGGCATTTGATCCGACTTCGTTAGCTCTTTGTTTGAAAGCATGTTCAGTGATGGAACATTTGGATTTTGGGATTCAAATTCACAGTGTTGCTTTCAAAACGGGTTATGATGTTGATGTTGTGACAGGAAGTGCTTTGTTAAATATGTATGCAAAGTGTGGAAGACTGAAGTTTTCTTTTCAGGTTTTCAATGAATTGCCCGAAAAGAATTGGGTTTCTTGGAGTGCTATTATTGCGGGCTGCGTTCAGAATGACCAATTTGTTAAGGGTTTGGAGATGTTCAAGAAGATGCAGAGGGAAGGAATTGGAGTGAGCCAGTCAACCTATGCTAGTGTTTTCAGGTCCTGTGCTGGATTATCTGCCTATAAGTTTGGGACTCAGTTGCATGGACACACCATAAAGGCACACTTTGATTCCGATGTCTTAGTAGGAACCGCCACTTTAGACATGTATGCAAAATGTGGCAGTATGTCTGATGCTAGGAAACTGTTCAACTCAATGCCATACCATAATTTGCAATCTTACAATGCCATAATTGTTGGCTATGCTCGAAGTCATCAAGGGACTGAAGCCATGTACTTGTTTCAGCTGTTGAGGAAGTCCGACCTAGGTTTTGATGAAGTATCTTTATCCGGTGCGCTTGTTGCTTGTGCGACAATTAAAGAGCATTCTGTGGGACTTCAAGTACATGGTTTAGCGGTTAAGAGTCGTTTGGTGTCCAATATATGTGTTGCGAATGCTGTTTTGGACATGTATGGAAAGTGCGGTTATCTATTGGAAGCTTCTCATGTGTTTGATGAGATGTTAACGAGGGATGCCGTATCTTGGAATGCAATTATTGCAGCCAATCAACAGAATGATAACGGAGAGGTAACGCTCAAGAATTTTGTTTACATGCTCCGTTCAAGGATGGAACCTGATCAATTCACATACGGCAGTGTTTTAAAAGTTTGTGCAGCTCAGCAAGCTTTAAACCATGGGATGGAAATCCACAGTAGAATTATCAAATCTGGGATGGGCTTCGACTTGTTTGTTGGAGGTGCACTTGTTGACATGTACTGTAAATGTGCAATGATCAGAGAGGCAGAAAAGATCCATGACAGAACCAATGAACAAACAATGGTTTCATGGAATGCAATCATCTCTGGCTTCTCGCAGCAAAAACAAAATGAGGATGCACAGAGATTCTTCTCTCGGATGTTGGACATGGGTGTCGAGCCTGATAGCTTCACTTATGCAGCAGTTCTTGACACCTGTGCTAATTTGGCTACTGTTGGACTCGGGATGCAAATACATGCGCAAATTATCAAGCAAGAATTGCTGTCAGATGCGTACATATGCAGCACGCTTGTTGACATGTACTCAAAGTGCGGAAACATGCAAGATTCTCGACTGATGTTTGAGAAAGCATGCAAGCGTGATCCTGTGACATGGAATGCCATGATATGTGGTTACGCCCACCATGGCCTAGGAGAAGACGCCGTTAACGTCTTTGAGGATATGCAAATTGAGAAGGTTAAACCAAATCATGCAACTTTTGTTTCGGTCCTCCGTGCCTGTGCACATATTGGGAATGTTGACAAGGGTTTGCATTACTTCCACTCAATGCAGAGTGACTATAACTTAGCTCCTAAATTAGAGCACTACTCATGCATGGTGGATATTGTAGGGAGGTCAGGACAAGTTAATGAGGCTTTGAGGCTTATTGAAGAGATGCCCTTTGAAGCCGATGCTGTTGTATGGAGAACTATGCTTTGCATTTGTAAGCTACATGGAAACGTAGAAGTCGCCGAAAAGGCAACTAGAAATCTTTTGCAATTGGACCCGCAAGACTCTTCTGCTTATGTTCTTCTATCAAATATTTATGCTGATTCTGGAATGTGGGGTGAGATGTCAGGCATGAGAAGAGCAATGAAGTCTCACAGATTAAAGAAGGAGCCGGGTTGTAGCTGGATCGAGGTTAAGGATGAGGTACATGCATTTCTTGTTGGGGAAAAAGCTCATCCAAGGAGCAAGGAGATATATGAGAAACTACATTTGCTTGTTTGTGAAATGAAGTGGGCCGGGTATTCCCCGTATGTTCACCTTGATGAGGAAGTAGAAGTAAAAGAGCAGGAAGAAGAGCTCGGAACTTACATGTACAATGCTTAGTTTTGCAACCATTTTTTATTGATATGTTGTTTTACATTCCTTTCACGGCTGGCCTGGGAGGATACATGAATCCTGAGTTAGCTGAGAACAAAATTCTCGAAGAGTTGGGAAAAAATATGCATTCCCAAGACCCTGCAAATTTTGATGTTTTGCGGGCAAGAAATAGCTTGTGACATGTTACATTATTGTGCAAAAGAATTGTTATACAATGAAAATTTCAATAAAACATAAGAGAATTTGTCGTCTCCGTGACCATTTTGTCCAACATTTATTTTGACTGATACATTGTTTTTAAGATTGAGGAAGAACTTAAAAAAAGGTGAGTTTCATGTGTTAAATTCGTTCCTGATTAGAATGTAAGGTCAGTCACCATCATATGCAATTAGGAAACGCAAATTAGTTAACGAAAATGCTATTAAAATACTTGTAACGAACTAACAATTAGGACTAAAGTAGCTTAACTAATTACATTAATCTGTCAAGTCAATCTGAAACTTCATGGAACCGGACGACTAATACAGGGATACAAGGAGCAACAAGTAAACTACTTTTGTCACCAGAGTTGCAGACAAAACTTCTTTGAAAAGAAGAAGAAAAAGAAGAAGCCAAAACTTGCTATAAATGCTAGTCAAGTTAGTCCCAACAGAGTGACCTTAAATAACCCAACTCCAGCAAGTACCATGAAGGAAACAGGATGGCAAAAACACTATCCTAAGTCTGAGCTGATGCAATAAACCAAAAAGTGTTGTGATAAGAAACGGTCAATTCCATCAGCTTCTGAGGTTCTAAAAGGTTAGCCAAAACTGTCTTCTTCTTCACAGCAGCCAAAAATAAAAAAAATAAAGAAAAAACCTACCTTGAGGTCGGAATAGGACTGTTTGCACTAGCTACATATATTTCCATCCTCAAAGCCTTAATGTTTGTTGGTAGGCGTGGGAGAGAGGACGTTTAAGAAAAGATCATCATTGGTAAACTAACGTAGAAGTAGAACTTTGGCAGCTTGATCAAAATGGGAAGATTTGCAGTTTAAAAGTATAATAAGCTGCAACTGAGATCATCAGGATGAGCATTGCCAAGGAAACTTGCCTAAAGTTCAAGATTCCAGCATCTATTCTCCTCACAGTCTCTGGTCCCGGCGTAGGTCCCACTTCAGTCTCAACAAAGGATGCATTATCTCGAGTCTTATCCAGCTGATAAGGCACACATAATGAGGCAAATGTAAGAAAAATATTGACTTCCAAACTAAAAGGGTTTTGACGGTCCAAGCAGAAGGAAGGGAAAGAAGAAGAAATCACAGAATAACAAGTCCAAAGACAAATTAAAATTTATAATGGTAGTACTCCCTAAGGCTATCTCGAGTTAATTTCACATGAGTGAAAGTTCATGATGCAGAAAACTCTCATTAGTTAGGATGAATTCAAGTTAGTTAACCCAATCAATTCATGTAACTGGAATAAAAGTAAAGAGTATGATTAAATTTCCATAAATTAACCACTGAAACAGTGAGACGTAAGGCCCCCTACCTTAGAACTGATAGAAGATATTTCCGTTACCTCTTCCTTGTGGTCTCTTGAGCTCGTAGCAGCATCAAAATCATCCCTCATAACTGCAGAATCTTTGTTGCTTCCTCGTAACTGCAGCAGTAAAAATTTGTTCTCCATTGCTAACGAAGAAATCTACATATAAGCCATCAAAACTGTTATAGTCAGCAGAAAGTTCATAATCTTAGAATTAGGAGAAAACCCCACATGACATACCCTAGTAAGGATTCTTGACAAGTAACAACCATCCTTTATCAATTACCACGCGAGAATATGGGACATTGATAGGAATCGGGAAAGAAAAGAAAAAAAAAAAAAAAGAGGAGGGGGGAGTTGCTAGTGCAATAAATTGAGAATACCACACGTGTCTTCGGTCAATACCTGCATATGAAGGCGATCTCGTTCAAAAGCTAGTTGTAAAACCAAGTTTGCAATAACTTTGGTCTGGAGACCAACACCCTTTGCAGCGGCCAACTTGGTCTCATCAGCTTGTTGCAAAGACGATTCCATGGATTCCAGTCTCCCCCTCAAGAAGTTCAGTTCATCATTTAACTCCGCATGAGATTCGGACAATATGATATACTTCTCCTCAGCACTATCAGCCCGACTCTCATATTTTGAAACCTTCCCCTTAAGATCCTCAATCAAATTTTCCATATCACCTATTGTAGAATACAACAGGTTTTGCTTCTCCTGACTAGCTTCAGCAGATGCAATTGCACACTGGTACTGGATATCAGACTCTCTTAACTGTCTCTCAAGGGACTCAACGTTGACAGACTCCTTAAGCTGCTTCTCAAGCGAAGTAACCTTTTCACTCAAAGTAAAAGCCTCAGAATTGGCAAGAATTAACTTGTCTTCAGCCTCCCTCAAGCTTGCTTTTAAATTGTTGTTCTGCGAAACAAGGAAGTCACTAACCTCTGCACTGCTGCTTGCAAGCTCATTCAAAGAAATTTCTTTGGCTTTCAGCTGTTCTATGGAATCTTCAAGCTTTGATCTTAGCGCAGTTTCTCGTTGAACTCCACTGTTCAAATTGAACCGGAGTATCTGAAGCCGACCCAATAGTTCTTTTGATATTCCCATCAGAACTGAAGATGTATTATCTGCCTCAAACCATCTTCCCCAAACATCTGCCGTTTCATCCTCCATGCAATATACTTCTTCTTCCGACAAGAGCAGCCTTTGTTTTAGCTCATCTTCAACGTGTCTCAATTCAGCTAACTTCTTTTCAAGATCTATTTCTCTTGCCAAAGATTTCTCCAGCATCCTCAAAATATGTCTTTGTTGTTCAGCAGTTTGCATTTTTATCTTTGCATTTACACTAAAAAATTGATCATCCTCTAATCTTTTCTCGTTATTCCCTGCCAACATATTCGTACAAAAGTGAGTGCTAGCAAAAATTCTACTTGTGTACCAACTAAAAACTTGAAGTTCCCATCAAAGAACAACGACAATAAGTTTACTTGAAACAGCATGTGATAAGAAGGCCTGAATTTGCAGGTACTAACCAAGAAACTACCTGAATTCGCAGGTATTAACCAAGAAACTATCCAGATAAAATCTTTTCGCTTTGTAGACGGAATTGTACGCTCATATTGGAGAAATATCCGGTTTGTTTTAGCGGTTTGCTTGGTTCTTGGAGTTCTTTTATATTAAACAGATTCATTAGAATATTGTATTAAACCTGGTAAGAAGAAAAAATCTCAAATTGATGTAGCTTACATTCTTCTTCTTGATCTAGATATGACAATGTCCTCTGCAACTTCAGTGACTGCGTCCTAATTTCAGAAATCTGATCTCGTGACTGCTTGAAAGATTGCTCAGAATCACGCAACTTTTCTTCCATTTCTCTGAGACTTCCTCCCTCGTGCGAGCATGAGGATACTAGCTCGCGGGCATTGACAACCTCCGACTCAAGCACATCCATGAATCCATCCAATCCTGTCACCTCTGAATCCAAAACTCCTGACAAGAAATCAAATTCCAAAGCCTTCTCCAAAGAATCATCCGATGTATGCTCTTTCTCCATGGCAAAAGCTTCAAATTCATTCTCCCTCGTCGCCACATGCATCATAAGAACATTCAAGTTAACAATCTTCTCAGAAACACATGCTAAATCGAGCTCGAGCCGAGTCACGATCTCGCCAGAATTCCCCAAAGCCGTGACGGCCTCTCCGTTGGACGAAACCCTGTCCGCAAAGTCAGCGGCTTTACCGGAATCCGCCCCTTGTTCATGTATATTGACATGATTGACAGAAACACTCGCTTCATCAACAGCATCAGAATCCATTTCTGTGGTTCACTTGTTCTAATCTTGAAACCCAGATTTCAAAAACTAAGAACAACAACAAAACAGAATTAATTCAATCTTGAGTACAAGAAACTCAACAAAAACAGAATTGTAAGTAAAGATTTTTTGAAGCGTAAGCAAGGTAACATTTCCATATTCTGTTTTCTGTTTTACAAAAAAAGAGAAAAGTAATTATGGAGATTCTCTTAAACAACAGATTCACAACATTCCTGTTATTCATTTTACTTTCCAGAACAAAATAATTAAACCTGTCTCCACTTCTATAACAGTAAAACAATACCCATTAAAAAAAGTCATTAACTTGATTATATAAATAAAGTTCCTTTCCCTAATTTTCTCGCAAAATTTTCATGAAGAACCCAGATGAGAAAAGGGTGTCAAAACCACCTTCTAAAAGAAATAGAAGAAGAGCATATTTGTAGTCTTCGAGCGTGCTCCAACGGCGGATGGGGAGAAAATGTAAATAAAGGAAAAATCTTACATTTTTGAGATATTTCGCGGGTATATATTGAAAGCTCGAAACTAAAGGGGAGAAAAAAAACATGAACGAGTAATCGTCCCTCAGATGGAGAGTAAAACAAAAAAAAATCATGTGATTAAGGTGAGAGATTAGTTTAATTACAGCTTCATAATCTCGGATTAGAGTGTCTGGTTAACGAAAGCTGCGCTGCTCATGACACGTGTTCGTACTGGAGATCTTCGCACCTTTGGTCGGTGAAACCGTCGTGTACTATTTTTTGGGCTTTGAAATTAGGTTCTGAGGCCCAAAGTGAACTGAGTAGATTAGGTGGTATACATTTTCGTGCCATCTTAACATCACGGTTACGTTCTTTTACTTTTTTTTTTTTTTCCTGTTTGATTCATATTATTTTCCTTAGTTAAAAGGTTAAAAATATCTTTAAAAAAAATTTATTTGTTTTATCTTAACTTAAGATACATACAATCAATTATTTTTTTATGTTTTTTAAAGGTAATATATTTTAAATTTTTTTATAAAAATGATAAGATTAAAAAACGTCTTTATATTTTTTTTAGATAATATATTTTAAACTTAATTATAAAAATAATAAGATTGAAAAAAATACGATAAAAGTAGTTTTCTATTTTACCTAAGTAATCTAGGAATTCCTTGACACAAACAGAATCCTTTTTCAAAGGTAGAAACAGTGGAATTAGGCCGAAATGATACAGGCATAAAAATACATAAGCCTAAAGGTTTTAAAAATTTGTAGACAACATTTTTAATGTCAGTTTTATATTTATTAAAAGGTTAATTACTAAAAATGCCTTTTCAAATACCACACAAAACTATCTCTTCCTCAATCTTCCATTTTTCTTTTTCTACCACCTCATCAACGAAGACCAGGCACGTGGCCTATGAATCCCTCAGCGACGACTCTTTCTGAAACTTCGGTCGCAACTTCATCGGCAATGCGACGGTCTCCGATGGCAAAAAATCAGGAAGATGATATTGTCGTCGTCTCAACAGCATCACATTCGACTCAATGGCATCTCATTTGGCCTCAACATAATGCCACCACAAGCCCGCTCAGACTCTCCACCGCTCTCCTCCTCCTCCTCGCGCAGATCATCCACGACTACGAATACAGCAAGTATGACTCAACTGGGTGGCTTTCAAGTTTCAGCCTTGCCGGAGAGCGTCATAGCATGCTTCGTGGATGAGAATGAGAGAGATATGGAGGGGAAGAGAGAGAAAGAGAGGAGAGAGGGGGGCCTGAGAGCTTAACAGAAAT
Source organism: Artocarpus heterophyllus (assembly GCA_025403435.1). Classification (NCBI taxonomy): domain Eukaryota; kingdom Viridiplantae; phylum Streptophyta; class Magnoliopsida; order Rosales; family Moraceae; genus Artocarpus; species Artocarpus heterophyllus. Next base: position 10,186,789 of record CM046348.1, on the reverse strand, counting down.
AGAAAGGAAGATAAGAAATAAAGGGTAAATTAGTAAAATAAAAAATTTTAGTAATCTTTGATAAATGGGCTAATTAATTCCAAATATATGAACAATTGATGATTGCATTTTTTTTAAAACCTAGGGAAATGGATAGCATAAGTTCTCCTGAATGAAAGAAAATAGCATTTCTTAAAAAAAAAAAAAAAGAAGTTAAAATCTCACATTTACCCTTATTTCTTCACTTACAATCTTCTAGATCCCTATTCTTCAAAACCCTAATTGGACACGTCCTTCTTAATGACTCGAGAGTTGTTGTCTTCAGATTGCTAACATTCTCGACAATGAAGAGCAGATGATGTATGTCGGTGACGAAGTGCTGGAAGAACTCGACATGAGCGGTGTCGGATAACGCGACTACATCGAGCTGTTCAGGAGACTCTATTGCTCCACGTTGCAGCGGATCATTGCTCAGTGCTTGCAAAACGTATGGCGGTAAAGAGAGAGAGTCAGAAAGGACGAGAGATTTGGGGGGAGAAAGAGGCGTAAGAAATTGTTAGGGTTTTGTAATTTAGGGGTACAGCTCCGGGCTGGAAAATTGGTATACTTCGAAACAGAAAACTATCGAGGGGTTTGAATCCCTCTCTCCTTTTCTTGGGAATGTTACTGATAAATATAAAATTCACATTAAAATGCTATAAATTTATTTTTTTTTTTCAAAATTATGCTATTAATTTTTATTTCCTCTTCAAAATATGTTGTTTCCCTCCTCTTGTCTTTTTTTAAAAAACTTTTTAAAGTGAACAACATGTTTTAATTCCTTTTTAAAAATTCTTGTTTTAATCTTTCAGGGAAAAAAACTTTTAAAAACATCTTTCTGTAAAAAAAACATGTTTTAAAATATTTGGGGTAATTACATATTTATTTTCTAAGTACAGGAAAATTAAATTATTTATATTGTATTTATTTACTTCAAATATTTTAATATATTGTTTACTTTCTTAATTTTAAAAAAATGTTATTTACTGCAATTTTGAATAGTTAATAATAATAAGGAAAAATATGGGAACGCCATTCTTAATTATTTTTCTTAGTTTCGTGCCATTAATATTTCACTTTTAATTGTGCACTTATTAGTTTTATGTTTTGAAGAATAATTAACATTAATCTAAGAATATCATAAAGAAAGATACTTTATACTCTTCATTAGAGAGACATTTCTCTCGTTCTCCCCATTCTTATCTACTAGACTAGTAAAGAGGAAAGATTTTTTGAGCAATATTATACATATAAATTTATCTATTAGTTTATATCCATTTGTATGCAAATTGAGTTAGTTAGGCCTAGAACCACTTCTAAAAAGCTTGTTATGCATTTATATTACTTTCTCATAAGTTTAGAAATTGACACATACCACTTATTGACAACAAAAAATAAAGTTTGCCTTCTGTTACAACAGCCCACACCCTAAAAAATCAAAATTAATTATGTCTTTATATTTTTTTGAAAGTGGTATGCTTTAAATTTTTTTACCCAAGCGACTGAGTTATTTAATTATTTAGTATGTATTACTAGTCATTTAATATAATAAGTTCAATAATTTTTAAACTGAGTTTAATAAGTGATTTTTAACATTCAACAACTATTTTTTCTTGAGGATAAAAATTTCAACATTTAGCCTGAATGTAGTGCTTACCTACCTTGACACTAAACAATGAACCTGCTAACAAAACATTCATTTTTTATCCCTACAAACCAATAATGTCAAATATTCTATGTATAAATCAAGGCCAAGTCGAATATCAGCGTCCCACCAATGGACTTTTTTTTTTACTTTATTTATTTATTATTAGCTCTTGTTGAAAATCAGTTCCATTATGATTAGTTATCAATAACAAAATTATTTATGGTTACAACTTGTCATTTTTCAGTCTTGTATGCCGTTTTGTTTAGTCGGTTGTGTATAATAGGAGCTGGTCTATATTGTTGTAATATATATATTGAGAAACATAAGGAAAAGAAGAATAGAACGAAGAAAATTCAAAATGGAGAGCTCATCAAAAAATCTAGTGAGAGAGAGAGAATACTAGAAAGCAAGAAAGATTGTAGAGTAAGAGAGAGGAAATTTCTCTCTTGGGTTCTTTTTGTATTTTCTCTAGGATAAAATCTAGATAGGGTGGTGAGTGAGTGAGTGAGTGAAATTGATTGAGTGTGCAATCTCTAATTCTGAAGATTAATAAAAGAGCAGATCGAATTCCCAAAGGGAGTTCACGAGGATGTAGGCACAAATTGGCCGAACCTCGATAAACTCTTGTGTTTGTTCTTTGTCTGGTTGATTTTCTTGTCATCATTGTATAACAGTGGCATGAGAGCTGGGCTTTAAGCTTGACCACTTCTATTCTGATTGAGAGGGATTAGAATTCAAGAAGATCTGGAAGACACGGGAGCTCAAAATTTGGGTGTGGCTTTAGAGATACCACCCAGTTTGGATTCACCCATCAAAGAACAAGATTCAAGGAGTAAAACGATAGAAATCATCGCTTCAATCAATCTAGTCATAAGCAACATGAAAGTGAAAATTGAGAAGTTCGACGAGTCTGGCGACTTTCGAATTTGGAGGAGAAAAGTGAAAGGGCTTCTTGCCCAGCAGAAGGTAGTTAAGGCATTAGAAGATCTAGTACCATTTCCAAAAGGTTTCTCCAAAGACCAGAAGCAAGAATTACTTGAAATGGCAATAGGTACAATAATCTTCCACCTTACTAATTCAATTATATGGCTTGTGGATAAGAAAGACACCCCTGCAAAGATTTGGAATAAACTTGATGAATTATTCCAAAAAAAAATCCTTGACAAACAAGATCTTTCTTAAAGAAAGATTATTTGGATTTAAGATGAGCATGAGACAAATCTAGATCAAAATCTTGATGAATTCTTGAGGATCAATATTGAATTAGCCAACTCAGGGGAAAATGAGGCGTTGAGTGATGAAAATCAGGCCATTATCCTTTTGAATTCCTTGCCCAAAATCATACAAGGAAGTTGAGATTGCCATCAAGTATGGCAGGACATCCATCACATTAGAAGAAGTCTTGTTAGCCTTAAGGTCTAGAAATTTAGAACTTAAATCAGAAAAAACAATTGTCCTCTACAAGTGGCGAGAATTATTTTGCAAGAGGAAGGAGCTTGCAGAGAAATGGTTTTCAACGAAGCAAAAGAAACAGTAAGCAAAAGGGAGGTCAGGTTCACGGAGACCAAATGGGTCCAAGAAATGCTATCACTGCAACAAGATTGGTCATATCAAGAAGGAGTGCTATGCCTGGATCAGAAAAAATAAGGAGAAGAATGGTGCAAACAATGAAGAACAAGATTTAGCAAATTTTGGGGATGGTTATGACAGTGGAGAGGTTCTTGCCACATCACCTAGTGTAGAAAGGCATGACTGGATTCTTGACTCAGGGTGCACTTATCATATGACCTATAACAAGGAGTAGCTCTTGGATTTCAGCAAGGTAAATGGAGGCAAGGTAATGATGGGAGATAGCCATACATGTCAAGTAGAAGAAATTGGCATAGTTACTTTCAAGATGTTCAATGGCTCTATGAGACACTTGAAAGAAGTCATATTAGTCCCAAGTTTGACCAGGAATTTAATCTCCTTGGGTATGTTAGATGATGTAGGTTACACTATTAAAACAAGGGAAGGGAAGATGAAAATTTGCAAAGGATCCCTGGTTGTGATTAAAGGTTAAAAAAAGGATGGTCTTTACCATTTAATTGGAGATACATTAACAGGCAAGAATGTAGTAGTGACAGCCCCTGAAGGTACTTGTGCAGTAATATGGCATAGGAGACTTGGTCACATTAGTGACAGAGGCCTTCAAGAAATGCAAAATCAAAAGCTTATTGGCAAAGGAAAAATAAATAAAATTAACTTCTGTGAATACTGTGTCTTGGAGAAGCAACACAAGCTTAGATTCAAGGTAGGGAAACATGAGTCCAAGTCCATTGTGGAGTACATTCATTCAGACCTATGGGGCCTAGAGAGTATACCAACACACGGAGGAAAGGAAAGCACTATTGCTAACCCTGTAGGTACAGTTGAAAATCAAGTAAACCTTGGTGCATTTGAGCAACAACAAGATGATGACAATATGGCTCATGTGGAGCCAAATCAACATTTAGAAGACCCTACCCTACATGAATCAGGTGGAGCTGATGATATTAGTGAACCAAATTAAAGGAACTAGTGCTAAAGTGTAAGAAGAAACACAACAACCTGTGCATAATCAAACAACAGAGACATTAAGGGACTACAATCTAGTTAAAGACAGACAAAATAGGGTAATCAAACCAACTCAGAGGTTTGGGTTTTCTACTCTAACTGATCTTATAGCTTATGTTTTCCTCACAACCATGGAGTTCAATAAAATAGAACCTGAAAGTTATCAAGAGGCAGTGAGCTGCAAGGATTATAAGCTTGCAAGGGTTCACACAAAGAGAAGGGGTAGATTTCAATGAAATCTTTTCTCCTATGGTGAAGTACAAGACTATTTGAATCATGCTTTCCTTAGTGACTCAGTTTGATTTAGAGTTGGAGCAAATAGACGTAAAGACAACATTTTTACATGGAGAGCTGGATGAGATTATATACATGGAGCAGCCAGAAGGGTTTGAGGTAGAGAAGGACAAAGATATGGTCTATATGTTGAAAAAATCATTATACTGGCTTAAGCAGTCTCCAAAACAGTGGAACTTAAGGTTTGATACCTTTATGTCTTGGCAAGGTTTAGCAAGGTTTTCTCGAAAGTTCCTATGATCCGTGCTTGTACTTTAAAGGGGGTAATATTTTAGAAGCTGAATATCTACTATTGTACGTAGATGATATGCTATTGATCAATAAGGAGAGAAGAAAAATTGATTAGATGAAGAAGATACTACAATCCAAGTTTGACATGAAAGATCTTGGGGCAGCTAGGAAAATTTTGGGAGTAAATATTAAAAGGGGCAAAAGGAATGGAACCATGTTCTTAAGTCAGCAAGGGTACCTACAGAAGTTGGTGAACAAGTTTGCTATGACAGGTTCTAAACCAACACAGCAGCCTTTAACAAATCAGTTCTAGTTGTCTAAACAATAGTGTCCCACAACCAAAGAAGAAATGCAAAGGATGGCAATGGTACCTTATTCTAACGCTGTTGGGTCTGTGATGTACTTTATGGTATGTTCTAGACCAGATCTTGCCTTTGCTATCAGTGTGTTAAGCAGGTTCACGTCTAATCCTGGTTATGAGCATTGGAGGGTTATGAAATGTCTATTGAGGTGTATTGCAGGAATTAAAGAGGCTGGTTTATGTTATAAGGGGCATGGTACAGAGGTTGTTATTGTGGGATACATTGACTCAGACTATGCTGGGGACAAAAACAGTAGAAAATCGACATCAGTATATTTTTTCTTAGTAAGTGGTAATTGTGTGAGTTGGAAATCACAATTACAATCCATAGTAGCTTTGTCTTGTATAGAAGCTGAATACATGGTAGCCACTGAAGCAATAAAAGAGGGTCTTTGGACGTAAGGAATGCTACAGGAATTAAAGACATGTAAGTGAATAGCTACAGTGTATACAAACAGCCAAAGTGCACTACATTTGTGCAAGAATCCTGTATATCATGACAGGACAAAGCACGTAGAAGTCAGGTTTCATTTCATTTGAGAAAAGGTCACTCAAGGACTGATCAAGATCGAGAAAGTGTCAACTGAAGATAATCCAGCTGATGTAGGAACCGAGGTGATTACTCTTAACAAGTTCAAACATTGTCTGAACTTGTTAGGAATTGATAATGGTTGATAGAAGATGGAATCGAGCTAGGATCCTGGGAGGACGATCTGCTTAAAGAATCATATGAGAACCGAGGTGGAGATTGCTGAATTAGTTCTAATATGATTAGTTATCAATAACAGAATTAGTTATGGTTACAACTTGTCGTTTTTCAGTCTTGTGTGTTGTTTTGTTTAGTCGGTTGTGTATAATAGGAGCTGGTGTATATTGTTGTAATATATATTGAGAAACAGAGCGAAAAGAAGAACGGAACGAAGAAAAATCAAAATGGAGAGCTCATCGAAAAATCTGGTGAGAGAGAGAGTACTAGAAAGCAAGAAATAGTGTAGAGTAAGAGAGAGGAAATTTCTCTCTTGGGTTGTTGTTGTATTTTCTCTAGGATAAAATCTAGATAGGGCAGTGTGTGAGTGAGTGAAATTGATTAAGTGTGTAATCTTTAATTCTGAAGATTAATAAAAGAGCAGATCGAATTCCCAAGGGGAGTTCGCAAGGACACAGGCACAAATTGGCCGAACCTCGATAAACTCTTGTGTATGTTCTTCGTCTGATTGATTTTCTTGTCAGCATTGTATAACAGTTCTCAAACAAGACCACTAATGATAAACCAAAATGCTACAAATAATTCACCCAAAAAAAATAAGCAAGATTACAAATAAAATCACGGAAAACTTCAAACAAAATAAAATGTACATATATAAATAAAAAAGAATACCTTAATGAGTTTTTTCTTTTATTATTTTTTGAAGATAGACTATATTACGTTTTGTTCCTTCTCAATAGACTCTAATAAGTTGGTTATGTACGTACTACGTAGTGTGCCATTCGTCCTCAAAAAACCAGAAAATTAATTTCATATATAAGCCTTGGCCTATGTGTTGTACGGCTGTACCTTATCCAAAATTTGTTTTCCCGAAACAAAAGCAAAAACAATAGAGGCTGGAAAGTTTCGTGGGACTTCTTTGCAGGAAACCAACAAATTTTCAAACAAATCCGCTCTCAAGATGAACAACACAAGTCAATTACATATAAAACACTACAGCCAAATGAAACCAGAAAAACATAACAAAAATAGTATTTTGCATGGATGAACTTGCCAATTCCAACGTTAACCAAGTATTTACATGTAGTGCTTGCTCTGTTGCGGCCAACATCTTGGTCCGGTGTCGAGCAAAATCGTTGGACGAATTAGCCACCATGTTTTTGCCTTACTCTCAAGGCGAGAGAAGGAGCAGCGCTGATAACCCCTCTTGTGATACTGCTCATGCTTAAGGCGTTGCTTCAGCACACTCCAATGGACGCTGCCCAAAGTCCACACATGTATGCAATAGCGTCTCAGTTGGTGAAGAACACTTTATGTTTGGAGGCGTTGAGCGTGTTGGAAGCCCTGCTGCAGAGCTGCAGCTGAGCCTGGACCATTTGAGAATGAAAAGGATCCATAAAGTTATAACACCACTACTCACAAAACTGCTAGTATATAGTGTATTTTTTAAATTAGTTTCTACTATTTTGTTAGTAACGGGATTATAACCTGATACGGTTGAATAAGATTGCTCTTTAAGAACAAGATCGGAGGCTACAAGAAGATCCTTATGCCGCAGACCTCATCCAAGGCTTGCAGTGGGCCTCTACAGTACAATATGGGATAAGCTATTGGGACTGTTTCCACATCCGCGCCTGGCAAATCAAATGACTCCGGGTTGCTGCCCAGAGAAGTGGCTTCGTAGAACACACATCTAAGAACTGGGCGTGTGCTGTTAGCTGCAAGCTAGGCAAGAGAAGGGAATACCCAAGGTTGGTAACCCATAGCCTTTCGGCACATAAACATTATTTTAACTAAGAAATCCAAATTAAGTTGCTTTCACTTATTGGCAATCAACAAATGTGACTAACTAGTAAACGGAAGGACGATAAAAAGATCGGCTAAACAAATAAAGATATTTGTATTTCAACTGACATAAATCCTTCCACAATAAATTACAGTGCAATTTATAGAGGAAAAAAAAGGATAATTGAATTCCGGCTGCATGGCACACTTTTTTACACTTAAGTAACCTTTTTACACTGATCAAAGGATCCCTCTTGTTTTACTCATTAAGCCTTCTTAGAAAACTTTTTGATTTTATATTAGAAATCCGCTGGACTCGGCCAAGCAGATTTCTTCGTTGAGAAGACGACCAGAACTCCCAGCAAGGTTTCTGTAGAAAGCAACTGACATGGGAGATCATCATCAATCACCCCTCATGCGGTGAAGCGTTTTTCTTGAACAAGGCATAGGCATCGCTGTAAATGGCAACCAGGCTTGAGAACACGGCAAGGACAATCATGAATGCACACAACACCTTGTCCTTCTTTGTTGCTATATTGTGCCGATCTCTGAATCAACAAGAGAAATAACAAGAACATTAACCAAACAGGAAGAGTGAAAAAACAATGTCCCTAACATTTCACTATCAAGAAAAGTTACGCTATTATTTTCTAAAAATATTTTGCCCTATATATAAAGTAACACTACTGCTCTGATTGATATAAGTGAAAAGTGGAGGGAAAGAAAACATTGAAAGAATTTTGAAATGGAAATTGACATGATGGGGTATTTGATAGAAAAGAAATTAGAATGGAAAGGAAACATAGGTAGAAGAAATGACATGTGGATCCTACCAAAATTGATCGCTCTAAATATGAATGGATTTTATGAGAAAAAAGTTTAACCACAATGCAAAGAATGTGAAGTTAATGATTTGTCCTTCTTTTTTATAAAATTCCAACAAAAAATTTAAGCACCAAATTAGAAAAATAGCTAAATAATAGTGGGCAAAATGATAATTGTATTAATAGTAGTTTTTTCATTCCTCTAGGTTTTCTTGCAATACCAAACAAAAGAAAATAAAATCATTTTCTTTCACCTTCGCATACCAAACAAGTAAAAGGAAAATCAACATCTTTTCTTTCCCTACATTTTTCTTTCCTTTATAATTTTTTCTTCCCTCTTATTTTCTTTCCTTCTTACCAAAAGGAGCATAAAGTAGATGTGTTTGTAGTATGGAACTGTTTTAATTTTGAATAAATATATTTTTATGTTACTTGAATGTAATTTTGGTGTATAAATGTAGACTTAAAGCTATAAAATGTTACGTGTTGATTTTTAGATGCAGGTTGACTGAAAGTCTCGTGTCACATGGGTCATGAGTTAGGGTGGTTACCATCAACCTATGTTAGGAAGGGTCATATTAGTATTGGGATTTTTCTTTTTGTATATGTTGAATCTCCTCTTGGTACAGACACGACTTGCTGACACGAATTGCTACCTCCAATAGATTGCTCTCCAAGCATTAACAATCAGGATAGAAGTAGAGAAAAGTTTGGAATGAAAGAAAAATGAAAATTAGAACACTCACCTGAGAGTAACTGCAGCTGGGAAGATGAACCCGATGCAGACTGCAGTAGTTGCTCCGGTGAATTGGAAAGCATCCCAGATGCTGGGAATGAAGTTTGCACCCAAGAAGATAAGAGAAATGAGGCCAACAGTGACAAATGCAAATCTTGTGTTGCACAGAACCAAGGGCCTTGACAAGGGAATGAGAAGGCCATCCAAGTTGAGTCTCAGCGGGTAGAAGACGATTGGAAATACGAGCATGAGGTGGCCGACATAGCTAACACGAACAGCATCATTGAGGATGGAACTGTATGGAATTCCAAGATCGGTGTCGAAGTTCGCAAGCACATCATCAAGAGTTCCGTCACCAAATAGAAGGAACCCAAAAATGCTTGTCATTGTGTACACAGTGGAGCACAAACCAAGCGCAGTCTGGACAACTGCCTTTATCTGTGTAGAATCTTCAAGTTCATTGTCAATGCTGTGAACTGCAAATGAAAAACGCTCGGGAAGATTAGTACTCCCTATTTTAATCCACCTTAGTAAAGGTCCAAACAAGTATTAAGGACAGTCTTCAAGTAGGTTTTCTTGGATTTTTATGTTATCTTCTGCATACATTGAAATGCCCCTTGCTCTCTATTTGCCATGTGGCACTCCTCCTTTTTGTTTTTTGGTAAAATTTCTCAAATATATCCATCCATACTCCAACATTCTTTTTTTTATTGCAGTCATCTCAACTACTATTTTTTCATAGTACCTCTCAAATAATTTTCTATCTAATATATTTTTGTTCAATATCAAGCTCATTACCAAAATAAAAATGATAAGACATGTTTTGCTACTCTTTGCAATGTGTTATAAGTGTCAAAGACTCGCTCTCTCTCCTTTTCTTTTCATCTACTTTTCTTTCTTTATCCTCTTTTTTTTTCATACTTTTTTCTTTTATATAACATTATATCCCCTCTCTTAATTTTTCTTTTTTTTATTCCTTGTATGTATTCCAAGACGTGTGTTCATGTCTATAATAGATCATTGTACTCTATATATACATATATACATAATGAGTGGAATATGCACACACGTAGCGTGTATTTATGACTAGTTCTTATAAAAGTAGGAAGTATTTAACTAACTTTTTTTATTTGATCAACCTAAAATTCTTAGAAAAGGGTAAGATAGTGGGTAATTAGCAACAAGTAATAGTTTGCATACCATTGAAGTGGCAGATATATGCTGTGACCAGAACGGGGACAACTGTGAAGAGCTTAATAGCTGACGACAAATTGGTAACATCAGGAAGCAATCGCGGCATCATAACTCCTCCACTAACCAACTTAACAATTGAAATTCCAATAGTTATTACAAGAAATACAACCGCCAATGCAACTGATAATGCAGACGTGAATCTCAAAGAACCTGCGGCAAAAAATTGTGGTTAATAATCTCTTGTATCTTGGAAAATATGTATATATATCCGTACATTTACTCATCAAGAGAACCAAACAATGAGTGGTTGAAAAGGACTAGTATTTGCTCATGCATTATCAGAGTCGAAAATGACATGGTACAAATTCACAACTTAATTACAATGAAGGCAGAAAGGGACAGTAAGTTATAAATCCGCACATTTGTTATGAAAATTGTACGATAGAAATAAAGAACAAGAACACACAAATCTACGTAAAAACACAAGACGGGAAAAAACAATGGATAAAAGAAAAGAAAATCACTAAATTCGAAAAAGATTACAAGGCGGTGTTAGGGCAACTAAAAGTCAATAATGTCAAAACCTAATACAATACATCATATATATATATATATATATAGGCCCGATCCCTCAGCTATCACTAGAGATCTTATAAAAAATCCCATATTTATTTTTTCACTATAATTGTTGCACTGCAAACTTTTTTTATCAAACTAAACTGAATTCGGATCACCATACTCTTAACAACAACATTGATAAAGAAAAAAAAAAAAAAAAAAAAAAAAAAGCAAGATAATAGAAAGAAAAATATCCTAGATGTCACACAATAAAGGCACTCCACAGTGCTATCACAAAAAAACATAATTATGATTTAAACATTAAGAAAAAGGCCCATTTCTATTAGTTCGATTCTACATTGAAGTTGCATAAGATATCAAATTAGATTTAGATGCTAAAGCCATCAGGTAAGAAATCCCAAAGGATATTGATCAAATTAAACAGACTATTTCCAATGAAGGGACAAAGACTAACCAATTCTCTTGAAGCTTGCCAATGGAGCAAAGACAAAAAGTGTTGTGAGAAGAAGCACAAAGAAACGCCCATTCCACCAGTGCTCTCCAAACCAACCTTCAAGGAGACCCGAGTGGTGAACTCCACTCGCGGAAGTCCCAGAAAGCACATCACCTTCAAACAACACAACATAGTTAAACACAAAATTAGAGATTTCCCTACTTTCCATGTAACAAATACTGAATTTTTTGAATCGTCCTTACCTATAATAATCATATACACAATAAGTACTCCCACGTTGTTAACCAAAACACAGACTTGCAACAGAACTTTCCCATACTTTCCAAAGGCATCTCCCATAAGGCCTCCATAAGAACTTGCCTTCCCTGCCCTGCTGAACCGAAGCAGCAAGTCAATGGAAGTCTCAGTCAAAAAGGCCATGCAGATGATGAGAGCAACCCCAAGGATAAGACCCAAAACCTTCATGGTGGCAGGCAAAGCCATGATTCCTGCCCCAACAATTGTGGTGGACAAATTGAAGACGGCACCTGAAAAGGAAGCTCCATTGAACTCATCAAACCCACCATCATCATCATGGCTTTTAGGCAACAAAGGGGCTTTCTCATCAACCACCGCTCTGCTCTTCCTAGACTTCCTCTCCTTTTTTTGTGCAATGTTTTCAATCGTCATGTTTATGAGATTTCCTTTCTCAACAAATAATAAAGGCTTCAACTTTGTGATAGAAGGGAATCTACAAAAGCATATCAAAACCCCTTCCTGGGATTTGCTTTCAACGAGTTGACTCTTCTGAACAAAATTCAGATTAGATTAGAGATCTAAGGGATTATCCATAAATGTACTCTTTTAAAAGTCGCTTTTTTATAAATGTTGCACGCGTTTTATACACGACACAATTTAAATATAAGTGAAATATAAATTTTTTATCCTTTTTTTTTTGAAAATTTTTTTAAAAAATATGGTATAACATTTAATTTTCTTTAAAGATAATAATAATAGATTTCTCGGGATTTACAAGTATTCAAATCCCTAAAAAATGAAAGGGACTAAAGGAGAAAACTTTGCTCAGGAAAAAAAGAAAAGAAAAGAAAAGAAAAGAAAAAATTGTGGGCTTTTCTATTTATTGCAACCCACAAAATCTTACCAGAAATCATACTCCAAAACCCAAAATTTGAAACAAACAAAAAAAATCCTGCTGAAAATCAAAGAAATCGGTCTTGAATGTAAAGGGTAGAAAATTACCTGTGAAATGAATCAGGACAAAACAGAAAACATCCAATTCGTTTGAAATCAACCAATAGTGAAGGAGAACTGGAGCAAAACCCAAGAGAAAAAATACCTTAATAAATTATCAGATATAACGTAAACCCAAAAAATCAAAGCTTGAAATAGAAGATTTAAGAGAGAAGCAATGAAGGGAAAGAAAAAAAATGATCAGGGTTCCTAAAATTCTTAAGGTGGAAGTTTGATTTATAGAGGGAAAAGGAAAGATCAAAGAAAGAACAAGAGACACCCAACGAAAGTTGGTGTTGTTTTACAATTTCAAATAAAACAAGTCAGTCCAGGTCTATTATCTAAACCAAATGATTTGCGTAGCCCTTAGATTTGAACGAGTCAACGATTAAAAGATGACGTACCAAACTAAAATACATTTCCTACATATAATTCTAACATTTGTTCTTAAAAAATATTAGAGAAACAAAAAACTTTAAGTGGGCCCAATCGTCTTTCAGTTCTCTGAGCAATCATTTCCATGGATTCCGATCTCAAGGAAACAAATGAACAAATATAAAACAGAGTATAACAAAGAACACATTAGCTAAATTTAGCATCAAATAAAGAAAAAGAAAAAGAAGAAAAGCAAGCAAAAAAGAAAGGTATACGATGTCGAACAAGTTAAGCAGAAAGATAGAGGAAGGAGAGAAATGAAACTCACTGTTTTTGGCGCTACGCGGTGGGCTGGGAACGCCGTAGAGCATCACGGAGCCATCGACGATGGCAGCGACATGGAGGGAGTGGTGAACGCCGTCGTCGGCATGTTGAAGGAAGTGAGCTCAGATATGGCTTGAGGGGAAGGAGAGACGCATGAGTGGAGACGACCGTGAACAGTCGCCGTCGGCGGTGCTCGTACAAAGGGCTGGCGGCGGGAACTTTGGATGGGGTAGAATGTAGATGATTTTTTTTTTGGTTTAATGATTTTGTAGCTTTTTTTTTTTTTTGGCCCTGGAAGTGGAAAGTGAGTTTTATTCCAGATGAGTAATAATTTTGTAGGTTTTTTTTTCACATGTCAATATTTTAAATAATTAATTCATATCCCCTCAAAAAATAATAATTAATTTATATATTTTTATACCATTTTATATATTGAGAAATATTTAAATAGGGTATTTTTAAGAAAATTTACTTCCATAAGAACAAATTAGAGAATATATTTTGATTTAAAAATAGTTATTGGACGAGTTGTGTAAAAAATGTTTTGATAAACTAATTAATTTGAGATACATTTGTGAACAATGCTTAATAGAATCAACCAAAAAAAAAAAACTATTTTAAGAAAATGTATCGGAAAAAGTTAAAAGGTGTTTTTAACAAAAAGAAAAAAAAATTGGGCACGTTTAAAATATATGTACACGCACTTTAATAGAAGTAAAGGGAAGAAACAAAATTCTTTGAAAGAATCATTGCTATGGGAGAAATCTTTGTGATGATAAGACCATCTAGGAATCTAAATTCCTTTGAACCAATCAGCCGAAGAGACCAGGTACTATTAGGTCGGTCATTAGTCGAGCAATGGCCAATCTTAGGCCAAGTAGCATTCATTGGCCGAGCACTGACCAACCTTAGGTTGAGGACCGCCCACCCCTTACGCCAACCATCAGTCTTAGGCCAAGCACTTGTCATTTGTCGAGCACCGAGCAACCTAGGCTGAGCACCAGCCAACCTTAGGCCGAGCACCGATCCTTTTGCCAAGCACCAAGCACCCCTAGGCTAAGCATTGACCTATCCTAGGCCAAGCACCAACCACCATATACCGAGCACTAATCATAGGCCGATTATAGGCTGAGCACTGATCTTACATTGAGCACTGACCGACCATAGGCCAAGTGCCAACCTAACTTGGCCAAAGCAACCATAAGGAACAACTCCGTAGTACCAGCCACATGATTAAACCCCAACCAGTTTATACGATAATAGATCATACCCAAAGACCACCATATGACACCATCTCAACTCTCCGTTGGGCAATCCTCATTCTCTGGAGATCGTGACACATCTCACTAACCACCTAGGCTCTATATAGTAGTACACTTAAGTCACGGGCCAAACCCAATCTATGCCCACGAGCATTATTCCTTAGCCTACTCTGTCTCTTCTTTTGCTCTTCCTAATTAGAACACTGATTTAAGCGTCGGAATGCCCTTGGCTGACATCACACTTGTGTTCCCTTACTCCAAGGCATTCTCTCTTCTTGTAGATCCAAACAGACCAAGTAAAACCGGGTAGAACAAGAAACCCAACCACCATGCACCCCCATATGCGGTGTTATGCCGATCTCTAGCATCAACATTTGGTGCTAAAAGGAGAATATCGTGCCTTTCTAGCAACCTCATCTCTCCCCCAACCATTCCTGGGATAGTCAGAAGACTAATGGACTAGAAGGCCACCTAACTAAGTGTTGAACTAAAGAAAAGGATCGGGTCTGACTAGGATGTTAGCACAAGAATAGCTACCTACAAAGAGGATGAATTAGGTTTTTAGGAACTTTTACAATTATTGAAAATTTTTAGATTAAATACTCAAGTAATAAGCGCACAAATAGAATACGAGTGAAATACAAATTGTAGAAAGTAAAAGGAAAAGGAAAGAGGAGTGCAAACGTTATTTATAATGATTCGATAAAATACCTACTTCTACTGTCATCGAGCAAGACCTTACCTCAATCTCTTAGACTATCTTGGCCTTCTTTTAGGCACAATCACTCCAAGTATAAATTGGTGACTTGTTTACTCGAGGCTTACCACAACCTCTTACAATCCGCCAATTTTACGATGATTGGCTAACCAAAACAACCCCAAATTTTACAAAGGTCTTAAAAACCTAATTCACTCAGATTACAAGGATATGGACTTTTAGGCTCACGTCTCATAACTCCTAGAAAGGCTTAGCTTACCATATGAAGTTCATTAGAAGATGATTAAGCACACAAAGAAAATTTTTAACAAGTTTGGCTCAAGAATGATTAAAAAGCTTATTGAACACTTAGAAATGAACACAAGGATGTTTCTTGGTGTTCTTAGATGTCAAAAACTTAGAAATGAGGCTATTTATAGGCGAGAACCCTAAGCTAGCCATTTATAGCCATTTGAAACGTACTTGTAACAGCTAGAAAATTAGCCATTAGATAGTTCGGTCGACCACTATATGTATAGCACGGTCGATCGAGCTGTTGCTAGAACCAGCCCATTTAGGGCTGATTTGATCGATTGGATTATATATACCCTAGTCGATTGGGGTTTGTCAGCAAGCGTAGTGCCATAATTGGTTTTTAAAAGTTTAAAGACAATTTAAAATGATTTCTAAATCAATTCCAAGTCTTGAAAACAAATGAAATCATGTAGAAACAATTTAGAACATAATTTAAAGACTTACAATATATATTCAATATAGAATTTAAAACTTTTAAAATCAAGTTTCAGAAAATTGAAGCAATAACTTGAGCTAATTGAACTTAAGAAAAACTATATACATGCTTTAACATCATACAAGCTAAGAAATAATATGTTAGACATATTCTTCATGCTTATTGATGCTATTTCTTTCAACCTCACGCTCTCAGTAAATTTGATCCGTCTTTCTTTTAATTTCTTCTAAGACTTGATGAAGTTTCTTCAAATATCTTGAAATGCTAATAATAACACTAAATGGTTCTACTAAGTTTTATTTGCCCCCACTACTAAGTTTGTTAATGGGTTTTGACGTTAAATTACTCTCAAAATATGACAAATTGTAAACACAATATCTAGCAGCAGTATTGTGTTCTATAACAAAATACGAAACTTAGAAATTTCTAGAGATTTAATAAAATACATGGGTGTCATTTCATGGATAGATACAATCGTTGCAATCTATGCAACCTTTCATATAAAGGTATCATTTCATGAAATAATGCAATTAGTACAACCGATATGCCGTTTGTAATAGACATATGAAAGTATACAACTAAACAATGCAACGGTGCGAAACAATTCAAATCACATATCTCAAAAATATTAGCATTTTCAAGCCGGCGGCGCTCCGGCCTCAACTTCAAACGCCGTGGCCTCTATGCGGATTCCAAAGCACTAAGAAAATTGATACTTTTTTTATTTTATTGTATGATCTTTGTCTTTATACATTTGAGAGACATATAACAATCCCTCTTACAAACATCAATGCTACCAGTAATATCTATCAATATAATATAAAATACAGATAGATAGATTATAGATGGATAGATATCAGAAATCCATTTTGATGGAAAAAAATAAGCACTATCTGCATTACTTTTCTCAATCTCTTTTATACTATCTTTATTCATTATCTAGCACGTAGACTCTACTATTTTATTTTCTACTTAAATAATAATTTGTAACATTAGTAGATTTCATGTGTTGATTGAAGAGGATAAAAGAGCATGAAAAAGAGAACATTATCAACATTAAAAAAGGATAAATACATTTTTGAAAAACCTTTTTTTAGCCCCAACGGGCTGTAACCGAGGCCTCTAATAGAGGTAGGATCCACCGGGCTACAGCCGGCTGACGCCGAATACCAATGCTCCACATTTTTATGTGCAGAAATCAAGGCCTGGGTCCAGTGGGCCCACACCACGATGGTGTGTCCGTTCATGGGTGATGAGATTGACTGAGGTTGATGTATGGCCCAATCCCCAGCCATTAGCAACAAAGCAAATTCACCCCCTCATAATTGCAAGACAAACAAACAAACATGTGGTGCAGATTCTCCTTCTGATGTCACTAGAATTTAGAATTCCAAAAACTGGCAATTCTGATTTGTCATCTGGCTTCTGTTTCCACCAATATAACATTTCTAATTATTTGCATTACAATCAATGCATGTAAAATCACATTTTTTACATATTTTAATCCCTTGTCTTCAACAAATCATTTTGATCCGCTAATGAAAGAAACAAGTTAAAGTTAAACTAATAAGTTTAAGTTCCACCCACCAATAAGCTACCTTGCCTACATTTCTTGTGTTCCATCTGACACATGGCACATTCTCAGCCTCGTGTTAATATTATTATAAAACCAAAATATTTTTCTGCTAGTTTTAATTTTTTATTCTGTTATTAATAGTAAGTTAATCATTTTCCTCCCCATGATTAAGATGGTAAACTGACTAATTATGGGGGGTTATCAGAGTGGTTAAACAATTTTTCTGGTTCAAAATGCTATAATATAAAAAAACTTTACACTGTAATAATTTATTATTTTTTATTATAATATATAAATGTTTTATATTATTTAACAACTATTTTATGGTTTTAATCACGATTGTCAAACACCCTAACTTAGCATGATTGATTTACTTTTGAGAAGCTAGTTGATTGGAGGGTTCTTTAATTTATAAAGATATTCCTTTTCAATTTCCATGTTTGTGTTGGATGATAAGCAGTGTTGGATGTGATCCGTTGATCTGATCGGAAAAAATGCATATACCAAATGTCATCTTGTAAGTAATGCTACTACATAGAGCAATATTATATGTTTCCCTAGACTTTTTAAACTAATCAGAGATTTAAATATTAATTTACGACTTACTATTATGAGACCATCTCAACATATGTGCTAAAGCCAATGCTATGCATGGCATCAAAAAGTATCAAATGACATATTTGATGTGATATTTTATGTTGTATTGTAATAGGTAATATTATTTCATATATTACATCAGTTTGTTGTCATAAATATTTAACATGTTTTAAGCCGCAAGCTTTCCCCTTTAAAAAATTAACTTTTAATTTTAAGATGTCAAAGTTGTAATGATTAGATAAAAAATTAAGAAAACAGTCCCTAGTAAAGTTGTGTAAAGTACGCTGTAAATAATCAAACCAAACTAAGAACGTCGATCTGATTCTGCATTATAACTATTTTTTAGCCATTTAAGATCGGATCGGACTCTTTAAAAAAGGTCTGGTTCATTTTATGAAATTTAAGAAACAGTTTGATTGAACTAGACTGTTCTAAATCATATATATTTGAGGAAAATTACCCAAAACATCTTATGATGCCTTATTGGTTTACATGTGCAATCGACACAACAAAAAATAGCACCGGAGAGAGAATCAACACCTTATAGAGACTTATCGAAAGAAATACCATATTTGTCTTCTTTCTTTTTTTTTAACTATGGAAATGTCTAGAACATTCTATATATTTCTTCCAAATACCATGCTTGTTCCTGGTGTTTAAAAATGGTGTAAGAATATGTTTTATTTTTTTAAGTTTGAATTTAAGTTATGTTACTCAAACACGGCAAAAAATTAGTTAAGAACTAAGTTATGTAACATTGACTTCTTACTTGTATATGCAAAGATGAAATCTATGGATTATCCGTGATCCAATATGCACATATCGGACTGGAATTTTCCTAATACAAAACTAATCCATGAGAGTTTTAATCAAAGTTAATCTAATTCAACGAATTGAAATTCATGGATTTACGAATTGGGGTTTAAATTAATTTAAAAAACTAAAAATAAATATTTAAACTAAAAATGTTAACTAATTATTAAATAATTAAAACTAAAAATTAAAATATTTGAGACGATAATACTTATAAAAATAAGCTCAATCTTGAATTGTTTTTTTTTTTTTTTTTTTTTTTAAATTTTAACTACTTAATAGTTAAAATTTTAAAAGAGGCCAAGGTCTTTTGAAAAAAAAAGTTTTAATTACATTAATCTCAAAAGTTTAGTAGACGAGAACATTTAGGCGTCTTTATATAGAATGTGTATAGGGTGAAATTTAGTGTCTTTTTCATGTGTACCCCTTAAATTCGCTTTTAAGATTTCTAGCAAAGAATGATAATAAATATATTCAAAACACGAAAAAAACAAAAAACAAAACAATAAATATATTCAAAACACGAAAAAAACAAAACAAATCAAAAAATTGCTCTTGTCCTAGCAGTTTGCCGTCTCTTTGCTATCCTAAGGTGAGAGGACGTTATTGTCAGCCACAAAACATAGTATCTTTTTAAGGATTATATATATATATATATATATATATATATATATATCGGATTCACATATTACATGGATTAGGATACTCAGTCTGTAATCTAATCCAAGTATATCGAATTGGGAAAATACCAATCGAAAACCAATTCATATTTTTTATAATCCAATCCAATTTGGTGGATTAAATTAGATTGAACAGACAGATCGACGGATTCTTAAACACCCTTAGTTTATATATAATAATCATGAGTTTGCAAAACGTGAATGGACATAGAGAATATTTATATATGCATGATATTTTGCATCCGATTCTTTTAAGTTTTTATTCTTCCCTTGACATGCTTTATGGTATCTTCTATATTGGATGCATAACTTCATACTTAAATAATTTGAAAGGATTGCAATTTTTTTTTTTTTGAAATAGTCATAAAATTCCCTAGAAAATCTTGGAAAGATCAATTAGACCTCTCTTATTTTGGTCCAAAAAATGTAGTTCAAACAGAACCAAAACCATTTTCTAATAGTCCTGCTCTGTCATGTTACAAAGTGGTTCAATCTGGTATTTTTTCCTCAAACTATCAAAGCAGTCAAAATCTCATGGACCCTAGACACCTCTAAACACTAGCAATCAAATGATAAAATTTGACATATGCTATACTTGACCAAATTCACCATAAAATTTTGAGCAAAAACAATTCCCATAAAGTATAATATACATCAATTTAACACTAAAAATAGGACCATATTTGAGAGTATTTTTACTACTAAATTATTAATATTTTCACTATTTTAATAAAACAACAGATATGTTCAATAAACAAGTTATTTATAATTTTACATGTCAATTTTTAACCGATTTCAATTAAGATATACACCACTAGTGAAAACCAGTACTTATATTCGTGATTCAGCCAAAAATCATATCTTAATTGCAAGTATAAAAGCAAGTTGTCACATGACAAGGACAAGAATATTCAGGTATGTTGTTCTTTTTACATGTGAATCTAGATAACATATATGCCATTTTATTGATTGATGTATTTTGAAAAATCACTGAAGTGCCCAAACCAGGAAGAGACGCATGATGATAGGAAATGCGCAGGTTACTTACAAAGCTCTCTCTCTCTCTCTTTCTCTCTCTTGAGATTCTTTACGTAAAACATAGTCCAAGCTTATCTTTATGTTATTGATTGGTGGCCTTTTTTGTAATTTAGCCACCCAAAACATTGATAGGCAGATCACTAGATCGTGTTAAAGAAGCACTGAGGAAAAAACTGTCAAGGATGTGGCCCCAGCTGACCTAGCTCAACTAGTTATCGAAAATTCGAAATTCATCTCACTTGCACGAGATATATCAGACTACACCCTTTTACAGTAGATATATTTTTTGATGGTGTATAGTTTGAAAAGTAAATTTGATCAAAATCATATTAAAAATGTATTTAGCAAACTGTTTAAACTGAAAAAAAAAAAAAGATTCAAATACTATAGTATATGAGAGCCGTCTAAATTCAAACCGATATACCAAATGTAACATAAAATTAAAAAGTGCTCAAATATATTGCTAAGGTAATTTTTTCATGCTCTGCCCTACAGCTGGTAATAAAAAATAAAATAAAAAAAGGAAGTAATTGATTTTATGAACTCGTGAATCATGTGGGGATTGGGCCTATCCGAAGAACAGAAAATGGTCGGTTTTGTGCTTCAAAAGAAAAATAATTAATTGAAAGTGATGGCACACATGGTGGCCCTTTAGCATGATAGTAATTTGGTTTTTTTGACAACAGTGAAACCTTCCTATTGGGTGCTAAATCCAATTATGTTTTGTATATACAGATCAATGATGCCTGTTGTTTGTCGGCCATTCAACTTGTGGGTGTAGTTTGTACCAGCATAGTTGATAACCATTTGACTCCTTATATAGTTGATAACCCCGTTCTCGTTATATAGTTGTAGCTATAACATCTTACAATGTAAAATAAAAATAAGCTATAATGTAATTAGTTTTAATTTTTAGTTTTAATTACATTGTCAAACGCACCAATTAAGGTTGGCATTGGCAATTTTTTTTTT
The DNA here is from genome assembly GCA_025403435.1 of Artocarpus heterophyllus. Taxonomy (NCBI): domain Eukaryota; kingdom Viridiplantae; phylum Streptophyta; class Magnoliopsida; order Rosales; family Moraceae; genus Artocarpus; species Artocarpus heterophyllus. The sequence goes on along the minus strand of CM046348.1, from coordinate 10,165,049 downwards.
TTTTTTTTTTGGAGATGAGGCTTTGGCAAGTTAGCCCCTGCAAAATCAAATACTATTTTTGTTGTTTTTTCATTTGGTTGTATTGTTTTATATGTAATTGCAATTTTAGGTTTATCTTGAGAGCCCTTTTTCTTGAAAGTTTTGCTGGTTTCCCGCGTAGTAGAAGTCCCAAGAAAGAAACTTTCCATTTTTTTTTTGCTTTTGTTTCAGAAAACGAAATTTTGGATAAGGTACAGCCGTACAACATAGAAAACGAGTTTTTTTTTTCTTTTATTTTTTTAAAATTAATTTTTTCCCTTTTTATGAGGACCAATCACATACATGTACGTAGCTAACTTGTCTAACTTCAAAATAAAATAACAAAGAAAAACTTATTATGACCTTCTTTTTGTTTTTGTTTATATTTTATTTTTATTTTTTGTTTTGGCTGGAGCCTTTCCCTGATTTTATTTGTTTTTGTTTTTGGTGAATTATTTGTACCTTTTTTTTATTCGTGGTCTTGTAATTATAAATTCAGCTTTCACATGCCGTGGGTATTTTTCCTTGCAATAACATACCCTTTTACTTTTAAAAACCCCTTGAAAAAAGGGAAAAAAATCTTAAAATGAAGAGTGAAAAAAGAATCTACCACTTTGGTGGAAAAAATATCTATAAAATTTGAGGATCATTTGGTATTATTTTTAAAATAAGTAAAAATATTTTTATTTTAAAAAATAAAAAATTTTAAAAATTATGTTAGAAATATTTTTAAAATTTTTATTTTAAAAAATATATAAAAATATTTTAAAAATTTTAAGAAAAAAACAAACGGTCTCAGATTTCAAAATTAAGTTTTTTTCACAGGTTTAAAAGATAAAAAAATCTCCGATATGTTTTCTTTTCTCTCCCTTCTTCTTTCTTCTTTTTCCTTTTTTTTTTTTTTTCCATTTCTTAATTTTCGAAAATCCCCAAACATCGTAGGCTCTTTATGAATCACGTCACAAGATAACAACTTGACTCGTCTCCATTTTCATTTCTATCCTTTCTTCTGGTAAATCCTCGTCAAAGCCCTTCTTAAGTTCGTAGTTTCATTTCACCAATCCAGTGAGATTTTTTGGCCCTTTTCTGTTTTGATTAATTGCCCAATAAAGACAAAGTTCTTTTTTTGGACAGAGACGTTAATGGTTATGGAAGCACTTCCCCTGTTCACTCACAGTAATTTTACACAATATATGACGCTATTATACAATAATATTATTATATATATTATTTTATTGAAGTGCGGTCGTTGGCTTTGTCCTCATAATTGAAATTGTAAAAGAACGCCAACTTTCATTGCGTGTCTCTTGTTCTTTCTTTGATTTTTTCTTTTCCTCCTATAAATGGAACCTTTACCTTAAGAATTTAACAACCCAGTTCCTTTTTTGCTTTCTTATCATTGTTTCTCTCTTAAATCTTCAATTTCAAGCCTTGATTTTTCTGGTTTACTTTATATATTCTGATAACTCAAGGTATTTTTTCTATTGGTTGTGCCCCCAATTCTCTCTCAAGCTATTTGTTGATTTCAAACGAATTGAGGGTTTCTCCTTTTTCCTGATTCATTTCACAGGTAATTTTGTACCCTTTGTTTCTAACCCTAATTTCTTGGATTTTCAGCAGAAATTTCTGTTCTGTTTGTATCAAATTTTGGGTTTTCGAGTATACTTTCTGGAAAGATTTTGTGGGCTTCAATCAATAGAAAAGCCCACAACTCTTTTTTTTTCTCTGCAAAGTTTTCTTCATTTCATTGATTGTTTAGGGACTTGAATACTTGGAGATTCTTATAAATCTACCCTTGAACTGATTATATGGCTATAATTAATCTCTAATCTAATCTGAATTCTATGCAGAGAGTCAACTTTTGTAGCAAATCCCAGAAGGGGTTTTGAGCTGCTTGTATAGATTCACTTCCACCACAAAGTGGAAACCTTTTTTATTTGTTGGGAAAGGAAGTCTCATAAAACATGACGATTGAAAGCGTTGCACAAAAGAAGGAAAGGAAGTCTAGGAGGAGCAAAGCAGTGATTGATGAGAAAGCCCCTTTGTTGCCCAAAAGGCAAGATGAAGCTGGTGGGTTTGATGAGTTCAATGGAGCTTCCTTTTCTGGTGCTGTGTTCAATTTGTCCACCACAATTGTTGGGGCAGGAATCATGGCTTTGCCTGCCACCATGAAGGTTTTGGGTCTTATCCTTGGGGTTGCTCTCATCATCTTCATGGCCTTTTTGACTGAGGCTTCCATTGAATTGCTGCTTCGGTTCAGCAGGGCAGGGAAGATAAGTTCCTATGGAGGTCTTATGGGAGATGCCTTTGGAAAGTATGGAAGAATTCTGTTGCAAGTCTGTGTTCTGGTCAACAACATAGGAGTACTTATTGTGTATATGATTATTATTGGTAAGGAAGATTCAAAATTGTTTCTTTGTTGCATGTTTTTAATGCTAAGTGAGATCTCATGTTTTCTGTCTAACTATGTTATGTTGTTTAAAGGTGATGTGCTTTCTGGGACTTCTTCGAGCGGTGTTCACCACTCTGGCATCCTCGAAGGGTGGTTTGGAGTGCACTGGTGGAATGGGCGTTTCTTTGTGCTTCTTCTCACAACACTCCTTGTATTTGCTCCATTGGCTTGCTTTAAGAGAATTGGTTAGTCTTTATCCCTTGATTGGAAATAGTTTGTTTGATTTGATCAATATCCTGCTGGGTTTCTTGCCTGATGGCTTCTAGCATCTGATTTGATATCTTATGCAACTTCATTGTAGAATCTAACTAATACAAATGGGCCTTTTCTTAATGTCTATATCATGGTTAATTAATCTCTTTGTGATATGAGTGTGGAGTGCCTTTTTTGTATGACATTCAGGATATTTTTCCTCCCTATTATCTTGCTTTCCTTTTTTTATCAATGTGCAGATTTATAATTTTCTGTCCGTTTCTGCCTTCATTTATTGTGATTAATTTGTGAATTTGTACTGATGTCATTTTTCGATCCCAATAATGCGTGAGCAAATACTAGTCACTTTCGACTAATCATTGTTTGGTTCTCTTGATGAGCAAATGTATGATATTTTTGCTTCCTTTTTTTTTTTTTTTTTGGAAGATAGATTAGATTTTTAACCACTATTTTTTGGCTGCAGATTCTTTGAGATTCACGTCTGCATTATCAGTTGCTCTGGCAGTTGTATTCCTTGTAATTACTATTGGAATTTCAATTGTTAAGTTGATTAGTGGAGGAATTATGATGCCTCGATTGCTACCTGACGTTACCAATTTGTCGTCAGCTATTAAGCTTTTCACAGTAGTCCCTGTTCTGGTCACTGCATATATCTGCCACTACAATGGTATGCAAGCTATTAGTTATTGCTAATTACCCATAACCTCTCCCTTTTCCTAGATTTTTATGTTGATTAAATCTGAATCATAAACCAAGTATTCCCTACTTTTATAATAATAACATAAAAATCAAAGTAAACCTACTTAAAGACGGTCCTTAATACTTATTTGGACCTTTTAATAAGGTGAATTAAAATAGTGAATGCTAATCTTCCTGAGCGTTTTTCATTTGCAGTTCACAGCATTGACAATGAACTTGAAGATTCTACACAGATAAAGGCAGTTGTCCGTACTGCGCTTGGTTTGTGCTCCACTGTGTACATAATGACAAGCATTTTCGGGTTCCTTCTATTTGGCGATGGCACTCTTGATGATGTGCTTGCCAACTTCGACACTGATCTTGGAATTCCATACAGTTCCATTCTCAATGATGCTGTTCGTGTTAGCTATGCTGCCCACCTCATGCTTGTATTTCCAATTGTCTTCTACCCGCTGAGACTCAACTTGGATGGTCTCCTCTTTCCCTCATCAAGGCCCTTGGTTCTGTCCAACACGAGATTTGCATTTGTCACTGTTGGGCTCGTTTCTCTTATCTTCATGGGTGCAAACTTCATTCCAAGTATCTGGGATGCTTTCCAATTCACTGGAGCAACTGCTGCGGTCTGCCTCGGGTTCATCTTCCCAGCTGCTGTTACTCTCAGGTGAGTTCCAATATTCTGTTTCCTTTCATTCCACACTTTTCTCTAGTCTTATCCTGATTGTCAATGCCTTGGATAACAATCTATGATAACTCATGTCCTAGGACTTGACCAAACCAGCAACCCCTAAGGTGTAAAATGCCCTTTTATTCTAATACATTGAAGAACATTTGGAGCTACTTTTCTTGATAGTGAAATGTTTGGGGCGTTTTTTTTTTTGGCCCTGCCGTTTCGTTAAAATTCGTTTTGTTTCTCTTGGTGATTCAGGGATAGGCACAATATAGCAACAAAGAAGGACAAGATGTTGTGTGTGTTCATGATTGTCCTTGCCGTGTTCTCAAACCTGGTGGCCATTTACAGTGATGCCTATGCCTTGTTCAAGAAAAATGCTTCACCGCGTGAGGCGTGATTGATGATGATCTCTCATTTTACTTGCCTTCTACATAAGCCTTGCTGGGAGCTCTGGTCGTCTTCTCAACGAAGAAATCTGTCTGGCCGAGTCCTGAGGATTTTTAATAGAAAATCAAAAGTTTTCTAAGAAGGCTCAATGAGTTGAATAAGAGGGATGCTTAGCTCCATGTAAAAAAGTTGCTTTAGAGAAGTGTAAGAAAGTGTGCCTTGCAGTCGTAATTCAATTCTCTTTTTTTCATCTGTTTTTATACTGCACTGTACTTGAAACACTGTATTTTATTGCGTGGAACGATTTATGTCGGGTGAAATACAAATATATATCTTTATTTGTTTAGACTATCTTTCGTTATGCTTCCATTTACTACTTAGTTTTTGTGATTACCAACATGTAATAGCAAATTTTAATTTGAATTTCTTAGTTGAATTGAATGTCTCAGTTTTCAATCACGCATCAATGTAACTAGATTGACTAAACCTCATTGGAGGTCCCTGAAAATAAGGGTTTTTCTCTGATGAATATTCCAACTGGCAGTGCACCCCGTTTCAAACCATATGATCAAAATCATTTTTTAAATAGAATTGATGGCCAAAAAACAAATACGTACCGGTAAATTAGGAGAAATCTACTAAACATAAGTGAAAAAAAAATGCACATTTCAATGAAGGAATTGCCTACTTTCTAATACAATTCTTTTGGTTGAAATTCGAAAGCAATGACTCAATCACAACAACGGGCAAAGTCTTTGACATAAATGAGAGGGAAAAAAAAAAAAAGAACTATTAGCTGGACATGATTGAGCAATTTTGGCGTTACCTATCACAATGATAATTACGTAATAGACCACTTGCATCAACCATACTACACCTAGTTTGTGACACACTACTGCAATATGACTGACAGGTGTCATCATTTGAATAACACGTGTCAATTCAGCGTACATTCTCACGTTTAAAAACGGGCGAGGGTTTCACCGTGTTGAGAAGCTAATCTGTTAGAAAACAAAAAAGTACTGATGATACGTTATTGAATCATCACAAGGACTTCTAAACGCTGCAACTATACAATTAATTACTCTACTCATTACACAAAACGACTACATATATACAAATTCAACCTCAAAATTTTTCCCTAAGTTTTTTTTTTCACTTTTAACCAAGGAGGCACATGCGCCAGAACTTGGCATGACAAAAGGTTATGGGTTACCAATATTGAACACGAAAGGCACCAGCCTTCGGTATTCCCTTCTCTTGCCTAACGCGCAGCTATCAAGCAAGCGCCCAAGGATAAGACGGGTGTTCTGCAGAGCCAATTCTCTGGATAGCAATCCTGAGTCATTTGATCCCGCGGGCACAGAAGCGGAACCAGTCCCAAATGCTGATCCCATATTGTACTGTAGAGGCCCGCTGCGGGCCTTGAATGAGGTTTGTGGTGCAAGGATCTTCTCGTCGCCACCGATACCATTCTCAAATGGTCCAGGCTCATCAGGCTGGGAGCCAGTCAATGAGCTGCAGCTCTGCAGAAGGGCTTCCAACACGCTCAGCGCCTCCCAACACAAAGTGCTCTCCACCAACTGAGACACTATTGCATACATGTGTGGACTTTGGGCAGCGTCCATTGGAGTGTGCTGAAGCAATGCCTTAAGCATGAGCAGGATCACACGCTGATACTCAACTGGCCCTTTCTCTAGTAGCCGTAGCAAGTGTCCAAAAGCCAGTGCCGAGTGTTTTGGAAACCACTCGTTGCATAGCAGTGGTGAAACGCAAGAGAGGAGGTTATCAATGCTTTTGATCTCGCCTCGAGAGTAAGCCAAAAACACGGTGGCTAATTCGTCCAACGATTTTGCTCGACACCAGACAGAGATGTTGGCCGCAACAGAGCAGGCTTTTTGGTACTGCTGCTGAAGTGGTGAAGCAGGCCCCCCTACTGGGTCTTTGCTAAGCTGCAAACACAACCAGGGAAGCAAGCCTGTAATGTGCATCAACAGTCTCGTCTCTGCATCTCCAAATATAGAGTCGCATGAGTGCACCGTGATCCGAGAGAGAACCTCGATAGAAACTCCATGGCTGACAGTGGACATGAGCCCCTTAAGCACAAGAGGCTGCACTCCTTCGAATGTTGGCAGATGACCCCCAGATGGTGGCAGTTCATAGCCATTCATAGATTCTGTCTGCTGGAAATCCCCAATTTCACCACCGGTATCAAACTCATCTCTTGGCATGCTTGAGAGAAGCACGTTCTCTGTTGTTCTGTCCCGGAATGATAGACGGTCAATGATGCGTGAGGAGAGCTCAAGCACTTGGCAATAGACGTGAACAAAATCCGTGCGCATCAAGGCCACACATCCCCAAAAGAGTTGGGGGTAGAGTATCACCATCTCAGGTTCCATATTCTCCACCATTACTTGCAATGTCATCAAGATTTCCATAACGAATCCCAACACTGGAGGTACTGGGTTCCCCAGGCATCTGTGAAGGCACCAGAGAAGCGATACACACGTGTCACTTGTGACGCTAGGCACAGTGCACGATATATCTGATGTGAGCGACAAGCAAGGTGTCTTGATGTGCATTCCATGGCCCACTTCAGAGCCTCAGCTCCACAAGTCTCCCGGAGATCACCTTGGAAGAATATAGCATCCACCATGCTCTGAACTAATGCAGACAAAAGTGCTGAACTAGGAAGCTCGGTTCCGACAACTGTAGGATCCTCATTCTCCCACATCATGCTTCCTCGCTTTGATTGCACATACTTGATCAGGCTTACAACCTGCTGCTTGTTCTCTCCATCACAGTTCTCCACCTCATACAGCTCCAAATGTCGGCCAGCAAGGGAGTATAGTAGGTTGACAAGCAAATGCTGGCAATGCTCTAGCACAATATCCTCTGAACTATCCATCGAAACAAATGTAACATGGAAAAGGAGAGGCAAGTGCTCCCGAAAATCTTCGTCATTCTCATATGCAATTTCTGCTAGCAGAATCAATGCTATATCCGCATGAGTCAAGGAGTGTTGCTGATGACCCTGCAATGCTGACTGAAGTTCTTTAGCATTAACTCCATGCATGGCAGCCCCAGAATGCAGCCCATCTTCACCAGAGTTTGGAGTGTCAATAAGGTAGTCTCCACTGTTCCTGGAAACATGGCGGCTCCGCAAACTTCCTGTTGAACTTCTAACACCCATTAATGGCCCCGACATGTTTACCATTGCTGGAATTAACTGGCCCGACTGTGCTGTATTTACAGGAACAATGTTCAACTTAGGAGGCATTGGACTTAATGGGCCTGACATGCTTCGGCCTGTAACACCTGCTGTTCGCCAGCTGAGGCTACCACTGGCATTCCTTAGTGGACCATCAAGGGAACTCCGAACAAGTAAGGGGGACATGTGTGGCTGACTGTCCACTACAGAAGCAATTTGAGCTACCGTAGGTCCCTGAGAGAATTCCAAAACAAAGTTCCCACTGGAATCAGCCTTATTTGCAGTTGGCACAACTGGCTATATGCTATCCTCTAGCATCCGCTGAGCCAACTGATAAACCAGGTGATCTATAGTACGCGGAGGACATATTCGTGCCAAATACAAGCTTACTCTCTTAGCAACTGAAAAATATGTGGCGAAAGCACCACTTATTTCAGCAGATGCATTTGAATCACAATCTTCAATTCCTTTAGGGATCAGGAAATCTAGAACAGGACTAATATATCTGGGTTTGCTAGCAATAGTGCTCCAAAGTTTCTCGATTTCATCCGGGAACTGATCTCCATGACGCCATGTTACATAGTAAAGGGATTTTAATAATCTTTTCACTCCAACCTGAGTCCTTGAGTTTCCAAAAATTCAGGTTCTCAATCCATGGAGATATGCATGTTAGGACCTGATGTTGGGCAATTATATCAGCTGCATCAAGTTGTCTCTGCATTATCTCTTCACAGAGGAGCTGGCTTAACTCGGGGTGATCTTTCGCAAGTTTGCATGATAGCTTATATTGGAATTCTTGGTAGGAATCAGGAAGGTTGCCAAGAACAGCAGCCCGATAGCTCCCTGAGCCCTCAATACCATACTCAGCCCACTCACGAAGAGAAAGTGTCTCCAGCATCTGGAGGGCATCATCACGGACTTGCCTTGAAGCATCCACCACCTTTTAGAGAATCAGACTTAAGAGTCTCTGGATTTCACATTTGGGTATCTCTTGGCGCATGTACACCTCAGCCAGCACACTGAAATAACCATCAGCTATAGCAGCATCGGAGTAGTAGCACCAATTAAAAAAAATTAATTAATTAGTCCCACAAATAGAGAAATAAACAGTTATAATATATAAATTATAAGTTTTTCAGAACGTTATTAAAAAAAGATAAGAAGAAAAAAAGTTTCCCGAAACGAAGAGCAAAGATTCCACAACACACACACGCATAAAAAATAAAATAATAAAAAAAAAACATAAGAGCAGAGATCTTCATACCTATTACCTACTTAGCTAAGAAGCAAAGAGATTAGCAAAGGTCAGAAATTATGAGTCAACAGAAAATAAACAATGGTACGAACTCAGAGGAAAAGGAAGTAAAGTTGAAATACACCCTTTGACTCAAAGCATCATAAAACGTCTTTTACTAAATTCTGTCCCCGTTTGATCTTCGGGCAATGTTTACAAATTATTTCAGCGACGATAGAAAAGGCAAAAAAGAAGTCAACACAAAGACTTCAGAAAGGAATAATTATTACCTGATCGATACAAGCAGGAAAAAGGTCCAAATTTGTCAGTAGAAGATTCTTTAAAGCGAGTTTTGCTAAAGAAACACGATGACGCCCACCCCTATGCCTACCACGACCCCCAGTTCCACGGCCACCTTCCCCAATGTACTTGGAAGAAGATGGAGTTCTTGGATCTTGTGAGTAGCCATATGGAGCCCTTGGTGCAGGCTCAATGAACAAACTGTTGATCCATGATATAACCCGGCCACTCATTTTCCTTGCGTTGTCGTCGAAGCAAGGCCCGTATAAGAGTGAAGCCATGGCATTCATTGATGCCCATTGGATTGCCTCAACTTGTTCGCTCAGTTCTCTATCAAATGATAATTTGTCTACAGAATCTTTTGACCTGGCATGTTGAGAAGACTTATAACGATCTACTTCTCGCCGGTAATCACTAACACCATCCCCACCCCACGTATTGCCTGAATCATCAGATAAAGAGAGGAGAAGATCAAACAGTTTCTTTCTAGTTCTAACATCAAATTTCTCTGTTTTTGCTTGGACAAATTCAGGGGCTAGTGATCTTAGCACATATGCAAGTGCATAGCGAAGATGCTGCAATTCATGGACGCTCTCGGCAGATGCTACCAAAATCTGTCTGGTTGTCTCATCAATGAACTTCAGACAATGCAGACGGAAAACTGGCTTACGGGCCAGCATTCCAGGCCAGATATCTCAGCAACAGTACAATAAATATTTGCAATATGAATCCAGAGCTCCTCACGGCGTCCTTTTTGACTCTGCATCCATGAGTAAGAGATGAAAACATATTACATTCAAATAATACCCAAATTTAAGGAAATGAAATGAGAGAAGATCATGATGATGCCAAGTAATTCATTCCAAAACATCATGATGATGTAAGCTCTGAAATAATGGAAAGTAAATAAACCGCATAGTGGACTTTAAAAAACCAATAAAGGACTGCCGATACAAAACTATGATATGCAAGAGAGTCAGATATGATCAATCAAAGGAGTGATAAAGTTACTTTTAAGGAATATACAGATTCCTGCAAACAGATTCTACACCCAATTTATTTAGTTAGTGAGCTGCACAAAAAAGTGCCACTTGTGTATTTTTTTCTGCTACACTGTGAACTTTGTTTTTTTGTTCTAGTTAATTGTAATCAATTATCAAGACTTGCAATATCTTTAACCATTCAGAAAAGCAAATAATTTTTTTCTGTTCTCAGTGCAGGAATTGAAACTCTAGCGCAGAATCTGAGATTCTCACTCCAAAATACTGATTAAAAAACTCTGGCATATGATAATTGATATCCTATGTGATTATCCACTGTTTCAATCTTTACTTTCTAGGTTAAAGAACATGATTTCTAAACTTAAACAGAAAATTGATACTACAAAAAAAAAAAAAGACATAGTTCACCACATGAAATTTAGAAATCACTCACTATCCGATATAGCCATCTTAGGAATTTGGTAATAAACTTCACCTTCCACTTTGGCTTCCCCTCTGTCTCCAAGGAAACCTCATCAATAAACAAAGCGAGCTCGCCAAACATGATTTCACATGCTTCCAGATGTGAGTAGCCAAGAACCATGGTTGCTGCATGCTAAAATTAAAAAAATGGAAGATCCTTGAGTTGATCAAGGAAGACGAAACCAACAAAAGCTAGAAATAATGTAACGAGAAATGACATTTTTTTTGAGAAAAATTTTGTACATAATAAATCACACCACCTTCAAAAAATAAATAAATAAATCACACAAATATTATTCCTCAAGATCAAAGTTGAACTAAATCCACACAATAGCTTTCAGTTATATTTCTTTTGTCACTGACAGCCATGTGGCCTCAACACGAAAGTAATAACAAATTCAAAGAAAAGGGAGAAAAAGAAACATAAGTACTTAAAAAGTACATGCTGACACAGTTCATAACTGGCCAGCCACAGGACAGCTTCCAAAGGATCCTACTTTGAAAGCAATCCATTGGAAAACATTGAACATAACCCAGCCAATTATCTCCATCGGATATAAAGTTTTCCCCAATAAATACTTGCTACATTTGCTTCAGATCCTGATTTTAAGGTTGGGAAAATAAGATGGTAAAGATCTTTGATTGCAGCTGAGCTACCAGCTTCTTTGCCAACTGGTGGACATGAGCATATGAACATGGCATACATAAGCCACTGATCCAGCTTGTTGTCTAAATCTTGAGACTGATGGGCTTTCCCACCCAATTCAACAGGTTTGATATGTGCAAGGCGTTGTAAAACCTCTATCCTGCAATTAAATTTTGTCTTCTTAATGACTAATTCTGGAAGAAAACAAAAAAGTGAAGACGTTCTGACTGAATAGATTCTGTTTCAGGGCATAAAGGAGAAATTACAGACAGCCATTTCTCAAACAGCACTCCCTCCCACCCAAAGAAAAAAGAAACTAAGATTGTATATTTTTAGGTGAAATAAGCTTAAATGGTAAATATTATTTGGTAGAAATTTTAAATGTCCATGTTGTTTAGTTACAAAGAACTCCCGATGATTTATTTCTGCTGCCTGCCTGGAAGCTCACTCAAAACTTTGAACTAAAACATGAAAGAAAGGAACCAAAGACAATATTGACAAGAAGGCACTAGTAACATGTTTTGTTTGTTGGGGATAAGCAAACAAATATGGCAAACGAAATGTATATCAGTAACAGAAACCCAAAAAGAAGGCTCTTTCGTGTGTATTATGTACTTATGCATGTATGCATACGTGTACACTTACTTTGCCTCCTGAACAGAGCTCAGGCAAAGCTCAGCGGCATATTTGACAAGCTCACTAAGACACCGAGCCCACCTATTCTTATCAGGGCTCTCGAATATTATAGATTGAAGTGTTATGTCAGGAGGGATTGCATCGGATTCTCGTCTCAAATCAAACGGACGACCAGAATCCCAGTAGCAGCTCTGAACAATATCATCCTGTAAATTCCAGGTTCAAGTTAATGCTTGCCCAACACTGCGTCTCAGTTTGTGTTCTTTTTAGAAGAACACAAGGTTAATGGGAAAAGGAGAAAGGGAGAAAGAAGAAACAGGTAAAGATAGGTCCCACCCCATGCTCCTCCAGGGCATCAATAATAAATATTGGTTCTGGTTCATATTTGAAGTTATAGTCTGATTGGTCATGTGAAAAAAGTTCTCTTATATCATTCCTCAAGGCACGAACACAGCGCAATAGTTCCAGTGCAGTATGTCTAAGTTGGCTATCCACAGAACTAAGGAAAATGAGACCAACAGCGTCTATCTCAGAAGCACGAAATTCAATAGCTTCTCCAGATCGATGAAAAGAAGAACTTTTGAATCCCTCATTTCCCTGTCCCACACGCTTTGCATCTTGAGCATCACATTCCGATCTATCATCAGGTAGACAAACTCTCCAAAACCACATAAGTTCCAACAAGCGCCCCAATGAAGTTTGAATTAGAAGAGGGAACTCATCAGGAAGGCGTAAAATAAAATTGGCCATCCCTCGCATAACTGCAAATTGACTGTGAGGAAGAAATCTTACAATCCGGTTTAAGTACCTGCGCTGCTTCCTCACGAACACCAGGATCAATACTTATACCATGTTGAGGTATTATTTCTGTAATTTTATCACTTCTGCCAACCTCTTCAATAAGATATGGTATGCACTTTAACACAGATCGGAAAAGATATCCCTGAGATTTTTCTTTTGTGACAGCATCTGGAAAAGCATACAATTAATTCAATACATCTTGGTATGCCTTCTCAGAACAGCATAGAAGAAAACAAATGAAGAAAGTAAATTAACTACCAAATACCAGGGACAAAATAGCTTATGAAGTTCATAAACAGGACAGGAGAAAAAATAAATAAATAATCACATATTGATGAAGACCTGAAGTCTATGCGTTACTTAGGCTCTCACCTTCCCACAAACTCTATTCACCATTTCCGACCCCAAACCACCCCAATTTCTATATCCTTGGTGGCATAGCAAAAAAAAAAAAAAATTTTAATTACCTATAGTTGTCTTCGAAGAAGTTAGAAGTGCCTGACTATAGGTTCTATGGCAAGACCTCAAAATTGGCTCGATTGCAGCCTTCACTTTTGGAATGTAGTGACCGATATCATGACCTGTCAAAAAAAATAGCATCAGATGAAGATTTATAATAACGTTCAGCTCCAACACCAGAACTTATTTAGTGTTTGGGACCAACGAGAGAAAGTGCAGTTACCTTTGAAAATTTCCAAGCCCACATGCTGGCTAGAAGGTGACATTACTATTGCAAGCAAAGCACGAAGACCGATAACCTTAACTTCACTAAGACTATCTTGCTTAAGCAGTTCTAATATCATATGATTCATAGCAAAATCAAGACTGTGCTCTGCTATAGTCACACAAAACTCCACATGTTTATCATGTTGGACATCTTGAGTAAGCATCCCTTTCCTTAAAACTGTTAACAGTTGTGAGGTCACACTATCTAAGTAGTCCCATATTTGATTCGGAGCCTGGTTTGCAGCATGGACACTCAAGTAGAACCTTAAAACCCGATGAAGACAGTCCAAAGCCGTAAAGCGATGGGTCTTGTCCTGAATGATTAAACCACATCATGTCATACAACTTACCATCTGAAATGGAAAATGGCTTCTACTGTACACCTCATCGGACTAGCGTCATAAAACAATATGATTGTACCAGAGAAAGAAAACAACTTATTAATCGTTGAACATCATCTCTCCTTACGAAAATTTGATTATTGAACTTACTCTGAGAAGAAGCTTGTACAGTTGCTCCCTGTGAGAGCTTAAGTTGTTGTGGAATATTTGAGGATCACCAAGACAGAGAAGAAGAGTCACTAAGGGATAACCAACCTAATGCAAAAAATTACCCATTTGAGCACAGAAGAAACAACTTAACAAGCAGGGGAAGATTGTGGATAGTTGAAGCAACATCGTCTTTTGATACAAAGATTGAACCAAAGTTGAACAAGTAACAACAATGGAAACAATACCAGCTGCCCAGAAATTTAAAAGGGCCAGC